>OV702291.1:625683721-626220839 GCA_916181665.1 Avena sativa | reverse complement strand
GTCATAACTCTCAAACATGTATCGGGTCTTAGGGACGTTGTAAATCACCCTGGAACCCCAAAACTGTGGGCAATAACTCATGAAAACGGCCATAATATGCGAAATCGACAATTTTTTGGTTAAAATTGTCAAACATGTATCGGGTCTAATGGTCGTTGTAATGCGCCCTGAAACCCTAGAACTTTGGAATAGCTCATGAAAACGGTCATAAACACAAGAACGACGAAATGTTGGTCATCCTCTTAAACATGCATCGGGTCTAATGGTACATGCAAATCCCCGTGGAGCACCAAAACAGTGTGGAATAACTCATGAAAATGACCCTAAAACGCGAACACGATGAGTTTTTGGTCACAACTCTCAAACATTTATCGGGCATTAGGATCGTTGTAAACCCCTCAAGAGCGCCAAAACAGTGTGTAATAGCTCACGAAAACGGCCATAAAAAGTGAAAAATGACGAGTTTTTGGTCATATTCTCAAACATGTATCGGGTCTTAGGGTCTTTTTAAATCACCCTGGAACCCCAAAACTGTGGGCAATAACTCATGAAAACAGCCATAATATGCGAAATCGACAATTTTTTGGTTAAAATTGTCAAACATGGATCGGGTCTAATGGTCGTTGTAATGCGCCCTGAAACCCTAGAACTTTGGAATAACTCATGAAAACGGTCGTAAAACACAAGAACGACGAATTGTTGGTCATCCCCTTAAACATGCATCGGGTCTAATGGTCCATGCAAATCCTCGTGGAGCACCAAAACAGTGTGGAATAACTCATGAAAATGACCCTAAAACGCGAAAACGATGAGTTTTTGGTCATAACTCTCAAACATTTATCGGGTCTTAGGATCGTTGTAAATCCCCAAGAGCGCCAAAACAGTGTGCAATAGCTCACGAAAACAGCCATAAAACGTGAAAAACGACGTGTTTTTGGTCATAACTCTCAAACCTGTATCGGGTCTTAGGGTCGTTGTAAATCACCCTGGAACCCCAAAACAGTGGGCAATAACTCATGAAAACGGCCATAATATGCGAAATCGACATTTTTTTGGTTAAAATTGTCAAACATGGATCGGGTCTAATGGTCGTTGTAATGTTCCTTGAAACCCTAGAACTGTGGAATAGCTCATGAAAACAGTCATAAAACACAAGAACGACGAATTGTTAGTCATCCCCTTAAACATGCATCGGGTCTAATGGTCCATGCAAATCCCCGTGGAGCACCAAAACAGTGTGGAATAACTCATGAAAATGACCCTAAAACTGGAAAACGATGAGTTTTTGGTCATAACTCTCAAACATTTATCGGGCATTAGGATCATTGTAAACCCCTCAAGAGCGCCAAAATAGTGTGTAATAGCTCACGAAAACGGCCATAAAACGTGAAAAACGACGAGTTTTTGGTCATAACTCTCAAAGATGTATCGGGTTTTAGGGTCTTTTTAAATCACCCTGGAACTCCAAAACTGTGGGCAATAACTCATGAAAACGGCCATAATATGCGAAATCGACAATATTTTGGTTAAAATTGTCAAACATGTATCGGGTCTAATGGTCGTTGTAATTCGCCCTGAAACCCTAGAACTGTGGAATAGCTCATGAAAACGGTCATAAAACACAAGAACGACGAATTGTCGGTCATCCCCTTAAACATGCATCGGGTCTAATGGTCCATGAAAATCCCCGTGGAGCACCAAAACTGTATGGAATAACTCATGAAAATGACCCTAAAACGCGGAAAACGATGATTTTTTGGTCATAACTCTCAAACATGTATCGTGTCTTAGGATCGTTGTAAATCCCCCAAGAGCGCCAAAACAGTGTGCAATAGCTCACGAAAACGGCCATAAAACGTGAAAAACGACGAGTTTTTGGTCATAACTCTCAAACATGTATCGGGTGTTAGGGACGTTGTAAATCACCCTGGAACCCCAAAACTGTGGGCAATAACTCATGAAAACGGCCATAATATGCGAGATCGACAATTTTTTGGTTAAAATTGTCAAACATGTATCGGGTCTAATGGTCGTTGTAATGCGCCCTGAAACCCTAGAAACTTTGGAATAGCTCATGAAAACAGTCATAAAACACAAGAACGACGAAATGTTGGTCATCCTCTTAAACATGCATCGGGTCTAATGGTCCATTCAAATCCCCGTGGAGCACCAAAACAGTGTGGAATAACTCATGAAAATGACCATAAAACGCGAAAACGATGAGTTTTTGGTCATAACTCTCAAGTATGTATCGGGTCTTAGGATCGTTGTAAATCCCCCAAGAGCGCCAAAACAGTGTGCAATAGCTCACGAAAACAACCATAAAACGTGAAAAACGATGAGTTTTTGGTCATAACTCTCAGACATGTATCGGGTCTTAGGGTCGTTGTAAATCACCCTGGAACACCAAAACTGTGGGCAATAACTCATGAAAACGGCCATAATATGCGAAATCGACAATTTTTTGGTTAAAATTGTCAAACATGGATCGGGTCTAAATGGTCGTTGTAATGTGCCCTGAAACCCTAGAACTGTGGAATAGGTCATGAAAACGGTCATAAAACACAAGAACGACAAATTGTTGGTCATCCCCTTAAACATGCATCGGGTCTAATGGTCCATGCAAATCCCCGTGGAGCACCCAAACAGTGTGGAATAACTCATGAAAATGACCCTAAAACGCGAAAACGATGAGTTTTTGGTCATAACTCTCAAGTATGTATCGGGTCTTAGGATCGTTGTAAATCCCCCAAGAGCGCCAAAACAGTGTGCAATAGCTCACAGAGACAGCCATAAAACGTGAAAAACGACGTGTTTTTGGTCATAACTCTCAAACATGTATCGGGTCTTAGGGTCGTTGTAAATCACCCTAGAACCCCAAAACTGTGGGCAATAACTCATGAAAACGGCCATAATATGTGAAATCGACAATTTTTTGGTTAAAATTGCCAAACATGGATCGGGTCTAATGGTCGTTGTAATGTGCCCTGAAACCCTAGAACTGTGGAATAGCTCATGAAAACAGTCATAAAACACAAGAACGACGAATTGTCGGTCATCCCCTTAAACATGCATCGGGTCTAATGGTCCATGCAAATCCCGTGGAGCACCAAAACAGTGTGGAATAACTCATGAAAATGACCCTAAAACGCGAAAACGATGAGTTTTTGGTCATAACTCTCAAACATTTATCGGGCATTAGGATCATTGTAAACCCCTCAAGAGCGCCAAAACAGTGTGTAATAGCTCACGAAAACGGCCATAAAACATGAAAAACGACGAGTTTTTGGTCATAACTCTCAAAGATGTATCGGGTCTTAGGGTCTTTTTAAGTCACCCTGGAACCCAAAACTGTGGGCAATAACTCATGAAAACGGCCATAATATGCGAAATCGACAATATTTTGGTTAAAATTGTCAAACATGTATCGGGTCTAATGGTCATTGTAATTCGCCCTGAAACCCTAGAACTGTGGAATAGCTCATGAAATCATGAAAACGGTCATAAAACACAAGAACGACGAATTGTCGGTCATCCCCTTAAACATGCATCGGGTCTAATGGTCCATGCAAATCCCCGTGGAGCACCCAAACAGTGTGGAATAACTCATGAAAATGACCCTAAAACGCGAAAACGATGAGTTTTTGGTCATAACTCTCAAGTATGTATCGGGTCTTAGGATCGTTGTAAATCCCCCAAGAGCGCCAAAACAGTGTGCAATAGCTCACAGAAACAGCCATAAAACGTGAAAAACGATGAGTTTTTGTTCATAACTCTCAGACATGTATCGGGTCTTAGGGTCGTTGTAAATCACCCTGGAACCCCAAAACTGTGGGCAATAACTCATGAAAACGGCCATAATATGCGAAATCGACAATTTTTTGGTTAAAATTGTCAAACATGGATCGGGTCTAATGGTCGTTGTAATGTGCCCTGAAACCCTAGAACTGTGGAATAGGTCATGAAAACGGTCATAAAACACAAGAACGACGAATTGTTGGTCATCCCCTTAAACATGCATCGGGTCTAATGGTCCATGCAAATCCCCGTGGAGCACCAAAACAGTGTGGAATAACTCATGAAAATGACCCTAAAACGCGAAAACGATGAGTTTTTGGTCATAACTCTCAAACATTTATCGGGTCTTAGGATCGTTGTAAATCCCCCAAGAGCACCAAAACAGTGTGCAATAGCTCACGAAAACAGCCATAAAACGTGAAAAACGACGTGTTTTTGGTCATAACTCTCAAACCTGTATCGGGTCTTATGGTCGTTGTAAATCACCCTGGAACCCCAAAACAGTGGGCAATAACTCATGAAAACGGCCATAATATGCGAAATCGACAATTTTTTGGTTAAAATTGTCAAACATGGATCGGGCCTAATGGTCGTTGTAATGTTCCTTGAAACCCTAGAACTGTGGAATAGCTCATGAAAACAGTCATAAAACACAAGAACGACGAATTGTTAGTCATCCCCTTAAACATGCATCGGGTCTAATGGTCCATGCAAATCCCCGTGGAGCACCAAAACAGTGTGGAATAACTCATGAAAATGACCCTAAAACGGGAAAACGATGAGTTTTTGGTCATAACTCTCAAACATTTATCGGGCATTAGGATCATTGTAAACCCCTCAAGAGCGCCAAAATAGTGTGTAATAGCTCACGAAAACGGCCATAAAACGTGAAAAACGACGAGTTTTTGGTCATAACTCTCAAAGATGTATCGGGTTTTAGGGTCTTTTTAAATCACCCTGGAACCCCAAAACTGTGGGCAATAACTCATGAAAACGGCCATAATATGCGAAATCGACAATATTTTAGTTAAAATTGTCAAACATGTATCGGGTCTAATGGTCGTTGTAATTCGCCCTGAAACCCTAGAACTGTGGAATAGCTCATGAAAACGGTCATAAAACACAAGAACGACGAATTGTCGGTCATCCCCTTAAACATGCATCGGGTCTAATGGTCCATGAAAATCCCCGTGGAGCACCAAAACTGTGTGGAATAACTCATGAAAATGACCCTAAAACGCGAAAACGATGATTTTTTGGTCATAACTCTCAAACATGTATCGGGTCTTAGGATCGTTGTAAATCCCCCAAGAGCGCCAAAACAGTGTGCAATAGCTCACGAAAACGGCCATAAAACGTGAAAAACGACGAGTTTTTGGTCATAACTCTCAAACATGTATCGGGTGTTAGGGACGTTGTAAATCACCCTGGAACCCCAAAACTGTGGGCAATAACTCATGAAAACGGCCATAATATGCGAGATCGACAATTTTTTGGTTAAAATTGTCAAACATGTATCGGGTCTAATGGTCGTTGTAATGTGCCGTGAAACCCTAGAACTGTGGAATAGCTCATGAAAACAGTCATAAAACACAAGAACGACGAATTGTCGGTCATCCCCTTAAACATGCATCGGGTCTAATGGTCCATGCAAATCCCCGTGAAGCACCAAAACAGTGTGGAATAACTCATGAAAATGACCCTAAAACGCGAAAACGATGAGTTTTTGGTCATAACTCTCAAGTATGTATCGGGTCTTAGGATCGTTGTAAATCCCCCAAGAGCGCCAAAACAGTGTGCAATAGCTCACGAAAACAGCCATAAAACGTGAAAAACGATGAGTTTTTGGTCATAACTCTCAGACATATATCGGGTCTTAGGGTCGTTGTAAATCACCCTGGAACCCCAAAACTGTGGGCAATAACTCATGAAAGCGGCCATAATATGCGAAATCGACAATTTTTTGGCTAAAATTGTCAAACATGGATCGGGTCTAATGGTCGTTGTAATGTGCCCTGAAACCCTAGAACTGTGGAATAGGTCATGAAAACGGTCATAAAACACAAGAACGACAAATTGTTGGTCATCCCCTTAAACATGCATCGGTCTAATGGTCCATGCAAATCCCCGTGGAGCACCCAAACAGTGTGGAATAACTCATGAAAATGACCCTAAAACGCGAAAACGATGAGTTTTTGGTCATAACTCTCAAGTATGTATGGGGTCTTAGGATCGTTGTAAATCCCCAAGAGCGCCAAAACAGTGTGCAATAGCTCACAGAAACAGCCATAAAACGTGAAAAACGACGTGTTTTTGGTCATAACTCTGAAACATGTATCGGGTCTTAGGGTCGTTGTAAATCACCCTGGAACCCCAAAACATTGGGCAATAACTCATGAAAACGGCCATAATATGCGAAATCGACAATTTTTTGGTTAAAATTGTCAAACATGGATCGGGTCTAATGTTCGTTGTAATGTTCCTTGAAACCCTAGAACTGTGGAATAGCTCATGAAAACAGTCATAAAACACAAGAACGACGAACTGTTAGTCATCCCCTTAAACATGCATCCGGTCTAATGGTCCATGCAAATCCCCGTGGAGCACCAAAACAGTGTGGTATAACTCATGAAAATGACCCTAAAACGCGAAAACGATGAGTTTTTGGTCATAACTCTCAAACATTTATCGGGCATTAGGATCATTGTAAACCCCTCAAGAGCGCCAAAACAGTGTGTAATAGCTCACGAAAACGGCCATAAAACGTGAAAAACGACGAGTTTTTGGTCATAACTCTCAAAGATGTATCGGGTCTTAGGGTCTTTTTAAGTCACCCTGGAACCCCAAAACTGTGGGCAATAACTCATGAAAACGGCCATAATATGCGAAATCGACAATATTTTGGTTAAAATTGTCAAACATGTATCGGGTCTAATGGTCGTTGTAATTCGCCCTGAAACCCTAGAACTGTGGATTAGCTCATGAAAACGGTCATAAAACACAAGAACGGCGAATTGTCGGTCATCCCCTTAAACATGCATCGGGTCTAATGGTCCATGAAAATCCCCGTGGAGCACCAAAACTGTGTGGAATAACTCATGAAAATGACCCTAAAACACGAAAACGATGAGTTTTTGGTCATAACTCTCAAGTATGTATCGGGTCTTAGGATCGTTGTAAATCCCCCAAGAGCGCCAAAACTGTGTGCAATAGCTCACAGAAACAGCCATAAAACGTGAAAAACGACGTGTTTTTGGTCATAACTCTGAAACATGTATCGGGTCTTAGGGTCGTTGTAAATCACCCTGGAACCCCAAAACATTGGGCAATAACTCATGAAAACGGCCATAATATGCGGAATCGACAATTTTTTGGTTAAAATTGTCAAACATGGATCGGGTCTAATAGTCGTTGTAATGCGCCCTGAAACCCCAGAACTGTGGAATAGCTCATGAAAACAGTCATAAAACACAAGAACGACGAACTGTTAGTCATCCCCTTAAACATGCATCCGGTCTAATGGTCCATGCAAATCCCCGTGGAGCACCAAAACAGTGTGGAATAACTCATGAAAATGACCCTAAAACGCGAAAACGATGAGTTTTTGGTCATAACTCTCAAACATTTATCGGGCATTAGCATCATTGTAAACCCCTCAAGAGCGCCAAAACAGTGTGTAATAGCTCACGAAAACGGCCATAAAACGTGAAAAACGACGAGTTTTTGGTCATAACTCTCAAAGATGTATCGGGTCTTAGGGTCTTTTTAAGTCACCCTGGAACCCCAAAACTGTGGGCAATAACTCATGAAAACGGCCATAATATGCGAAATCGACAATATTTTGGTTAAAATTGTCAAACATGTATCGGGTCTAATGGTCGTTGTAATTCGCCCTGAAAACCTAGAACTGTGGAATAGCTCATGAAAACGGTCATAAAACACAAGAACGACGAATTGTCGGTCATCCCCTTAAACATGCATCGGGTCTAATGGTCCATGAAAATCCCCGTGGAGCACCAAAACTGTGTGGAATAACTCATGAAAATGACCCTAAAACGCGAAAACGGTGATTTTTTGGTCATAACTCTCAAACATGTATCGGTTCTTAGGATCGTTGTAAATCCCCCAAGAGTGCCAAAACAGTGTGCAATAGCTGAAAACGGCCATAAAACGTGAAAAACGACGAGTTTTTGGTCATAACTCTCAAACATGTATCGGGTGTTAGGGACGTTGTAAATCACCCTGGAACCCCAAAACTGTGGGCAATAACTCATGAAAACGGCCATAATATGCGAGATAGACAATTTTTTGGTTAAAATTGTCAAACATGTATCGGGTCTAATGGTCGTTGTAATGCGCCCTGAAACCCTAGAACTTTGGAATAGCTCATGAAAACAGTCATAAAACACAAGAACAACGAAATGTTGGTCATCCTCTTAAACATGCATCGGGTCTAATGGTCCATTCAAATCCCCGTGGAGCACCAAAACAGTGTGGAATAACTCATGAAAATGACCATAAAACGCGAAAACGATGAGTTTTTGGTCATAACTCTCAAGTATGTATCGGGTCTTAGGATCGTTGTAAATCCCCCAAGAGCGCCAAAACAGTGTGCAATAGCTCACGAAAACAACCATAAAACGTGAAAAACGATGAGTTTTTGGTCATAACTCTCAGACATGTATCGGGTCTTAGGGTCGTTGTAAATCACCCTGGAACGCCAAAACTGTGGGCAATAACTCATGAAAACGGCCATAATATGCGAAATCGACAATTTTTTGGTTAAAATTGTCAAACATGGATCGGGTCTAATGGTCGTTGTAATGTGCCCTGAAACCCTAGAACTGTGGAATAGGTCATGAAAACGGTCATAAAACACAAGAACGACAAATTGTTGGTCATCCCCTTAAACATGCATCGGGTCTAATGGTCCATCCAAATCCCCGTGGAGCACCCAAACAGTGTGGAATAACTCATGAAAATGACCCTAAAACGCGAAAACGATGAGTTTTTGGTCATAACTCTCAAGTATGTATCGGGTCTTAGGATCGTTGTAAATCCCCCAAGAGCGCCAGAACAGTGTGCAATAGCTCACAGAGACAGCCATAAAACGTGAAAAACGACGTGTTTTTGGTCATAACTCTGAAACATGTATCGGGTCTTAGGGTCATTGTAAATCACCCTGGAACCCCAAAACATTGGGCAATAACTCATGAAAACGGCCATAATATGCGAAATCGACAATTTTTTGGTAAAAATTGTCAAACATGGATCAGGTCTAATGGTCGTTGTAATGTGCCCTGAAACCCTAGAACTGTGGAATAGCTCATGAAAACAGTCATAAAACACAAGAACGACGAATTGTCGGTCATCCCCTTAAACATGCATCGAGTCTAATGGTCCATGCAAATCCCCGTGGAGCACCAAAACAGTGTGGAATAACTCATGAAAATGACCCTAAAACGCGAAAACGATGAGTTTTTGGTCATAACTCTCAAACATTTATCGGGCATTAGGATCATTGTAAACCCCTCAAGAGCGCCAAAACAGTGTGTAATAGCTCACGAAAACAGCCATAAAACATGAAAAACGACGAGTTTTTGGTCATAACTCTCAAAGATGTATCGGGTCTTAGGGTCTTTTTAAGTCACCCTGGAACCCCAAAACTGTGGGCAATAACTCATGAAAACGGCCATAATATGCGAAATCGACAATATTTTGGTTAAAATTGTCAAACATGTATCGGGTCTAATGGTCGTTGTAATTCGCCCTGAAACCCTAGAACTGTGGAATCGCTCATGAAATCATGAAAACGGTCATAAAACACAAGAACGACGAATTGTCCGTCATCCCCTTAAACATGCATCGGGTCTAATGGTCCATGCAAATCCCCGTGGAGCACCCAAACAGTGTGGAATAACTCATGAAAATGACCCTAAAACGCGAAAACGATGAGTTTTTGGTCATAACTCTCAAGTATGTATCGGGTCTTAGGATCGTTGTAAATCCCCCAAGAGCGCCAAAACAGTGTGCAATAGCTCACGAAAACAGCCATAAAATGTGAAAAACGATGAGTTTTTGGTCATAACTCTCAGACATGTATCGGGTCTTAGGGTGGTTGTAAATCACCCTGGAACCCCAAAACTGTGGGCAATAACTCATGAAAACGGCCATAATATGCGAAATCGACAATTTTTTGGTTAAAATTGTCAAACATGGATCGGGTCTAATGGTCGTTGTAATGTGCCCTGAAACCCTAGAACTGTGGAATAGGTCATGAAAACGGTCATAAAACACAAGAACGACAAATTGTTGGTCATCCCCTTAAACATGCATCGGGTCTAATGGTCCATGCAAATCCCCGTGGAGCACCCAAACAGTGTGGAATAACTCATGAAAATGACCCTAAAACGCGAAAACGATGAGTTTTTGGTCATAACTCTCAAACATTTATCGGGCATTAGGATCATTGTAAACCCCTCAAGAGCGCCAAAACAGTGTGTAATAGCTCACGAAAACGGCCATAAAACATGAAAAACGACGAGTTTTTGGTCATAACTCTCAAAGATGTATCGGGTCTTAGGGTCTTTTTAAGTCACCCTGGAACCCCAAAACTGTGGGCAATAACTCATGAAAACGGCCATAATATGCGAAATCGACAATATTTTGGTTAAAATTGTCAAACATGTATCGGGTCTAATGGTCGTTGTAATTCGCCCTGAAACCCTAGAACTGTGGAATAGCTCATGAAATCATGAAAACGGTCATAAAACACAAGAACGACGAATTGTCGGTCATCCCCTTAAACATGCATCGGGTCTAATGGTCCATGCAAATCCCCGTGGAGCACCCAAACAGTGTGGAATAACTCATGAAAATGACCCTAAAACGCGAAAACGATGAGTTTTTGGTCATAACTCTCAAGTATGTATCGGGTCTTAGGATCGTTGTAAATCCCCCAAGAGCGCCAAAACAGTGTGCAATAGCTCACGAAAACAGCCATAAAATGTGAAAAACGATGAGTTTTTGGTCATAACTCTCAGACATGTATCGGGTCTTAGGGTGGTTGTAAATCACCCTGGAACCCCAAAACTGTGGGCAATAACTCATGAAAACGGCCATAATATGCGAAATCGACAATTTTTTGGTTAAAATTGTCAAACATGGATCGGGTCTAATGGTCGTTGTAATGTGCCCTGAAACCCTAGAACTGTGGAATAGGTCATGAAAACGGTCATAAAACACAAGAACGACAAATTGTTGGTCATCCCCTTAAACATGCATCGGGTCTAATGGTCCATGCAAATCCCCGTGGAGCACCCAAACAGTGTGGAATAACTCATGAAAATGACCCTAAAACGCGAAAACGATGAGTTTTTGGTCATAACTCTCAAACATTTATCGGGCATTAGGATCATTGTAAACCCCTCAAGAGCGCCAAAACAGTGTGTAATAGCTCACGAAAACAGCCATAAAACATGAAAAACGACGAGTTTTTGGTCATAACTCTCAAAGATGTATCGGGTCTTAGGGTCTTTTTAAGTCACCCTGGAACCCCAAAACTGTGGGCAATAACTCATGAAAACGGCCATAATATGCGAAATCGACAATATTTTGGTTAAAATTGTCAAACATGTATCGGGTCTAATGGTCGTTGTAATTCGCCCTGAAACCCTAGAACTGTGGAATAGCTCATGAAATCATGAAAACGGTCATAAACCACAAGAACGACGAATTGTCGGTCATCCCCTTAAACATGCATCGGGTCTAATGGTCCATGCAAATCCCCGTGGAGCACCCAAACAGTGTGGAATAACTCATGAAAATGACCCTAAAACGCGAAAACGATGAGTTTTTGGTCATAACTCTCAAGTATGTATCGGGTCTTAGGATCGTTGTAAATCCCCCAAGAGCGCCAAAACAGTGTGCAATAGCTCACGAAAACAGCCATAAAATGTGAAAAACGATGAGTTTTTGGTCATAACTCTCAGACATGTATCGGGTCTTAGGGTGGTTGTAAATCACCCTGGAACCCCAAAACTGTGGGCAATAACTCATGAAAACGGCCATAATATGCGAAATCGACAATTTTTTGGTTAAAATTGTCAAACATGGATCGGGTCTAATGGTCGTTGTAATGTGCCCTGAAACCCTAGAACTGTGGAATAGGTCATGAAAACGGTCATAAAACACAAGAACGACAAATTGTTGGTCATCCCCTTAAACATGCATCGGGTCTAATGGTCCATGCAAATCCCCGTGGAGCACCCAAACAGTGTGGAATAACTCATGAAAATGACCCTAAAACGCGAAAACGATGAGTTTTTGGTCATAACTCTCAAACATTTATCGGGCATTAGGATCATTGTAAACCCCTCAAGAGCGCCAAAACAGTGTGTAATAGCTCACGAAAACGGCCATAAAACATGAAAAACGACGAGTTTTTGGTCATAACTCTCAAAGATGTATCGGGTCTTAGGGTCTTTTTAAGTCACCCTGGAACCCCAAAACTGTGGGCAATAACTCATGAAAACGGCCATAATATGCGAAATCGACAATATTTTGGTTAAAATTGTCAAACATGTATCGGGTCTAATGGTCGTTGTAATTCGCCCTGAAACCCTAGAACTGTGGAATAGCTCATGAAATCATGAAAACGGTCATAAAACACAAGAACGACGAATTGTCGGTCATCCCCTTAAACATGCATCGGGTCTAATGGTCCATGCAAATCCCCGTGGAGCACCCAAACAGTGTGGAATAACTCATGAAAATGACCCTAAAACGCGAAAACGATGAGTTTTTGGTCATAACTCTCAAGTATGTATCGGGTCTTAGGATCGTTGTAAATCCCCCAAGAGCGCCAAAACAGTGTGCAATAGCTCACGAAAACAGCCATAAAATGTGAAAAACGATGAGTTTTTGGTCATAACTCTCAGACATGTATCGGGTCTTAGGGTGGTTGTAAATCACCCTGGAACCCCAAAACTGTGGGCAATAACTCATGAAAACGGCCATAATATGCGAAATCGACAATGTTTTGGTTAAAATTGTTAAACATGGATCGGGTCTAATGGTCGTTGTAATGTGCCCTGAAACCCTAGAACTGTGGAATAGGTCATGAAAACGGTCATAAAACACAAGAACGACAAATTGTTGGTCATCCCCTTAAACATGCATCGGGTCTAATGGTCCATGCAAATCCCCGTGGAGCACCCAAACAGTGTGGAATAACTCATGAAAATGACCCTAAAACGCGAAAACGATGAGTTTTTGGTCATAACTCTCAAGTATGTATCGGGTCTTAGGATCGTTGTAAATCCCCCAAGAGCGCCAAAACAGTGTGCAATAGCTCACAAAAACAGCCATAAAACGTGAAAAACGACGTGTTTTTGGTCATAACTCTGAAACATGTATCGGGTCTTAGGGTCGTTGTAAATCACCCTGGAACCCCAAAACATTGGGCAATAACTCATGAAAACGGCCATAATATGCGAAATCGACAATTTTTTGGTTAAAATTGTCAAACATGGATCGGGTCTAATAGTCGTTGTAATGCGCCCTGAAACCCTAGAACTGTGGAATAGCTCATGAAAACAGTCATAAAACACAAGAACGACGAACTGTTAGTCATCCCCTTAAACATGCATCCGGTCTAATGGTCCATGCAAATCCCCGTGGAGCACCAAAACAGTGTGGAATAACTCATGAAAATGACCCTAAAACGCGAAAACGATGAGTTTTTGGTCATAACTCTCAAACATTTATCGGGCATTAGGATCATTGTAAACCCCTCAAGAGCGCCAAAACAGTGTGTAATAGCTCACGAAAACGGCCATAAAACGTGAAAAACGACGAGTTTTTGGTCATAACTCTCAAAGATGTATCGGGTCTTAGGGTCTTTTTAAGTCACCCTGGAACCCCAAAACTGTGGGCAATAACTCATGAAAACGGCCATAATATGCGAAATCGACAATATTTTGGTTAAAATTGTCAAACATGTATCGGGTCTAATGGTCGTTGTAATTCGCCCTGAAACCCTAGAACTGTGGAATAGCTCATGAAAACGGTCATAAAACACAAGAACGACGAATTGTCGGTCATCCCCTTAAACATGCATCGGGTCTAATGGTCCATGAAAATCCCCGTGGAGCACCAAAACTGTGTGGAATAACTCATGAAAATGACCCTAAAACGCGAAAACGATGATTTTTTCGTCATAACTCTCAAACATGTAGCGGTTCTTAGGATCGTTGTAAATCCGCCAAGAGCGCCAAGACAGTGTGCAATAGCTCACGAAAACAGCCATAAAACGTGAAAAACGACGAGTTTTTGGTCATAACTCTCAAACATGTATCAGTGCAATGTGGAAAGTGTTCCCCATGATACATGGTTCTGCTAATTTCAAGTTATAAAGCGCAAGCATATACGCAACAAAGATGGACCTAATGGTTCAAGTTTATTAAATGCAAGAAAAGTAAAGTGTGTCATCAAGTTCGTGAGAGCTTTAATCACTAATTTTCACATAAAAAATTTAATTTGGAAGGTAGATAAAAACATGAATATACTTGGAATAGCAAATGATAGTAGGTAGTTATGGTGGACTCTTTGTAATAACTTGGTTTAAGGAGTTGTATGCATGAGTGGAACTAATACTTGGTTACAGAGGCTAGCAAAAGACTAGGAGGGATAAACTAAGAGAGCAATAATGGCCATAATCATGCAGAGCGACAAAACATCATTGATCAAAGCATAAAGCGATATTACAAGTTGAAAACTAAAGGATCATCAAGGCTATGGTGACTTTGGATAGTCATAACATGGTGTGCCAAGTCAACCCAAATAAAGCATCAAAGGAGAATACCACAATACTATGCTTTAATATGCTAAAACAACGCATGATCCTTCCAAGGCACATTAAGCAATCTCAATTGTTTATAACATGTCATGCTACAACAAAGAATACTAAGCATAAAGCCAAAACAATATCAAGCATGGCATGACAAAGCATAGACCATAGTCAAAAACAAGCTCTCTTTACCACTTAAGCATGAACTTTCCTACTCTTTTCCAATCCAAACCAAACTATTTGAAAACCAATGTATGAAAGAGGGGGTCCAACCAATTTATTCATCAAACTAAACAAACCAAGCAAACTAAAAACCAAAAACAAAAACAAAATAGAAGACGCTCCAAGAACAACACAACTGTGCATGAAACAATAAAAATGAAGCGTTTGGAAGAAACCTGGGATTTTTATTGATGAAGAAGGGGATGCCTTGGGCATCCCCAAGCTTTGACGCTTGTACTTCTTGGATATTTCTGAGGGTGACACGTATGGCATCCCCAAGCTTGAGCTTTAGTCCATCCTTCATCTCATTACTCATTCCTTCCATACACCTAAAATTTTCCCTTCATACAAAACTTCACACAATCTTTATTAGCAACATTAGTGCACTCAAGATAATAGGTCTATGGGTTCAGTTTCAACACCAATAAAACTTCCAATAAAACAGAAGCTACTGTAGTGCTTCCCTCAAAAAGCTCAATTCCCCAAAAGAACTCAAAAAGGAACCAACAAGAAGCAATTGCAAATAATGGCAGAAATCTGTCAAAACAGACAAGCAGGTCAAAACGAATTTTTTCGAAGACCTTGTGTTGCTCAAATCGAAAAGTGTTGAACTAATGAAAGTTAGATAACAACCTGGGATAGAAGCAAAAAATTCACGCCTCAAAAGGACGTAAAGATATTTTACGCGAATTTTTACGATGAAGCACAGAAATCCGTATTGGGATAGCAACTTTCCCAATCATTACTTCTCTCTCCTTAGAGGTTACTCTTGGCACAAAAAGCAAATAAAAAGGATAAGGAGCGGTTATTATAGAGTTAATAACTTCCAAGACTCGTGTAAAACTTTTGGGTTATCTCCCAATAAGTACTTTTCTTTAACGCCTTTAAGTTAGGCATAAGAAGCAAGAAAAAGAATCAAGTGTTCTCCAATCAAGAAGCATTAAAACCAAATTTATTGCCCTAACCTCTCTTACTTTTGTTCTTAACCTTGGGGAACATGTGATTGTTTGGTGTACAAGAAAAGAGCATGGTCCCCTTTCCCACATCTATTATTGCTCCAAGGAGCTTCAATAGGGATCTTCCAAGTGTAATTTGTCCTTTTCCTGCATATTCATTGACAAGATAATCATTAGAAACCATTTTCCCTAGGATCTTTGTAAACACTCCTTCAGCTATTCCAATAAGTAATATTGTGGCATTATTAGCAAGAAATATTTCTTTTCCTCCTTCAGAAAGCCCCCAAAGATTCAAAGATTCATAGACATCTTTGGGCATAAGACAAAATTCAGTCATGATATCACAGCGAGCTTGAAAAGTTTCATTATTTATATCAATTTTTACTATGGGAAGCCACTTTGATGGTTCAGAATTTATTGAAACATAATTATGATGCTCTCTAAGCGTGTTATAACAATCCTTTAAACTAGTAGTGCTGGTCTCAAGAGTGTTCAATCTAGCAAATATGTTCATAAAGGAAGAATCAGATTTGCTAGGCAAGTTGTAAGTAAAGATTAACTACTTTATGCCATTAACAGCATCATCCTCATTACATTGGAGGAAATCTCCTCCCACAACAGCATCCAAAGCATATCTATAGCAAATAGAAATTCCAAGCTAAAAACTGCTAAAGAACAAGCTTTGAGTCCTTTTAGGTTCAGTTTTTTCATGTAGATCAGAAATTCTAGACCAAGCTTCTTTGAAACTCTCTTCAATTACTTGTTTAAAAGTGAAAATCATTTCCTCAGGTGACATAGTGATTGGAGCAATGCTAGACATAATGGCAACTTAAGATAGGAACTAATTTATTTGTGTTTTTGAATAAAGAGAGCAAACTTGTAGAACTAATTTTTTGTGTGTTTTAGATAAAGAAACAAGCAAACAAAGCAAAAGTAAACTAAGAAAAACAAAAATAACAAAGTAAAGAGATTGGTTATGAGGGACTCCCCTTGTGAAGATGTCCTTGACTCCCTGGCAACGGTGCTAGAAAAAGAGCTTGATGGCCCAAAATATATCGAGCTCGTTGGGGAACCCCAAGAGGAAGGTATGATGAGCACAACAGCAAGTTTTCCCTCAGTTATGAAACAAGGTTATCAATCCAGTAGGAAAAAGGAAACACCCCAAAGGTGTTGCTAGCTGAGCCTTGGCAGGGTGCACTACCGGTGCTAGTAGCAACGTGGAGACCTACACAACACAACCACAGAACTTTGCCCCCAACTTGCGATGAGGTAGTCAATCTCACCGGTTTTGCTGAAAACAAAGGATTAAATGTATTGAGTGGAAGAAAGTAATAGTTTGTAGAAAGTAAACACAAAGTAGTAAACAGTTGATTGTAGATTGATTGTAAAAGAAAGGACCGGGGTTCATAGTTCACTAGTGGTGGCTCTCCTTAAGATAAATAACATGTTGGGTGAACAAATTACAGCGGGGCAATTGACAAACATCAAGAAAGCAATATGCATATACTAATCATCTTGACTCCTTTGAGACTTGATTGGGCATTACACATTATACATAGACCGCCATCCAACTGCATCTATGACTAATAATCCACCTTCAGGTTATCATCCGAACCCCCTCCAGTATTAAGTTGCAAGCAACAGATAATTGCATTACAAATTGCATGTAAAGTAAACAATATGAGTATTCTATGAACAAAGGATAGTTGTTTTCTCCCTAGTAGCAACAGCACATCTAGTACCTTAGAGATTTCTATCACTTCCCCAGATTACTAGAGGTATGAACCCACTATCGAGCATAAATACTAACTCTTGGAGTTGCTAGCATCTACTTGGCCAAGATAGCTACTAACAACAGAAAGCATGCAAGATCACAAATAACAAAGACATGATACAATCAATAATCAATCTGAAATAGCATCTCAATATCCATCGGATCCCCGCAAACACAATATGCAGAATTACAAATAGATGATCTTGATCATGAATGGAGCTCACAAGATCTAAACATGAAAGCACAAAGGAGGAGAACCAGCCATCTAGCTACTACATGGACCCGTAGTCCAGAGATGAACTACTCACGCATCACACCAGAGGCTTGCATGATGATTAAGAAGGCCTCCAGGGTGAAATCCCCTCTCCGGCAGGGTGCCGGGAAGAGCTTCAGATCCCTCCCGATCTAGGGATGGAGACGACGGCGGTTATAGACTCTTTTGTGGAATTTTGATCAGGTACTTAGGATTTCTGTATCGGGGGCATCTTATAGTCGGAAGGGGAGGCCGAGGGGGTGCCGGAGGCGGCCACACCACCCCCTGGCACGGGCCAGGCTTGGCCGCGCGGCCAGGTGGTGTGGTGGCCCCCTGGCCCCTCTTCGTCTCGTATTCTAGCTCCGTGTGTCCCTCGGTGAAAAACTAACTTTGGCTTTTGTCCCGTCCAATTCCGAGAATATTCATTTTCTAACTTCTTGGAACCAAAAACAGCAGAAAACAGACAGCTGCCACTGTTGCTCTTTATTAATAGGTTAGTCCAAGAAATCATATGAAAAGTACTCCAAAGCTGGAACAAAACATAAGAAAGTAGATAAAACCAAGCATGGAACATCAAAAATTATGGATACGTTAGCAACATATCAGAGAGCGTGGGGTTGGCGGCCCATGGCTGGTTCGCCAGGGGCTACGGTGGTGGGCAGGTCACGGTGTTGGCGACGGTTGGGTGACTGCTTGAGGCTGCCCTACTTGCTGGGGAGCGGGAATACATCCGCCCCTGCGGGTCGACTCCCGCGGCTTGCTGTTCGACGACCCTTGCGAGTAGGGCCTTGGCGTACTGGATCTACAGCGCACCTTCTCCTTGGACGTCGAGGTTTGCGACTGTGACATCGGCCACAATGACGTTGTCCATCGGGGTGGAGTACAGTGGGAGTCCGTTGGCGTCGCGGGCCTGTGGCGAGATTATGATCCGCGGTTGGTCCGGCGGGGGCGCACGACCAATGGGTGGTGGCGGGGCTCCAGTCGCTGGTGCGCCGGGTGGTGGTCGATTGCTACTGCCTGGTGGTGCGTTCTCGCAGTACTCGCGTTCACCCACGCGTGCGGGTTCGCTCTCGTCGTTGAAGTTTAGGACGCGGCCTTGGACGTTGGAGTTCAGGCGGGTCCTGATGCGGCGCTGGTGATAGAGCGACAGCTCCTGTGCCGTTGCTCGCTCGAGGCGGAATTTCTCGCGCTCGGCTAGCTCCTTGCGTTGTGCCTCCTCCAGTCGCAGGTGGGCTTACTCTACCTCCGTGGCCATGGCAGTTGCAGGGATCGGCATGGAGAATGGATCTGGTGGGGCGACTATGATGCCCGCCATGTAGATCATGTTGAAGCAACTGGATCTGGCGCGGAAGCCTCGGGGGACTCCGAACCGGATTCGGAATCAAAGATCCAGAGGATGGAGGAGTCCTCGAAGTCCTCAGGGTTGGAGACCCATGTGATGGATTCCTCCCGTGATGCTGCGGTGATGGATCCGTCGACCGAGGCAAGGGTCGCGGAGTCGGCGTCGTCATGGAGGGCCGCATCGTCCTCGGCAGTGTTGGTCCCGGCCGCGTTGCTCGCAGCCGAGTCATACTCGGAGGCGAGGCTCCTGATAGATCGGACCTACTCCTCCGAGAGCAGATCACGGCGCGGCGGTGATTCGCCGATGCTCCCCGTCGCCGTTGGGTCGACTACGCCAGTGAAGCCGACGAAAAGGTTGATGGTGCCGACCGGCATAATCACGATGTGGGTGATCGGGCGCGACGCCAGGATGTAGCTGCTGGGCAGGATCTGTAAGATCCTGCCGAGGGCGATCATGCGGCCGGTGGCGATCGGCTGATCGATCGAAGTGTAGGGTCATGCCGCAGAACTCAGGCCAGTCCGGCTAGGCCCCATGGTGGGCGCCACTGCCGTGGAAATGGCCACGGCAGTCACTGCTACAGGCAGCGATTGATAGAATCATGGGCAAGAGCTGGCGGCCATCTGCGGTGCGAGATGGGGGCGGATGCACATGGTTTACCTAGGTTCGTCCCACCGGAGGTTAAAGACCTACTCCTGCTAGATTAGATTGATGGAGAGCGAGTTACAGGGGTGGCGAGCTCGGCGTCTAAGTAGCGAGTCGCTCGAAGGGGTGTATGATGGAATGTAAGTCCTCAGAGTAACCTAGGGAGGCTTATATAGGAAGCACCTCGCTAGGGTTTACAGTTTACAATCGAACAAGATATGGATTCGGAGGCTTTGACCTAATCCGACTGGGCTTCGAGTACGCTTCTGGGCCTCCAGTCTCCAATTGTCTAGCCTTTTCCTCAGTCATATTCTAGTCGCCGTCTTTTAGGCCCACTCGCAAGGCCTTTGGCCCAATCGGATCGTCCTGCTGGGCATACCCCATTCAGCATATCCCCATCACATCCTGATAGAGTGTTCACCTCAAACTGTGATCGCTTTCGGGGTGCTGGAACACATCTTTGACCAGTGCGGTTGCCCCAAGTGGCACTCCCCATATATTTTTTAGAACACTTAATTTAGGGCCATATTTCATTCAAATATTAGGCTATGTTACAATGAAATTAGATGAAATTTGATAGGAACTCAAACTAAATTTTAAGTTGTCTGGAACCCTAAACTTAGTAAATCACTACTAGAAAATCGCCCATTGCTTACTACTTCGTGCATCATCGTGATATCATGCATATTTTGCTTGAAACTATTTTCATTTAAAGCCTATCTTTGTTTTCTAATTAACCCCCTCTTTATTTAAAATGTAAAACCCGGTCATTCCGAATATATTATTTTCCTAAAAACTATTTGCTAATGTCTCTTCAAGAGACTAAATAAAAATATTTTGCTTCTAGGGGAGGCTGCCACCGGCAAGGCCCAAAGGCCCAACTAGCAGTCAGCCTACCACCCTACATCTACAAACCCTAACCCTAAAACCACCACATGCCACACTCCACCCACCCGCCACCTACCACCTAACACACCCCACACACACCAGCAGCAGTCGCTGCCACACAGTGCATGCACACTCCATGCAAGCAGCAGCGCGCAACAGACTGAACCCCCTATACCCCGGAGTTCGAAGATCGAGACCAATCTCCTCGAACCGAACCCCTCCAAAGCCAAATTCAACGAGTACCCAATGTGTGACCCCTACCTAAACCCGTTCCTATTTTTATAAATTGATATACATCTTGCTGCATATGATTATTCATGCTTGCATACATCTTTATCTTGTGAGGCATTATGCCGATTTAAATATGGAGTATATATGCGGCCTATATTTGTCTTATCTCGACTCCATTTAAATTTGTGTAGTGAACCGATGATATGTTTTGCCTTGTTAATTCAATATTTAAATTGAAGGGTAGCTAAACAACATGAACCATCTAATTAATTGTCAGGACTCTGGTTCTGCTTAATATTGCCTAGTTGCATCGCACCTTTGCCATATCATGCATCATACATGCATCATTCCCGATCTTTTGCCGTAATATTAAATAGTGCATCCGGTGTTTCTTTTAGTGCTTTGCTTTTTCATGGATTAGGCCATTGAGTTGATGCGAGTGTCGACAAGTTCTTAGGATATGTATCTTCATCTATGTTTTCCAGGTGAGCATTCCCCCCCCTTTCTAACTATTTTGCATTTATAGTCTTTACTTCCTCCTGTTGATCTGTTGATATCCTTGTATTCGATGCTTTAGTTTTCCGTACCATTGATATCCCTTGCAGCCTATATTGCCTTGGATACTTCCTATTGCCTGTTGTTTATTAGACAATTGAACTTGCGAGTCGTTGTTGCTTGCTCAGGTGTTGCTTCACGTCGTCGAGTTCCACCGTTGTTGGGGGTTAGCATATGCTTAATGGTGGAGATAATCATGTTTTTACTTATAACTTGATAATTAAAATGCTGGAAATAGATATAATGCAGAGGCACCGTTGGGCAATAGTTGAGATCTAGTTATTATCTCACCCACTTGTGTCCACCTAGGACCCGAGTGTCGGGTGGATGACCCCCGGATAGGGTAAGCCAGGCTCAACTAGTCGGCTCCAAGGATGCCTGGCCGGATGGTTGGAAGACAAAGAACCACAACCGGGTGGACCGCTCCATCCGGTCCGCCCTCAAGATTCCCTGGCTGGCCCGTCTAGCCGGGTGACCAGAAGAGTCTATTGGGTGGCCACCTCTACTCGCACGCCTCGGATCCGTTGGCCAAGATACGGAGGGGGTGACGCTTCTTGCTGAGCGCACCCCTGACCGGACAGGCTGGCATGCCGCCCTGCCAGCGCTAGAAGACATCAGCGCCAAAGTGCCAAGGCTAGAAGCTGAGGAGAGCATCGTCGGCTGACAAGTAAAGCACCAGCTGACGAGTAAAGCGTCGATTGACACCCAAAGTGATGGTGTTGGGACACTGTAGCGCTGTCCCCCTTGTACTAGAGGCTTGACCGGGTCCTGGCCCACCGGTTGGGCCCATCCAGCCATCCTATTTTGTAAACCCAAAGCCCAAACGGTAAACCCTAGAGCCCACATTGTAACCTACCTCTCCCAGCCAGTATATAAGGGAGGGTAGTTCTAGGGTTCTAGGTAAGTTATCTAGATTCAAAAGATTCATTAGTTCATCTTCTTCCTCTAGCTCTCCATAGCAGCTAGGAAAAAAGCTCAAGGAGCACTTGTACTGGGCATTCGCCCCCCATATAGTAGATCCTTGCAGGACTATGAGTGTTACCTCGACAAGAGGGCTCTGAACCTAGGTACATCGTTGTGTTTGCAATATCTGTGCCCAACCCATTGCGAGTATCCAGGGATAGCATCCTGATTGCCCCTCTCATGCCATCCCTGATGGCACCGCCGTGTTCCACACCACGACAGTTGGCGCCAACTGTGGGGCATAATGCTTCGGCTGGGTTCATGTTTTGCACAGGACTTCTGCTCGTCGCTGGTGAGCAAGTCGCCTTTGGCCTCGTCCTCACTCTCGTCTCCTTCGACTACGTCATTAACAACGCGCCATGCTTCAACGGGGAGACCTTCCCAAGGGAAGGCTCCATCGTGTACATTGAAAAGCACTGCGTCTACATCGCCACCATCGCTGCGGACTTTCCTCACGAGGTCATCGTCGTCTCTGGTGCACCG
The DNA here is from genome assembly GCA_916181665.1 of Avena sativa. Lineage (NCBI taxonomy): Eukaryota > Viridiplantae > Streptophyta > Magnoliopsida > Poales > Poaceae > Avena > Avena sativa. The sequence continues at coordinate 626,197,883 of OV702291.1, read as the reverse complement.
CTTGGCTTCTCTGCTCTGCGCGTTGCTAGCAGCAGCGTCGAGGTCATGATGGTCGGCTCAGGCGAGGGCCACCGCCTGCCTCTAGACAACAATGTAGGAGGCAACTTCACTGCTTCGTGCGAGCAAGACCCAGATCCACTGGCCACCTCCATCCAGCACCTCCGCAACCCCATCGTCCCTGAGGCAGACCTAGCGGCAGCCACAGCTGCGTTGGAGGCCACGTGCCAGAACCTCCTGGAGGAATCCAGCAAGGTCGCCGCCCACCAGCGCCGCCTAAACACAACCATGCATGAGTACAACACCACGCATGGCTTTGCCTGCTTGCCCGATGCCAACCGGCAGATTTCACCCCAGGGCCATAACCTCGGCTCGAAGCTGGACGCTGTACTCCCACCAAAAACATGAGGGCCACGGAGGCGGCGACTGTGGAGCTGAGCCACCTTGATGGCGATGAGCTACGCCGCCAGAAGGCATGCCTGTAGCTCCTCGTGGCCACAGCCAACAAGCAACAAGTCGAGGCAGGCGCAAGCCTTGGGGGAAATAGCAAGAGCCAGCCACCTCGTTGGACGGTGTATCCGGTAGCTGGCGGAAGCAAGGCCTCCTCTCCAAACGGGGCAAGGCAGAACAGCCGTCCACGTGGCGGATGGGCTGGCCGCAGACATCATCAGCATGACCCCACTACAGTCACCAGCAGAAACCGCACTCCGGCTGACGGAGTCGGACAAGGGCAACGCCACCAACCGGCTGACGAAGCCAAAGGAAGCCTTGCGCCACCCAAATCCCACCTGCCAGAAACAAGCAACACGCGCGCACACATCGATCTCTTGATGCAATCGCGCACGCTAGAGGAGGAGTGTCCAGCTGGTCCAAGATGCTTCAGACAGCGTATCTGGAAAGAATCATTTCCAAAGGGATTTTTGCTCCCAAGGAACACAGCAAAGTACGACGGCTCGGTCAAGCCAGAAGATTAGCTGGTGGACTACGTCACCGTGGTAGGCATAACCACCGGCAACCAGCGAGTAGCGGTGTGCTACATGCCCCTCGTGCTCCTGAGTCGGCCAGAACCTGGCTAAACAGTCTCCCCGACAACAACATCAACGCCTGGGTCGACTTCAAGGAGGCATTCATCCGCAACTTCACTAGCACCTACAAGCAGCCAGGGCAACCCTGCGAGCTCGCCCTATGCATTCAAGGCAAGGACGAGTCTGACCGCTCCTACCTCACCAGGTGGACAAGCATGCACAACTCCTATGAGGGGGTGTGCAAGAACCAAACTATCGACTTCTTTGTCAACGGCTATAGAGACTACACCATGCTCAAACATAAGCTCAGCCGGATGGGACCCAAAACCATGGAGCGGACCATGGCCATTGTGGACAAGTACGCCACCGATGATGCGGCGATGAAGAAGGTCATCATGGTGGATGATCAAGGGCATATCATCACGGATAAATCCACAAACTTGCGCTAGCCAGATGGGCATCATAACAACTCTAGGTGGCATGGTAACGACAACTGCCACAGCAAAAAAAGGACGATCAGTTGGACAACCGGTACGGGTCCAAGCAGGTGGCAGCCATCCAAGAGGATCCGGCTACGGGCGGCAGCCGGAGGCAAAGGCCTGACGATCGGCCGCCGCGCCCCAAGTACACCATCGAATCGATGCTCGATGGCCTGTGCAAGTTCCATAGTGGCAGAAACAAGCCGGCTACGCACACAACCCGCCAGTGCACCTAGACCAAGAGGATGGCCGAGGTTCGCAGGCTAGTAGCACCACCTCTGCCTCCGCCAGTCGGCGGCCAGCAGGACAACCGTGAACACCAGAACCACCAGGATGAGGACGAAGGTGATTACCCTCGCCGGGTGGGCAACTACCTCATCTTCACCATCGAGTCGGAGACCAAGCATAGCAGGAGGCACCGCGAGGCAGAGGTGAACGCAATTGCCCCTGTCCCTCAGTACCTAAACTAGTCTGAGCAAGAGATCACGTGGAGCAGGAAGGACTAGCCGGCTATGCTGCCACACCCAGGTACCTACGCGATGGTCCTAGATCCCATCATTGTCTCCAAGAAGCACTCTTGCAGATTCTCCTACGTCCTCGTGGATGGAGGGAGCATCATCAACCTCCTATACCGTAGCTCGCTAGACTGGATTGGCATAAGCGAATCCCAGCTGGAGCGGTCCAGTACCTCCTTCCATGGAGCTATTCCGGGTCCGTCGCATTCGCCCATCAGCAAGATCCGGCTGGACGTCATCTTCGGCATGGAGGGAAACTTCCATCGCGAGCCCATCTTGTTTGAGGTGGTCAACCTCTCTAGCGCATATCATGCCATCCTTGGACGCCCAACGCTGACTAAGTTAATGGTGATACCACACTACGTCTACCTCAAGATGAATCCCCTTGGGCCCAAGGGAGTAATCACTATCGCTGGTGACTATAGGCGGTCGGTGGAGTGCACCATAGACGGCTCTAAGCTAGCCGAGGCCATGATCGTCATAGAGATAAGTGCATCATCATGCAGCATGGCGGTCCTGCAGGAGGACATGCCGGTTGGCGAGCCAAAGCCAGCCAGAGGGGTGTAGTTCAAGACATCCAAGGGCACCAAGAAAATCTTGCTCAACGAGGCCGAGCCGGACAAGTTCGTCCTAGTCAAACACAGCCTTGACAGCAAATAGGAAAGAACGCTCGTCGACTTCCTCCGTGAGAATCAGGATATCTTCGCATGGTCCCCCAAGGACATGCCTGGTGTTCTGAGGGAGCTCGCCAATCACTCTTTACATGTCAGGACGGATCCAAAGCCGGTCAAGCAATCTCTACGCTGCTTTGCTAAGGAGAAGAGAAGGACAATTGGTGAAGAAATTACCCAGCTCCTCACAATGGGATTCATCATGGAAGTTTCCACCCGGAATGGCTGGCAAACCCAGTGATGGTGCTGAAAAAGAACAAGAATTGGCGCATGTGTGTTGACTACACCAGCCTCAACAAAGCATGACACAAAGATCCCTTCGCCCTGCCAAGGATGGATCAAGTGGTCGACTCCACAGCCGGTTGTGAACTGTTGTCATTTCTAGATGCGTATTCTGGCTACCACCAGATCTGGCTGAACCACACTGATCAAATAAAGACATCATTCATCACCCCGTATGGGGCTTACTGCTACACCACCATGCCATTTGGACTGAAAAATGCAGGGGCTATGTACCAACGCTGCATGCAGAAGTGCTTGCAAATGCATATCGGCAGAAACGTACATGCGTATGTCGATGATGTGGTGGTAAAGACAAAGGAGCAGCAGACACTCCTCGAGGACCTGAAGGAAAGATTCGCCAACCTCCGTCGGTTCCAGATGAAGCTGAACTCGGATAAGTGCGTGTGTGGTGTTCCAACCGGCCAGCTCCTTGGTTTTCTCGTCTCGGAACAAGGAATCGAGGCCAACCCGGAGAAGATCGGCGCAATCGAGTGCATGCAGCTGCCGCAGAACCTACACGACATGCAAAAGTTCACCAGGTGCCTAGCCTCCCTCAGCCGGTTCATCAGCCGACTAGGTGAGAGAGAACTCCCGTTGTACCATCTCATGAAGAAAACGGACAAGTTCGTATGGATGGCCTAGGAGGATGAGGCCTTCCGCGACCTCAAGCGCATGCTCTCCTCCCCACCAATACTGGTGGCCCCCGCTACAAAGGAGCCAATGCTGGTGTACATTGAAGCTACCAACCGGATCATTAGTGTTGTGCTCGTGGTTGAGAGGCCAGAAGAAGGAAAGGCAAAGTCGGTTCAGCGCTCGGTGTACTCCCTGCGTGAGGTACTCTCTCTATCAAAGCAGAACAACCCCCACTACCAGAAGCTGGTGTATGGCGTATACATGGTCGCCAAGAAATTGAAGCACTACTTCTAGGAGCACTCCATCCGGGTGGTGGCGCTAGCACCACTTTCGGAGATCATCGGCAACAGGGACGCCACATGCCGGGTTGCAAAATGGGAAATAGAGCTTGCCACTCACTGCATCTGGGTACGAGCCAAGAACGGCAATCAAGTCTCAGGCCCTGGCGGATTTCCTTGTTGACTGGGCAGAAACACAGTACCTGCCGCCCTGCCCTGACTCCACGCACTACAAGCTACACTTTGACGGCTCCAAGATGTACGGGGGACTTGGAGCCGGGGTCGTCATCACCTCTCCTAAAGGAGACCGGCTAGAGTATGTGCTGCAAGTCCACTTCTGCGCATCCAACAATGTCGCCGAGTATGAAGCGCTCTTCCATGGCCTCAAAGTGGCAAAAGAGATCGGCATCCGGCGCATCCTCTACTTCGGCGACTCGAACCTGGTGGTGCAACAAGTATCGGGCGACTGGGAAGCCAAGGACACAAACATGGCCATATACCGCTTCTTCGTGCAGCAGTTGTGTGCCTGTTTCGAAGGGTACGAGTTTCACCATGTACCTCGAGCCAGCAATGAGGCCGTAGACGCACTCGCCCGTGTCGGGTCAACAACGCAAGCAATTCCACCTAGAGTCGCCCTAGAGCACTTGCGCAAGACATCCATCACACCGTCTCCAGAATCCGACTCCATCATACTGGACACGGACCCAGGGACTGCCGGCTCTAAGCGACCCGAAGCTGTCGCCAAGGCCCCGGGGACTGCCACGCCACACCCGGGAACTACCTCGCCACACCCGAGGGCTGTTGCGCCACACTCGGGGACTGCCTCGCCACACCTGGGGACTGGTGCCTCCATCTCGGGGACTGCCGGGTCGAAGGTCATGACACTCCTAGCCGGCTCCAACAGCCCGAGGACTGCCGGCTACGTTATTCCACCCAGTAGGCCTCCTGATGAACTAGAACCAGTCGTGCGCAAGGAAATCAAGCTGATCATGGACACGTGTATGCCATCCGGGAAACCCCTCCATGGGCCACTGATGGCTCTGAAATATAGCCATCTACGTCCACATTTAAACTAGATATTATTCATATTTTTGATGAAATATTTCTCTAAACCCTGCCGCTAATGCCTAATATTCAGAAGGGTATGGAATCCTTTCTTTTTATTTTGCCTACGCAGATAATGTCATTTGAAGATGGGAATCACTACATTAAAGTCAAAGATACAAGATCTCCAACAACCAGAAGAAACCAGGAGCCGTGAAGCGGAGGCAGACGCTTTAACGACCAACTATATGGCCGGAGCAAAATTTCGGCCGTATAGCTCTGGTCGTATAGTTGGCACCATCACCGTTAGGTCAAACAGAACAACTTTCATGAAGGGACCCCTATATAAAGAAGCCTCGAATGACGAGGAAACTCTCTCCAGCCACCCCTAGACCATAGACATCTCCAGCCACCTCCATATCTCAAAACCCTTCTCCATCTCCATAGCCATATTCCACCACTTGTAATAGTAGATCTCTTCTTCAATTGGCGACATTGTAAGACTATTGCTATCAATCTTATGATTTTCATTATAATGTTCATGATTCTTGATCTCATCTCTATGTGTTAGTAATTCTCCTTGGGCTAAGGGCTTCGGCCTAGCCATGTAGCGTTTGTGCATGTTATTTATCATAGATGGGATCATGTATTAGTTTGTATGACAAGATGATTATTGTATCCTCTCTTGCCTCAATCCAAGGACTTGTCAGGTACCCAAGACCCCGAGGGTTGAGCCAGTTATAGGGAGTGTGAGTAATGATTGATCTACAGGTTGGGAACCCTAGTAATAGAAGGGGTAGTACGACTGTATGTGAGGGATTTACTTGGGATTAACGGTGACATCACTATGCATATCATTAGTTCTCTTTCTTCTATGGACGAGACTAGTAGGTTATTGCTATAAGTGGTTGTGGAAGCAATAGCAATTATGGATGCACTGCCCACATATAATTTATCTTGCTCTAACAAGTACATGCATACTTTATTTCTATCTTTTATTCCCATCAGATGTTTTGCACAGCTACAGGTGAAACCGAACGCCCTAGGCCCTCTCTCTCCATCATCGACAACAACAAAAAGACGCAAACTATTGGTCCAGTAAAAACACAAAAGGAATTCTAAAACTCCGGAAGGTCCGTTAAAGTAACTTCACTATGCATTCGCTTCTAGAGGATTCGATAACCTGGGTCTACTAGGGAAAAAGAAGCTATACTACATCCGTAATCCGGATCGAAGGTATCAACCCTTTTTCTGGTGTTGTTGCGGGGGAAGCAATAGCTACCTTGGTAGGTTATTAGGAACCTTGCTAGTTTTAATTCTTATTTTTAATTTTATTAGTTTGCTTTCAGTCTTTATTTGATCAACCAAAAAAATAGTTAGCCTTTAAATTCTTGCTTTTACTATTATAACTCTTTGTTTAATAAAACCCAAAAACATGGGAAATATGTTTGAAAATAAGCTTGGGGAGTTTGCTACTCCCAACAATGATTATTTGCGTACTCCTATTACTCAGCCAGCAATTGTTGTTGATGACTTGAAATTAAGCCCCATTATTTAAGTTTGGTTCAACAGAATCAATTTGGAGGCTCTACTGTTGAAGACACAGGTATGCACTTGAATACATTCACTGAAATATGTGATATAATGCGTATAAAAGACGTTGACCCTGATGCGGTCAAATTGCGTCTATTTCGTTTCTCTCTTAGAGGAAGAGCAAAAGAATGGTTGCTATCTTTGCCTAGAAATACTATTACATCATGGGTGGGATGTACTTCTTTATTTATGACTAAATTTTTTCCACCAGCAAAGACTATGCAACTCAGATCTAATATTACTATTTTTAGACAGGAAGAGCGTGAGTCAGTAGTGCTTGCATGGGAGAGGATGAAAGAATGCATGAGTAACTATCCTCGTCATGGATGGATGATTGGTTAATTCTCCATCTATTTTATAATGCTCTTAACCCTGTGTCTAAGTCTATGCTTGATACTGCAACTCGAGGAACATTTATGGGTAAACATATTACCGAATAAAAGCAGCTTCTAGACAATATGCAAGACAACCATGCCCAATGGCATGTGGATAGATCAAACACGAAGAAGGTGAACTCCATGTCACCACAAGAAAATGAAGAGCTCAATGCTAAGTTGGATGAGCTCATACTAGACGTAAAAGGTAAGAAAACCTAGGTAAGAGCTACCCCTGAAACAAATATTGAAGAAATAGACTTTGTAGCTCGTAATGATTATAACCCTGCTTGGAAGAAGAATTATAATCCTAATTTTCAGAAACATTATTCTAGTCATGCAGGTAACTCTAATAATAATATGGGAAGTAGTAATGGTAGTCTCCAAGTAACACTAAAGTCTTTTATAGACTCATAAAATGAACAAAACAATATTCTTGTTAAAATAACGGAAAACCATGATGTTATGCTTGGTAAATTATCTAACCAAATTGTTAGTTTGAGAAATGATTTGCAGGCCCTCCAAGAAAGAACGAGGATCGTTGAGGCACAGCTAGGTAAGATAACCGAGAGTCAAACTCTCATTCTGGCTAAATTTGGAGGTAAAGCTGAGCCAAATCCCGTTGAAGACCTCAAGATGATGAGAATCCAAAGGGAGGAACCTGAAGAACTTGATTATAGTAATGCTCCTTCACCCAGCTACACCATTGAAGATCTCGTAAAAAGGATCAATGTTAAGATTCCGGTAAGTGAAGGTAGTGAGGAAGTTATGTACCAACACTTCGTTAATCAGGTAGCAATAAAGGTGTGTGAGCTTGAGGAAGAATATAATCAAATTGCTGAAAAATTACTTGTGAAGCTTGATGACATATTTGATCCTACTATTAAGATTAAAATTGGAACGAATGAGATAGCTGCACTTTGTGATCTAGGTGCAAGCGTCTCAACAATTCTGAATAGTCTTTTTAACAAGTTAAACCTTGGATCCTTTGAAATCACTGAGTTAAAATTGCATCTACCAGATTCTACCTACAAACAAGCTGTAGGATTTAAGGAGAATACTTTAGTATACATTAAAGGCTGTCCCGCTCTCATTGATTTTGTTATCGTTGACATGCCTGAAGATGCTACTACTCCTATTATATTAGGCCGTCCTTTCTTAAGAACTATTAAGGCTTTGATTAATATACATGAAGGAAACGTGAATCTTCAATTTCCTTCACGGGATCCTTTTGTTATTCATTTTCCCAGGAAGAAGAAAGCCAAACATGATGAAAAGGAGGCCATCACCTTGAAGGCAAATTACTTTGGAGTGGGTGTTCCACTTATCTGGCCTAAGTGAGCAACATTAAGGTCAAGCTATTGACCATCAAAGAGCGCTTCATGGAAGGCAACCCATGTGAAATAAAGGTTTGAGTAAAGTTTTTAAGTTTTAGTTTAAAATTACGTTTAATAAAGAGTGCTAGAAAACTCCAATTGAGGGGAAGAAGTTCGGTAGTACTAAAAATCCTACTTTATTCATGCTGTTGTTGGTCGACAATATTACTAACAATTTTCTGTCAAAAACAAGGTATATCACTAAGTTACAGGAAAAGAAGTAATTTTCGAAGAATTTTTTTTTTGATGCACAGAGAGTATAACGACCAACTATACGGCGGGAATAAAAATTCCGGATGTATAGCTCCGGTCGTATAGATATCTTTGCCATCAAATTTTTTTCTTTAATTTGTACTGAGAGTTTAACCACCAACTATATGGCGGGAATAAAAATTCCAGCCATAGTATAGATATCGGTGCCTCTGTACAAATTCGTTTCCAATGTATTGAGATTTTAATGACCAACTATACGGCGGGAATAAAAATTCCGACCGTATAGTTCCAGTCGTATAGATATTGATGCCTTTGTATATATATTTTCCCAGGGACAGACATTTTGACGACCAACTATACGGTGGGAACATATTGTTCCGGCTGTATAGTTCTGGCCATATAGCTGCGCCGCCAGGAGGAAACCCTAAAATTTTAACAGAAGGCTAACTATACGGCGGGAACACATTGTTCTGGCCGTAAGTTGCGCCAGTATAGTTGCGTCCGACCACAAAATCGTGCAGGAAGGTACCTCCAACTCCAAAACTTCAATCCCTTTCCTCTCTTCTACTTCCAAACTCTCTCAAAACCTCAAGAGATCTTCATCTCTACTCAATTTCATTCGATTTCCTCGCACACAAGTGATCTACGGTATGTTTCTCCTCCGATCTTCCAATTACTTTTTGCAAATTCATCTTCGATCTATTGTCATTATCAATCTAGGGTGAGACCTACTATGAACCAATTGCCATGATTTTCTTGCCTCGGTTATTATTTTGAGGAGATTCTTTAGTGTGCTATGATGAGGAATGTGATGTACTTACTATTGTTGGATCAAAAGTTTTATTTTTGTCTTTCTTCAATGTTTTAGATGATGAACACAAGGAGACAAACTCTTGCTCGTGCCACCGCTAGCGCTTCTCGGGCTGTCGCTCAGGAACGCATGGGGATACGATTCAGGGATGAGCCCCAACATGATCGCTTCAACAAGATCAAGAACCGCGAAGTGAAGGCCACCAAGTGTGCTTGCCCCATTATATTGAACCAACTCGGTATTCTGATGACTTCAATTTACTTTGCAATAGAGCTGGCATGCAAAACTTTGTGTACAATGATGTGCCCACTTATCGCCGCTTAACCATTGAATTCCTAAGTTTGTTGCAAAGCACCATTAAACAATGGCAAGGAGAGGACACTATTTCTTTCTGACTCATGAACAACAACTACACTTTAACATTAGATGAATGGTGTGCATGCTTTAATTTACCAAACAATGATGTTAATGCCCTACGCGCATATTTTACTGGCTTAGAACCTACCCCTGAACAATACTATAATGCAATGAGTTTCACTACTAGAGTGAACAAGGGGAAGAATATTCAACATCCTGCAATTCGCTATTTATTCTGTGTTATTGCTAACACCTTGCAGGCACGTAATGAGTTCACGAGACTCAACGAGGAGGACATCTTAGTCCTCCCAAAGGCTGCTTACATCAATTGTGGCTTGTCGCTCAACTTGGGCGCCATCCTTGTGCGCTACTTGGAGCACCAAGCGTCCCAAAGCCAAGGACCAATCACAAGGTGGAGGCATCATCACTGTGCTTGCCACTGCCCTAGGCATCGACCTATCTAAGTTGCAACCCGTGCTAGGTGAGCGACGTGTTGGTTTCTCCACTTTGAAAGCTTGTGGAATGCTCACTAGGAGAGGTGGTGTTTATTACCTACATATTCTGGAGCTGGGTGTCTCTACCCCGCTCCTATGCCTTATGGTCTTTTCTCTATCGAGGAGGGACGTTTGCTATATGACTTGCAGGTTGAGAAACACCAACCCGAGGAGGATATTATGGAGGAGGATGAGGACTAAGAGGGTGAGCAAGAAGTTCCTTATCAAGAGGAGCAGCCACAAACCCGGTTCGCTACATACCAAGACTTCCAAGAACTTGGAGGGACTGTGGAGAGGATGCATAGCCTCTCTTTGAACCTCTGAGAAACAACTAGTAACCTCTCAACTCAATTTGCGAACTGGAGTAATGACTTTTCCCGCCACCACAATGATTTGAAGGGCTTGCAAAAGCCTAAGCTTGGGGAAGTTTCCTCATGTATCTTTATTTGGCGTTCATTAGCTTTTATTTATTTCAAGGTTGTGTTTTTAATTCAAGTTTATAAGCACTCATGTTGGTTTCCCCAACACTTTATTTTTAGTTTTCTTTATGCTTTCGAGATTTTCTAACCGATCTTTGCCGCCAATTTTCTATTCTTTAAATTCCCTCTCTTAAAAACAACAAAAAGATTTCTCCATTTTTCCTTATTTTCCCTCTTTCTTTTATTTCCGCCTCGAGGTTCGTATGCTTGCAGGAGAGTGATCGACTTCGAGTTTCCAAGAAGCAAATAAAAAAGGAAGATAGAAGTGGAACCAAACATGAGAGGTATGCCTTATGACTCCCCACTTTTGAAGTTTGAGAAACCCATGCTAGTTAGTAGTAAATGTTGAGATATTATATTGGTGGAGTGAGCCTTTGTATTGTAGTAAGATTTTCATTTGCATGGGTATTTAATTGGGTATGTTTTGTTCCAGCTCTCGTAATTAACCAAGTCTTGCCTAAAAATTGCTAAACAATTGTAATAAGAAAAAGTCTCACAATTGAAGGCTTGGGTGTTGTAGTGCTTAGTCTTGAAGGTCTATTTCTAGAGACACTCAACACCACTGAAAATGTTGATAGACTTGATAGCTCTCTTTAAAAAGGATTTGTTTGATTGAATTAATGTTTAGAAGTTTTTGTGAGCATGCCAAAGTTTGACTTGTTAATCATAAGAATGATATAGCTTTATGCGTGTCAAACTTCATGGGATGCCAACAACTCCGTTGGCCTACGAACGATCTTCATGGAGGAAACTCCTAGATTTCGGCTATGAGTTGATTAAACACTTCTAGCAGTAATGCTATAGTGGGTAAGATTCTTGGCACTCCCGGGTAGCTGTAATCATGATGGAATCACTCATCTGGCTATTATGATTAATCATTATGCAAAAGGAACAAAAACCTTAGTAATTCCACGAGTGTCCATCACAACTCGATAAACTAATAAAAATCCTTGGCATGCTCTCAATTACTCAAGAACTGAAATTCTTGAAGGACAATGAATAGAACAGTAGTGCTTGAAAAGTCTTGATTTATTGATGTGGGAGAATTGAGATACTCTAGTATATATGCTTTTCATGACAACTCTCACACTCTCAATTTACATGATTATACTTTAATGTTCAAAGGCAAGCCTATGAGTTGATTACATGACATGGAATAAAGTTTACTCATTTGAATCATCCATGTTAACAATAATTTTGCTGCACTATAAGGATGCATAAAACCCGTATGATATGATTGCCATTACTCTATCTATGTTGAAGTTTTTCATATTTATGAAGTGGAGGAAACATGAGACTACCAACCATGTGTAAGATCACCATCTCGTTATTTCAGTTTAAATGTTGAGTTCCTTTTGATTTTGGTTTTCTTGCTCGGGGACGATCAAGTTTAAGCTTGGGGAGGTTGATGGCTCTGAAAAATAGCCATCTACGTCCACATTTAAACTAGATATTATTCACATTTTTTATGAAATATCTCTCTGAACCCTGCCACTAATGCCTAATATTCAGAAGGGTATGCAATCCGTTCTTTTTTTATTTTTCCTACACAGAAAATGTCATCTGAAGATGGGAATCACTACATTAAAGTAAAAGATACGAGATTTCCAACAACCAGAAGAAACCAGGAGCCATGAAGCGGAGACAGACGCTTTATTGACCAACTATACGACCGAAGCAAAATTTCGGCTGTATAGCTCTGGTCGTACAGTTGGAGCTGACACCCTTAGGTCAAACAGAACAACTTTCATGAAGGGACCCCTATATAAAGAAGCCTTAGGCGATGAGAAAACTCTATCCAGCCGCCCCCAGACCATAGACATCTCCAGCCGCCTCCATATCTCAAAACCCTTCTCCATCTCCATAGCCATATTCCACCACTTGTAATAGTAGATCTCTTCTTCGATTGGAGACATTGTAAGACTATTGCTATCAATCGTATGATTTTCATTACAATGTTCATGATTGTTGATCTCATCTCTATGTGTGAGTAATTCTCCTTGGGTTAAGGGCTTAGGCCTAGCCATGTAGCATTTATGCATGTTATTTTATCATAGATGGGATCATGTATTAGTTTGTATAACATGATGATTATTGTATCCTCTCTTTCCTCAATCCAAGGACTTGTCAGGTACCCAAGACCTCGAGGGTTGAGCCAGGTATAAGGAGTATGAGTAATGTCAGATATGTAGGTTGGGAACCCTAGTGATAGAAGGGGTAGTACGGCTGTATGTGAGGGATTTACTTGGGATTAACAGTGACATCACTATGCATATTATTAGTTATCTTTCTTCTATGGAGGAGACTAGTAGGTTATTGCTATAAGCGGTTGCGGAGGCAATAGCAATTATGGATGCACTGCCCACATATAATTTATCTTGCTCTAACAAGTACATGCATACTTTATTTCTATCTTTTATTCCCATGAGATGTTTTGCACAGCTACAGGTGAAACCGAATGCCCTAGGTCCACTCTCTCCATCATCGACAACAACAAAAGGAATTCTAAACTATTGGTCCGGTAAAAACACAAAAGGAATTCTAAAATTCCAGAAGGTCCGTTAAAGTAACTTCACTATGCATTCGCTTCCTGAGGTTTCGATAACCTAGGTCTACTAGGGAAAAATAAGCTATACTACATCCGCAATTCGAATCGAAGGTATCAACCACGCCATTCATGAACTTTCCTGGCCAAAGGGGAGCTACTTGATGAAGAGGTTGAGGCAAGGCAAGTGAAGTGTAGAGCAAGTGCGTACACCATCATCAAAAACGAGTTGTACAAGCATAGTGTTGGAGGAATCTATCAGTGTTGTGTGAGCCAAGAACAAGGAATCCAGCTGCTAGTGGATATCCACCAAGGAGAGTGCGGCCACCACGCATCATCACGAGCCATAGTGGCAAAGGCATTCCGCCATGGGTTCTACTAGCCCACTTTGCTGGAATACGCCGAGCAAATGGTGAAGGCATGCAATGGGTGCCAACGATTCAGCCAGCAAAAGCACACTCCCACTATGGCCCTCAAGGCAATCCCCATCACCTGGCCATTCGCTGTCTGGGGGTTGGACATGGTAGGCCCCTTCAAAACAGCATGATTCAGTTTGACACACTTGCTGGTGGCGGTGGACAAGTTCACCAAGTTGATTGAGGCAAAGCCAATCAAGAAGCTGGACGGGCCAACAATGGTCAAGTTCTCCATAGACATCATCACACGCTTCGGCTACCCCAATAGTATCTTCACCGAATGGCATGAACTTCGCCAAGAGTGCCTTCGCACGCTTCTATAGAGAAAAGGGCTTCCGCATATAGACCTCGCCTCTGTCGTGCACCCCTAGTCCAATGGGAAGTGCGAGCGAGCAAACGGCCTGGTCTTAGCCGGAATCAAGCCCCGGCTGATCGAGCCACTTATGAGATCCCCCGGATGCTGGATAGAAGAGTGGTTGGCTATGCTGTGGAGCCTGTGCACCACGCCAAACTTCTCCACCGGCTACACACCATTCTTCTTCGTCTATGGAGCAGAGGCGGTCCTGCCAACCGACATTGAGTTTGACGCACCTCACAAGCTGTTATACATAGAGCAGTAGGCCAAGGAAGCACATGAAGACAGCGTCGATCTCCTCAAAGAGGCACACGAGCTGGCCTTGTCCAGATCCGCCATCTACCAGTAGAACCTGCACCGCTACCATGCTAGATAGACCCGCAACATCTCGTTCTGAGAGGGCGACCAGGTGTGGCCGATGTAAGCACTGAACTTAGCGACCAGGCGATTCATCTCCCCTTTCCGGGTGCAGCAGCCGGTCAATTTAATCGCCGCTCACACCCTATGGGTGGGCCACCGGTTCTGTAGCCGGTAAACTCCATCCAGGAAATGACAAGCATCTCGAGCCGGTAAACTCCAGCCAGGAAATGACAAGCATCTCGAGCCGGAAAATGACAAACACTACAAGACAAATCTACAACTAGTTTTTCATCACCAATCATTTCAGTTCGGACAATGAGAACAAAAGACCTTCTCCACAGGGCGAAGTCCCAACGTGCTCGGGGACTAGTTTCGAGGGGATGACCCCTGGATAGGCTAAGCCAGGCTCAACTAGCCAGCTCCATGGATGCCTAGTCGGATGGTCGCCAGACAGAGAACCACAACTGGGTGGACCGTTCCATCCGGTCCACCCTTAAGATTCCCTGGCTGGCCCGTCTAGCCAGGTGACCAGAAGAGTCGGCTAGGTGGCCACCTCAACCTGGCCGCCTCAGATCCATTGGCCAAGAAACAGAGGGTGTGACGCTCCTTGTTGAGTGCAACCCTGACTAGACAGGCTGCCGCACCGCCCTGTCGTTGCTAGAAGACATACGCGCCAAAGTGCCAAGGTTGGAAGCTGAGAAGAGCATTGTTGACTGACGAGTAAAGCATCAGCTGATGAGTAAAGCACCAGCTGACGAGTAAAGCATCGAGTGACGCCCAAAGCGATGGTGTTGAGACACTGTAGCGTTGTCCCCGCTTGTACTAGAGGCTTGACCGGGTCCTATCCTGCCGACTGGCCCGTCCACCCGGCCCGCTTTGTAAACCCAAAGCCCAAATAGTAAATCCTAGAGCCCACATTGTAACCTACCTCTCCCAGTCAGTATATAATGGAGGGTAGTTCTAGGGTTCTAGGTAAGTTCTCTAGATTCAACAGATTCATTTGTTCATCTTCTTCCTTTAGCTCTCCATAGCAGCTAGGGAAACAGCTCAAGGATCACTTGTACTAGGCATTCACCCCCATATAGTAGATCCTTGTAGGAGTAGGAGTGTTATCTCGACAAGAGGGCTCTAAACCTGGGTACAACGTTGTGTTTGCAGTATCTGTGCCCAACCCATTGTGAGTAGCCACCGATAGCATCCTGATTGTCCCCTCTCATGCCATCCCAGATGGCACTGCCATGTTCCACACCACGACACCGAGTTATTGACACATGTTCTAAGATCGTGCGTGCTAACCACATGTGGGGTGTATGGGCACCCCTATCGGCTTATTACCTAATTTCAAATTACTGTACTGGGGGCCACAAACTAGTTCGGGGTTTATGCGTTACCTATTGTACGTATGCCATGTATGCCATGTATGATATGTTTATTACCTATTGCTCGATGAGCGTTTATTACTGTTGTGTAGGTGCGGCACTCTTTCACGGGAATATATTGCCTATGGCCTCTGCTCCCGTGACAAGTGAAGGAAATATTCCCTAGAGGCAATCATAGAGATGATTGTATTTCATATGTATCCATGAGTTATTATAATGTTCCTTGAATAGTCATAGACATGGAGATGTCAAACCAATGATGTGGACACATGTTATGAACATGGGGAGACTGACCCAACTGGAGACTAGCAATAATACTTGCAGCTCTCTCTACACATCGTGTATGTTTTGTCTTTAGACCTGAGATTATCGCATGTACTTGAGATGTGGATCAACATACTTTGGGTCTATCAAACACTATACTATAACTGGTTAGTTATAAAGGTAGCTTTCGGGTTTGTCCTGATACATGCTACAAGGCATTGGTCAATCAAGATGGGATTTGCCCCTCTCTTCTTGAGAGAGATATCTCTAGGGCCCTCGAGTGATCGGATCTAGAAATGCATGGTCGTGCTACATATGGTTAGGAGTTAACCTAGTAAAGGGATTCTGAATCACAGTATCGAGAAAGAGAGGTCAGCTTGGAGCTAGACCAAATATTGTAGGGCAAAGGGAAAGACATGTACTCAACCTTGTGATGGTTCGTCTGAATGATCTTTATATGTGTTTAGGAGTTGGCACGTCTTGCTAGAGGCCGCTACCAACTATTGACGGAGTAAGTGTACTCGTGTCATGTCTATACGTGTATGAACCTATAGGGTCACACACTTTAGGGGCTGGAAGCCTAATGAGGATTGGATCCGAATTAGACCAGGCTTAGGCAACTAATGGGCTGCTAATGTAGAAGCCCACCAGGGATGCCTATATAAAAGAGAGTGAGGCGAGCTGAATAGGGTTGAGCATTCCACCCAGCCTCTACTCCTTTCACGCCTGTGTTGCACGTGTAGACCTAGCAGTCTGGCATGTGACCTTCCACTCCGGATGTGTGGATACCTCGGAGGTGCTGCAGCTGTAGCACTTGGACAAGCTATGCAAAGGGGAGTTGCCCATGGGACGAGGACAAGGAGGAGATGTAGAACATCTACACTGCCTCGATGTGCTTCATCGATTTCCGCAATTGCACGTCTAGTGGTAATCCTGTGATCTGTGACATCAGTATTCTTGGTTGACATGGTAGAATTTCTTTGATTTATGCTAGTGTAGCCTACCTGTTACCCTTCAACAAGTCCACGCAACCTCTGGGTCCGTATGAGGATTAGCTATACCTCATACAGATAGATCTTTTGGGTGGCCCCCTTATACTTGCTTTGGGTCTGGGAAAGCATCGTGTCCGTAGCCCCGCTGACATACCGATGGGTGTGTGTTAATTGATTTGGCAAAAAGGGCGGAAGTGCGTGTGGAAACTTTGGTGCACCCCTGCAGGGTTAAATCATTTCTAAAAGCCATGTCCACGGTTATGGACGACTTGAAGCATAGTTTCTCGATCATAGACAACTATAACTAAATAATTACTGTTATAATTTGAATTGGATCTGTAATGACTAGTAAGTTGGATAACCACCATGGAATGAATGTATAAAACTGCCAACCATGTGAGTTTCCTCATAATGACTTCCTTGTTTGGTCTCGAGGGGGAAATACCAGGATGGGTATGATTGGTGGTAGTACCAGGTTGGGTCCGTATAGGTCTTTCTTACCTCTCTCTAATAGTCGGTAGTTGTACCGAGTCTCTATAGGTTGTTTAGTGCATGATGCATTGCCGCTTCAGTCCACCATACCTATGTAGGCGAGAGCCACCGAATTCTAAGACTCGCCGTGTACTGGCCTCAGTACTGACCTCTCTCTTTGTCCTTTGTCATTTGCCCTTTGTCGGCACCCCTTTTGTTTTAGCAGGTTTGAGATCGACGTGATTAGAAGGGTTACCCTTCCGGCTTGGCCTGGGTAGGGTTATGGACGCCATTGCTTATTCTCAAGGCTCTTATCCCCATTTGCATCTTATCCGTACTCGGATGTTGTATCATTTTCAAGGTGATTTGGATCTTTGTGTTGTATATATGTATTCTTGACTCATTAAGTCATTGTTGTATATATGTTTTGTTGGTTCCATCGTGAACTATTGTGTAATGATATTACTTCACTTTCCACCCGCACGCAAGTGCCTGGTGGTCATCATTGAATCATTTCTATGCGGGTTTGGCAGGAATCGCTAAAATCTGCATGGGGCCGATTCGAGGGTGTTATATCGTTGTCGGCCATGGACTAACACATGGCTTCCATGTATCCAAACATGTCCTTCGGGTCCTTGGGATTGCACAGTGGCGGCGGATCACAGTCGGCCTCTATCTCATCCTTATCGATGCTTGTAGGCCCCATTACAAGCTCCTCCTTCACCTCTATTGCTAGCTACGGCTACATGTGGATGTGGCTATGAGCCATGTCAAGTCCTCAGGTCGCCCTCCTCATGTGGCGTCACATGAAAGTCAAAGTCGGCCTCCCCTACCTCCGACTTGGGTGATGGCGACCTTGATGGCGGTGACAAACCCCAAGTGGAGACATCACGGACTTAGGCAAGAACGACTTCCACCATTCGGACACCACCACCATTGATGTGTGCCAGTTCTTACCTCGCTAGTGGATGGTAGCCAGTGAAGGCCTGGAACATGACGTCGTGCTCCTTGGCAATTAGCTTGTTCCACCACTAGCTTTGGAGTGTGTACCGAGTGTTACCCTAATGCGTTGATGCTATCCATAGACCAGCGTTCGGTAGACCTCGTCATTGTGGGTGCGATCGGAGGGGCCCGGTGGCACAGGAACGCTACCAAGGATTAGCACCTGGCAGCTGGAAGTTTGACATCGCAAGGATCCTGAGGTCAGAAAACTCTTGCAACTTCGTACCTATGAGGTTGTTGTGGATGCCTCCAATGTGGCTCGAGCCAGCCTCACGGTTGTTACTCTCCCTAACCTGGTGATGGTGGAGATAGGTTGTGGTGGTGCATGGAGAAAGGGGTGTGGGAGTGTGGAGAAAGAGAGTAGCGAGACATGCATTAGTGGGTGACAAGTGGGAAATCCGCGACACCGAAGTCGGAGATATGTCAAGCCGGGTATGCTTGCCAGCAGTGTTTATGGAAACACATGGATAGACCATGGCCGTTGCATTGACCTAGCACACCACTTCATGTTGTAGTGCGCAGGCCATTGACATAATAATTGC
The DNA here is from genome assembly GCA_916181665.1 of Avena sativa. NCBI lineage: Eukaryota > Viridiplantae > Streptophyta > Magnoliopsida > Poales > Poaceae > Avena > Avena sativa. The sequence goes on along the minus strand of OV702291.1, from coordinate 626,178,936 downwards.
AAAGTCCCTATTCTCAAATATCACATCCCTCAGAATGGTACAACATAAACATTGCAGGTCCGTAACTTTTACATGATCAATACTATCAACTAGAAATGTACAAATATTTCAAAATCCATGTTGGTCCAATGAGGATTCCTGAGCAAATGGAAATTAAAACTAGCAAATTTGAATAGGAATGGTACCACTAAGTTAAGTACCATTTGAGCTCGGCAACTTTATTTAGTATAAGCTACGATGATCGGCTCGTCTATTCTAAACTATCATATCGACTCTTCTAATTCCTCTTATGTGTATCCGTCTCTAGTTTCCTAGACTATACATAAGTATACTCCTTCTATGCCTCCTAAAAGATCCAGTTCCTCATAGTATATCTCACCTTTGTCTTCAGGTTTATCGTTAGTCTCGATATCAAAGTCTCAAGGTTTAAGAAATGGGTTTAAGAAGATATAATGAGTACATGCATACTCAGCAAATTCTATATAGGTGGTTGTTTGATTATCTATCTATAGCCATGGATAAGAATCCTAGGCTAGTGCCAGTTTTCAAAATCATTTATTGAAAAGGTAAGTTTTAGTTTTAGAAAAACTATACTAGTCTTCATGGTTTGCTAGAACTTTGTGGAGTTCCTTTCCATGATGCGGTTGTAATCCATTCCCAGGATAGGGAGTAACATGTCATATTTTATACACTCTCGAGAGGTGTGCTACTTTTCCCACAAATATCCTTGGCCTTATTTCTCTCAGTCACACTCCCTTTGGTATGAGACTATTTACCAAGTATATAGCCAAGTCATGCCGAGCACGACATAACTCCACAATCTATGCTTTGCAACAACCCCACCAATGACCAGTATTAATTGTTATCCCTTTTGAGACACTAAAGTCGTCACCCTGCAACACATGATGGGGATGTTATGGACTCCTACCTGCTGACATTCCTTGTTGGAAATACAACCCAACTTAGCCATCCGAAGATATATGGAACAAAGAAAATACTTCTGACTCACTTGTCTCATGCTAAGATCTGTGGTCGGCGCGGTTTATACGGCGTGTTAGAATGACTAACTATAGTTGTTTTTTAATTTCCTAGGGTAACTTTCCCGGTATAATGGAATATCAATCCACATGATTTCCCATCATGTATTCCAAACATCATTCTATAATCCAATATTCGATAATTCATTTCATTCATCAAATAGTATTTTGCCTTTGAATGCAAGTGATAGTACTCTAGAAAAGTAGTTTGGAAAATATACCAATATACATGCAAGAGTAAACTTCCAAAGGTATGCAAGCTTGAACTTGCAAGAAATCTGTGATCTAGAACTTGTCTAGTAATTATAAGATAATGTACTTTGAAGGTTCTACTTGATCCTGAACCTCGGGTTCTGAAAATAGCATCATTGCTTGATGGGGACAATGTTTAAAGATCCATTTTGATGCTATAATGCATATATGCAATCCTCTAAGGTTTGGTTTGAGTTTTCCTACTTGTATATTGGATTTCTTATTTTAAATTTGTTTGTAACTTTTAGTGAATTTATGAATTTCACTTCAGAATTTTCATATGATTTATATGAATTTCACTTTAGAATTTTCATATATCTTAAGAAAATTATGTTGAATAATTTCAAAGTTCCAATTATGTTTTCAACTTGAAAATAATATTCCTATTTTATAATAAATATTATTTTTCTTCAAGTATTTTTACTCATTTAACAATATTTCATTAAGTCAATAAAACAACTTGGAATTTTTATTCCCACAAAAGTGTTTTTGATAATTCCTAGAGAAATAGGATTTGGAATCCTTATATTTTTACCTATTTGAAACTATTTTATTTTATTTTTCCAAAATATTTATGATAGGTTTCGGTTAAATGGCAAGTTATAGTAATTATGAAATTATCATTTTGCCCCTAGACCCACTGGTTAGACCGACTGGTCAAAACCAGCTGAATTGGTTTAGTTGAATCAAACCGGCTCACTCTCTCCCTCTCTTTATCTATCAATGTCTCACTCGCTCAACCTCTCGTGATGTCATGGTCACCCTCCCCCTCATCGGTCAACTCTGGTTGTTTCCGCCACCGTCATAGCCCACAAAAGTTTCCCCTTGCCTCGCTCTTTATTCCATCCTACTTGATTCGGTGCTCGAGATCTCTTGCAGACGTGTGTAACCCCTAATCCTAATCTAGGGTTTCGATGGTATGGCGTCTTCGTGCTCTAGTGTTGCTTCGGTGCTCCCTGCCATCAAAATGATGCTGAAGTATGTCAGGGATGTCCCCCCCTCAATAGAGTGGCTAGCGCAGGTCGATACACCCTATTTGGGTGCTCCTTGTGCCTCTTGTTGCCATAGTGAATTATTCTTACCTCTCTCCGATCGTCAGAGAGTTCGGCTCCCGCTCGATCAAAGTTAGTACCCTCCTCCTTTACTCTACTCTCTTCCCTTCTCTCAATTTCTAATGATGGCTCACTAAATTCTAGGGTTTTCTATATCTAGCTTATGTACTATCTATTCTAGGGTTTCTAGAATGTTCTAGTAGGTTCTGGATACTTCTACCATATTCTTTAGGTTTGGTGGTTGTCGTGGTATTACCGATGAGTATGCCATGGAGGGGTCCTCACAAAGTGTGTTTAGAGAGGTGGGGGAAGGCGTTGAGTTGACAAGTACGAGGCAACACAGCTTACCCAGGTTCAAATCCCGCGATGGTGGCGGAACTCTACTCCTGCTATAAATCACTATAATGGCAATACGCCGAGTTACATGGATTGGTTTGTTGTGCAAGGTGTTATGAATTTTTGTATGTTGTGCCCTAAAGGATCCCACAGGTCCGGCTTATAAAGGCGTCAAAACCTAGGGTTACAGGGAAAAGACCTTGCTGGACAGGTTACACAGTCCTACGCTAACACTAACCAGTCTTCGTGTCTTGTACTCCAAGGCTCCGCGTAGGTCGGTGACTGTGATGTAGCCTTCCTTTTTCCAGCATCGGCCTCCCTTCTGGATCCGTCTAACTAGGCCACCCAGCAGGCCATGGGCCATGCTACCAACTGTGCACACCCGGGTTAGCCAGATTATAAACATGCAATGGTGATACCCATTTAGCATATCCCCAACAGTAGCCCCTGGAGGACTTTGAGATCTTGTGTCGTCTTGCCTTCTAATCATGAATGCTCTGTCTAGGTGATACCGACAATTCATCAAGTAATATCTCAAAGGTCTCCCAAAGAACCCTGCAAACCTCGCCCTCTTCATCGTGTAAGCCGGTGATTCTTCAAGTCCTTTCTTCCAGGGTCGGATAGTTTCCGCCTTCTATGGAATCTTTAGATGTGACTCTTCCACTGCAACGGTTAGTAGGATGACATAGGCTACAGCCTACGCTACCTCGAAACTCCCATATAGCAGTGAATTAATCATTAGCTATTTTCACGCGCCCAAAATCTGAAACGTTAAGCGGCAAATCGGGGGACGTGGAGAAATTACCGCGCATGCTCGCCCACACGTTGTCAATGATGTAGCTGTTAGATCTTCCATGCACAAATCTTAATGTTTGGGGCTATAAATGTTACCTGCAGCCAGAATATTACGTTTTACCTGCATTCTCCCTGCATCTTCTTCCTCTCGCCATGCAACCATTCGAGCTTTTCAGCAGAAATCCCTAGCCAAATACATCTTTTCCTCCCCATCTTCCTCCATCCATGCAATGGCCATCAGCAGTAGTGCTCCTTCAATGGCGACAGCTCCCGAGGCTACGGTCGAGCCATTGCACGGAGTTTTCGTCCCACCAGAGGGATTGGTGATCCCTGTCTCCGCCGTGGTGGAATCCACCTTCAGCGACTAGAAACAGGCAGCGCCTGATGCTGCGGAGGAGGACGCTGACTCCCACAAGGGAGTGTGGAGGGGTTCTGACCTCTCCGCTGATCAGCTGCAAAAACTCATCATGGAAGGGTACCTCCCTGTGATGAAGGGCTTGGTCTGGTGGTTGGCACTGGCCGGCGAGGTGGTCCCTTCTCCCCAAGCTGGAGAGAAGGTCTATCTCAAGTCCCAGCTAGTGCACGGCGTTAGCCTGCTGGTCTCTGACTTCTTCCTTGAGATCATGTGACACTTTCGGGTACACTTCCCTACAATCTCTCTCCCAGCAGCATCCTCGTACTTAGCAACTTCATAGCTTTGTGCGAGGGATTGATGTCTACGCACTTCTATTCTTCTAGACAGTTGTTGGGCCTCCAAGTGCAGAGGTTTGTAGAACAGCAGCAAGTTTTCCCTTAAGTGGATCACCCAAGGTTTATCGAACTCAGGGAGGAAGTGGTCAAAGGTATTCCCTCTCAAGCAACCCTGCAATCAAGATACAAGAAGTCTCTTGTGTCCCCAACACACCCAATACACTTGTCAGGTGTATAGGTGCACTAGTTCGGCGAAGAGATAGTGAAATACAAGTGGTATAGATAATTATAAGTGGTAACGGTGATAGAAGATAACTTGATGGCGTGGAAAAGACTAAAGTAAAACTGAAATAAAGATGGAAGCAAGCACACATGTAACAGATCTAATAGCAAATGGTGTTTCAGTGCTTAGAAACAAGGCCTAGGGATCATACTTTCACTAGTGAACACTCTCTCATACAAATATCTTCTATTTATGATACTACTCTTAACTACTCTCCGGTTGAACACTCTAATCGATGGTAGGGCTATAACAGCACACCTCAAAGTAAGCCTTTCCCATCTAGAAAACCCCACACTGTCACCTTGAGTACTAGATGAGTCCAACAAACACCACAATTTCATAAAGACATCCAACTCCATATATAACTCATAACAAGTATTTGTAATCTCTAGCCTAAGTGCCACCATGGTGTGCACGCTGTCACTTTCACACACATGGGGAGAGCAGAGATCTATTAAAGCACTTGAGTAGCAAGGTAGATCTATAGATTACAAGCTCATGATCACAATATGATCATGCATAGAGAGAGCGATGAACACATAGCTACTGGTAGAAACCTTAGCCTCGAGAGAGAATTACTCCCTCCTCATCATGGGAATCAGCAATGGTGATGGAGATGGTGGTGGAGATCGATGGAGATGGCTCCGGGGGCACTTCCCTGTCCCGGCAGGGTGCCGGAACAGAGACTTTCTGTCCCCTGAATCTCCCCTTCAGTGGCGGCGACGCAGCAGAACTTTTCATGGATTTCTGATTGACGATCTAGGGTTTATGCCTCGGGAGGCTTCATATAGGCGAAGAGGCAAGGTCGGTGGAGTGCCAGGGGCCCACACCACCTGGTGGCGTGGCCAGGGCTAGCCCGCGCCACCATATGGTGTGGCCAGGCCCTGGCGCTCCTCCGTCTCTGCTTCGGGCTCCGTGAGTCTTCCGGTAAAATAGGAACTTTGGCTTTTGTCCCGTCCAATTCCGAGAATATTGATTTTTTGACTTTCCTGGAACCAAAACAGCAGAAAACAGGCTATTGGCACTGTGGCATCTTGTTAATAGGTTAGTCCAAGAAATCATATGAAAAGTACTCCAAAGTTGGAACAAAACACAAGAAAGTAGATAAAACCAAGCATGGAACATCAAAAATTATAGATACATTTGTAATGTATCAGGGATACCTAGGAATTAAACCTAGGTTAAATTTGTTCATCTATTTCTTCACTGTCAAGAGAGAGTCCATAGAATCCAAGGAGGAATTGCGGATTTGTGGAACCCTTAGTTTTAAGATCCGTCCTCACCAACGATTCCCCGACATTGTTGGTCATGAGTCTTACAAAAACTGGAAGCGAACATATTTCTACGGCCCAATATTCCTCTAGCCGTCCATCAAGACTCATAACCCGACTTCATCCACGGAGCCGCCGCCAAGGCCACCACCTAGAGATCCCAAGGCCCCCTCTCATCTGATGACGAGGCCTCTCGCGTCGTAAGGCGGATCGAGTGGCTAGTAGACGGAGGACTGGCTGGCTTGGACCTAGCCATGTGCTGGTTCATGAGGCGGACCCAACCTCTGCAGCACCGTGCTGAGCTGATGCACAAGTACTCTAAGGAGATGGAAGATCCTATGTGGATTTCCAAGGACAACTTCTCCACGGACTCCATCAAGCTCCAGCTAAAAGACATCGTCAAAGTGAAGGACAGGAAGTGTGGCTTCACGATCACCTTTGACATGTTTGAATGTGGCAAATGCCCAGAGGTAACTGTGTTTCCTTTGTTGCTTGTTATATATATACTCTAAGGCTTTCCATCTTGAATGCATCACTTATTTGACTTGATGTTTGATCCCTCAACTGGTGACCTTGGCGGCAGATCAGATGGCCTCCCAAGTATATGATCCAAACCTGAAGGATATCCATGTTGTGTCAGATGATGATGCTCCCAAGGATCATCCAGCTCTTGCAGTGTGGAAGCGGAAGAGCTCCACCTCTGACACTATTGCCGAGGGAAAGAAGAAGAAAATAGAGAGTTGAGTCTCCAAAAAATCCACTGCCACCCTAGAGGCGGATAAGAAGAAATCCATTGGGATCCCCTTAGCTAAGGCATCTACCATAGTGTAAGTATATTCATTCTCCAGCTTCATTTTGCTTCGCACCTATTCAATTCCTGTACTTATACTATGTACGTTTCAGGAAGAAATCCAGTGTTAGTTTGAGGCGGACCTCCAAAGATGTTGTAGGTTCCAAGAATATTCATGAGATGTTCTCCAAGTTGTCCCCTGCTGCTGCTCCCCCAACCCCTACCGCCAATCCTACAACAAGATCCGCTAGAACTTAGTCTCCCGTCATCCTTGAGACCTCCGTCATGGATATAGATATCAATCCGACTTCAGATGCCTCAGGCTCTAGAGGCATAGACCTTGCCCCTGGTGGTCAAGTGACGCAAGAAAGTACTTCCTCTAAAGTGGCTGAAGCTCTGGCTAAGGATGCCCCCGAGAAAGGGAAGCAGTAGGCGGAGGGAGTAGAAGCAGCAGCAGTCAAGCCGGGAGCCTCTATGCCTTCAACTACTATCATTGCGTAGGAGGCAACTAGGGATTTATCCATGCCTTCGGCTTATACAACTCCTCTGCCTCTTACTCCTCCGACATTGAACATGGACAATCTTATCAAGCAGGCATATGCTGTTTATAACAATGCCCGGACTTTCCATAATGCATACGCTCACTTGGGAAACAATCTGAAGGTTATTGCCATTGTAAGTCTTTGCTCTTTACTTTGTAGTTTATAATGTATCCCACTGTAGCCCCTGAGCTCTCAGGCGGAAAACCAGTAGTTATTGGCATGAGTGCTCCAGAGAACTTTTAAGTGTAGAACTTAATAGTGTAGCCCCCGAGTCTCTAGTTAGAATGAATAACTTTGACTAGATACTCTAAGATAGAATACACCTAATTTAAAATCTGTTACTGTAGCCTTTGAGTGTTTCGTTGAAACTAAAAAGTTCCAACTAAATGCTCTAGAGAAACTAAGCACTTTATCTCTTTACAAAATGAGAATGCCTAGAGGAAAGTTGCCAATGAAAAGTATGCCAAGCTACAAGAGGCGTTGGCCATTGAAAAGGGTAAAATAGCCTTTCTGAAGGAACATATCACAAATAGCAAGCGTCTGTTTTCCTCCAATCAGTTCCCATTTTTTCACTTGGTACCATTTCATCCGAATTCTCACAATGTTGCCTTTGTTCTGTCTTACAGAGACCATCGCCAAGGCAAAGAGCATCATCGAGGAATCCAAGCATATCCAGGAGCTCGGTTATGAGAACAAAGTTTTGAAGAAAGACATGGATGATGGTGTCAAGGGCCATGAGGAGGCGATGAAGGTGATGCACAAATTTGCAAACACCGAGATTCAGCGCTAGAAGAAGGAAATTGAACAACTCAAGGAGCAAAACCAAGCTACCAAAGACCAGAATACTCGAGGTCTTGAGATGTACAAGAAACTTCAGAGGGAGCACGTCATCTTGGCAGAGACTTTCTAGCAAGCTGAGACGAGCATCTTTGGTAACTTCCCTTTGTCTTTTGTCAATTCTGTAAGTCGGTCATATGTATTGTTATATTCATGACCTTTGCCTCTAACAAAAACACAGCTCCCATTGGTTTAACCAATATGGGTGAAGGTGCTCTAGATTCAAAGGAATGCATGATTATTGCCGGCAACTTCATCAACACTTCCATCCCCAAGGCCAGGGAGATAGTCCATGGACTGGACATCAACATCAAGGCGGCAGACTATGTGGCCAAGTACTCAGAAAATCCTGCGTCGATCCCCCGAGAAAGTAAAGATTTGGAAAGCATCTTGCATTCAGGCTAGTGCAAGGATGGCTTGTCCTTGGTCAAGGCACACTACGACGACGCCGACATGAGCCTGGTAACCTCTGGCATGCCGAAGTTTGACGAGGAAGGGAATGAAATTGATAGCGATGCTATATGGAACTCCCTCGCCGGCTACGACACCAAGGTTTCCAAGATGGTCAAGGTTGACATCTACGTGCCTGCCGAGGAGATGGATGATGAGCCAGCATCTTCAGAGTCTAGCCCGTGATCCTCCGAGTTTGATGATCTTTCTAGGCCTGGCTCACCTGCTGCTGATGATGCTATTACAAAGTCCCCTACAGCAGAGCCATAAAAAACATTATTGTATTAAATGTATCTCTGCAATATTTATGCGGAAAACTTATGTAGAAGTAAGGAGGAAAACTTGGCTGCAATCCTCCTACTACTTATCTAGATCTAGCTTGTGTATATTTATTAAGCAAGTTCTGGCTTATCCACTATTATGGTTCATATGCTTGACCTTTCGTGAGACGGAAGACTCACAACACAGAACTATGTTCTTAGGTGATGATGCTTAATAGCACCACTAAGAACCTAAGAACAAAATCGTCGGCTTTGAGTGCTGAAAAGTCACTACTCCGGAATCCACATAAAAACATCAGAAAATGTGTAGACCAGAAAACTTAAGCTAACGCCCATAGGAAGAATTTTCACATGAAATTGAAAACTTGCGCATAAAGGGTTTATATGATCCAAAAATGAACACTAAAGGAGGTAAAAGACTTAGAGGATATGAGTGAACCAAATGCTTTATTTCATCGATCATATAAGGTACTTATTACATAATATGAAATATGTTAAGTGTAAAAAGAACATAGCTATGCTATGTTCCATGGCCGATCTATTCCTGGGAAATCATCATCGAAGTTGCGTTGGTTGCGCTTGCGCTTTTTGGCCTATCTTTCAACTCGCGAATATAGATGAGGTAATAGGAACCATTGACCAATGCTCTGCTTATGGCGAACGATCCTTCCCAAGGCGGGGATAGTTTGTGTGACTTTTGCTGCTTGAGTCGAAGCACCATATCCCCCTCTTTAAATGACTGATGCCTAATGCGGCGACTATGGTAGCCATGTAACTTCTACTAGTATATGGCAGATCTTTGGCATGCCAACACGTGTCCTTCTTCGAGCAGGTCCATAGATAGGCGTCTGGATTCTTCAGCGTCACCTTCGTTGTAGGTGGCAACTCTTGGTGCATCATTGAGGATATCGGATGGCAAGACAGTTTCTATTCCATAAACCATGAAGAAAGGCGTTAAGCCGGTTGATCTGTTGGGTGTTGTTCGTAAACTCCATAAAATAGATGGTAGTTCCTCTGCCCAGGCTCCATTTTTTCTATGTAGTGATGCCTCTAAGAATTAGTCCATTGGATCGCTCAACTTCCTCATTTGACTGTGGATGTGCCATAGATGCTAAGTCAAGGCAGATAACTTTTTGGTGACAGTAGTCCTCAACTTCTTCGAGAGACAAATTGTCGCCATTGTCAGTGATTATGCTATGTGGGAGACCAAATCTCACCAATAGATCTCGGACAAATTTCAGTGTTGTTGCCCCATCGAGCTTTCTAATGGGTTTAGCTTCGATCCATTTAGTGAACTTATCCACTACTACTAGCAGATGCGTAAATCCACAAGGTGTTTTTTATAAAGGCCCAACCATGTCAAGCCCCCAGACTGCAAATGGATAAGTAATTGGTATTGTTTGCAATTCTTCAGCTGGAACATGTGGTTGCCATGCATAAAACTGACACCTAATACAGGTCTACACCAGCTTGTCGGCCTCCGCCTTAGCGGTCAGCCAGTAGAATCCTTGCCGGAAGGCTTTTGCCACCAGCGATCAAGGAGTGGCATGATGCCCGCAATCTCCGAGATGTATTTCTCTAAGGATGTCCGTACTTTGTTGCTGGGAGACAGACCATAGGAAAACTCCTCTGGTACTTATTTTGTATAGCTGGCCATTAATTATGACATAGCCCTTTGATCTGTGTACTATCTGCCGGCTTTAGACTTTGTCGGCGGGCAGTATTCCGTCTTGAAGGTAATCCATGAACGGTTTCGTCCAAGCCGGAGAGGTCACTATTACTGCATTAACAAATGAATACACTCTATCCGAGTTAGCGAGCTGATCCAAATTTAGATAGTAGATTTTCCACTTCGTCGTCCTCCCTTTTGATGTACTTGACTTTGTAGCCATCGAAGCACTTGGCTAACTCATCTACTTCGTCTTTATATGCTGGCATCATAGGGTTCCGTGTGTTCCAGGTGACAGCCACCTGCTAGGTAACCAAGTTGGAATCTCCATAGCAAACTATGCACTTGATGCCAATATCCTTGGCTACACGAAGTCTGTGAATGAGAGCCTCATATTCCACCATGTTGTTGGTAGCGTTGAAGTGGATCTTCAAGATGTACTGCAGCTTCTCTCCCACTGGTGATTGTAGTAATACACCAGCCCCCGAGCCATTGAATAGCCTGGATCCGTCAAAGTGCATGACCCAATACTCTGGCTCTGGCATAGGAGTGTTCTCCAGCTGTTCTACTCAATCTGCGATGAAATTTGCCAATGCTTGAGATTTGATAGCGTCACGTCTCTTGTAGGTGATTTCAAAGGCGGCAAGTTCAATGCCCCACTTTACCACTCTCCATGTAGCATCGTTCTTATTGATAATGTTGGACAGCGGAGCCTTTCTCACCACTGTGATAGGGTGCTCCTGGAAATAATGCCTTAGCTTGCACGAATCAAGGGAAACTCCATAAGCTAGCTTCTAGTAGTGTGGGTAATGCTACTTAGATTTCGTCAAGACCTTGCTTACATAGTAAACTGGTCGCTGAACTTCGTGCTCGTGCGTTGGATCCTTGCGCTCCACCAAGACGATGATGCTGATAACCCAGTTGGTTGCCGCCATGTATACTAACATAGGCTCCATTGACTCCGGTGCTACAAGTATTGGTGTGAAGGAGAGTATTCTCTTCAATTACTGAAGTGTTGCATCTGCTTCATCTGTCCATATGAATTTGTTCACCTTCTTGAGCAACTTGTACAGCGGCATAGCCTTCTCTCCAAGTCGGCTGATGAATTGGTTTACTGCTATGACACAGCATGTGAGCCTCTGTATGTCCTTCAAGCATGTCGGGTGTTTGATGTCGAGGATGGCCTTAATCTTCTCTGGTTTGACCTTGATTCCGCGGTGTGAAACAATGAAGCCCAACAATTTGTTGGATGGTACCCCGAATACACACTTCTTAGGGTTAAGCATCATGTTTTACTTCCAAAGATTATCAAAGGTTTCCTGCAAGTCGGTGATGAGATCGTTTGATTTCTTTGACATCACCATGATGTTGTCCATGTAAGCATGTACGTTACGACATATTCGGTCATGTAGGCAATGCTGCATCGTCCCCTGGTACGTAGCACCAACATTTTTCAACCCAAAGGGCATCATGACATAGCAGTATGTGCCATAAGGTGTGAGGAACGAAGTGGCCAATTGGTCTGACTTTCGCATCTTGATTTGGTGGTATCCTAAGTATGCATCAAGAAAACACAAAATTTTCGAGCCAGCCGTCGGGTCAATGACTTGGTCAATGCGAGGCAAAGCGAATGGATCCTTCAGGCATGTTTTGTTCAAGCCGGTGTAATCAACACACATTCTTAATTCTTTGGTTCCCTTTTGGGGGACAAGTACAGGATTGGCCACCCACTGGGTGTGAATAACTTCTCGGATAAAACTAGCCTTAAGTACCTAGCTAGCTCTCTTCCTATATCCCGTCATTTTTCATCACCAAAGCATCATAGAGGTTGTTTCACCAGTTTTCTTTAGGATCGATGTTTAAGTTGTGCTCGGCAAGTTCCCTAGGTACACCCTTCATGTCAGCGGGTTGCCAGGCAAATATGTCTCTATTCTCATGGAGGAACTTGACGAGCACGCTTTCGTATTTGGGATCTAGGTCTATGCCAATGGAAGCGGTCTTGGAGTAATCTCCTTCAACAAGCTCCACCTGCTTGGTCTTGATGGTGGCCTTGAATGCGGGTTTGGAGTCAGATATCTACTTCTTCTAAGTCAGCATCTCTGAGGCATCGACATGACGCTGGATCTCCTGGAACTCTTCACCATATAGGACCGCTTCAGTGAAGGCGGCTTTGCTCAGCTCGCACTCCCTTGCCTTTGTGAAGCTTCCGGCAATAGTGATGATGCCTTTCGGTCTAGGTATCTTGAGATTGTTGTAGACGAAGCATGGCTTGGCGAGGAAGGAGTGGAATATGTCGCATCCAAATATGACGTGGTTCACGCTCTTGAAGGGCACCACTTCAAAGGTTTGGCGGTAATTATTAACATCACCAAAGGCGACCGGAAGGGTGATGCAACCAAGGGAATTAGTTTGCTGGCCAGGAACGACGCCATGGAACACGGTGTTGCTCTTCCTTAGCTAGGTCTCCGTCAAGTTCATCTTGTGCAGTGTATCTGGGTACATGATGTTGATGTTGCTTCCGTTGTCCACGAGGCACTTGGTGAACTCACTACCGTCAATAAAAGGGTTGATGACCATGGCATACTGGTTCTCTGTTGGGATGAGCTCTGGGTGATCTTCTCTGTCCCAAGTGATTGGATCTCCGACCACCTGACGTACTAGGGGACCGGGGGGAGGGTAGCCATCGGTATCCTCAGTGAGGGTTTCTAGGCCTGGATGGTGGGAGTACAAAGGAAGGTGTGGTAGACAAGAGCCTTCTTTTCGAAGGGATTCTTGCCCTTTTCATCGCCCTTGTTGGCGGGTTTAGGGTCCGTGTCTTCACCCATGTCGTCTGAATCCTTGGACTCTTCCTTCCTATTCTTCCCCTTGACTTTTTTGCGGGATCTGTTCTTCTGACTTTGCTTCTAGCCGGACTCAGGGTCCTCCTTGAGATCATTGACAAAACTTGCATTGGCGATTGGTGTGGGTGGCTTTGCCGTTTGCATTGAGGTGGACGAAACACGGCATATCATGATACTCCTCATACGTCTGGGGAACACGAGGAAATGTGGGTGTAGAGTCACTCTGTTGCTGCCCGCGACTAGCCCCCGGCCACGACCACGTTGTCCGCCATCGCCTCTACCAGCGAACGTCGTGTAGACCATGTCGGTTGTCTGTTTTTCTTTTGGCGGATTTTTCCGCTTATTGTTATTGTTCTTCTTGCCCTGGGTAGGGATGGCCAGCACCAGTAACAACCTGCGAGCATCGTTATCGGTGGCGGCGAATTCACTAGCCATGGCAATCATCGAGTTGAGGTCGAGCTTGTTGTTGTCCTGATAGCGCGTCAGCGTATGTTGGAGCAATGTTCCCTTTTCCAAGTCGTCGATGAAGGCGTCCATAGCGGTTTGATCATGTACTCCCGCGCATGAGTTTTTCATGTCAAGCCAACATGAGAGGTAGGCACGAGAAGACTCGTCCTTTTCTTGCACACACCACTGTAGGTCACCGATAGTGTAGGGACGCTTGTACGTACCCTCGAAGTTCTTGGTGAACGCTTCGTGCATGTCCAACCAATTACAGTTTGATTTCTCTAGTAAGTCGTCCATCCATTGTCAGGTGGTGCTGGTGAGCATAATGGGAGGTATTTAACAGTGACATTGGGGTTTCCCCCTATGAATCAATCACTTCACGGTAGTCCTGCAACCACGTAACTGGCCTGGCAGTGCCGTCATAGGGCTTGATAGTCTTGTCAAGACGGAGGCCCTTAGGGTAGGTTGTGGCCCGGATGACCGGTCCAAAGCAACATGGCCCTAAGTATGGCTCTTCCTTGGCTTCTTGGATCTTGTCAAGCCACGAACGTGCATCGTACGGATCCGGTTATTTCCCTTTTCCACCATGGGGAGGATTATTGTGGTGCGAGCCCTGGGACCCGTGATGTCCTCTGCCATGGTGGCTGCTAGGTGGCCACGGTGGTAGTGGCAGTGGTGGGTTAGCCTTCTTGCTGCTTCCTCCATGTGAATCCTCACACCTATCGAGGTTGCTTGTTGGACGTGGTGCTTCCTTGTGGGATCTGCTCATGTGTCCTTTGTTGCCGCTGCACTCTCTGTCATGCCGAGGTTGTGCCCCCTGGTCACGTATAACAATGCCAACCTGGGGACGCCTAGGAGGTGGCATGCTTGTGTGGTGGCACGGCTATGGTTCCTCATGATGCCGGGACCGTGGGGGTGGTGGCGAGCGACAAGGGTGAGCCTTGTCTCTGTTATCGGAGGATACTGGTATGGCATCGGTCCTGTTGCGCACATCCCTCCGCCTTCGTTCCGTGGAGCCTGTGTGGGATCCTTCATCACGGGGAGATCTTGGTCTTCAGTGGTTGTTCATGCTTGACTGGCAAAGCTCCGGATTAGATTCCAGCCTCTGCGAGGTTGCCTTCTCCTGCTATGAGCAAGCCTTGGTGACAAGGTCATAGACGTGATCAACTGTTGCAGGTGACCTGTCTTGTTCGAGTAGCATCTTGGCGATGACTATGTTGAGGGCGGGGGTTGGCATGACTTACTTCCCAGTTGAATCAATGTACGGGGTAGCTTTTGCCGGTTTGGACAGAGCCCACCCCAAGTTGTGTCGAACGCCAGGATCTCCAACGATGTGAGCCGGGGCTTTCTTTGCCGTGTGCTTCAACAACAACGGTTTGTACTCAGCCTCCACTGATTTTTCCGCCTTGATCGACCGTTGTGACTTGGCCATGTCCCTGTCCAGCTAGGTGCCCTATTATGCGATGCACTTAGCCTCCGTGAGGATTTCTACACGTTTATCATCAAGCTTTGTAACGCTCCGGATATGGGCGACGGTAATTGGCTTGACGAGGAGTGGACCATACATCACCTTGTTAGCGAGAGTAACCAAAGGGTTACTAGCTGTTGACGTGAATGGTGGTGGCGGTAGGTTTGTTTGGTTTGCAGCACTAGGCCCGGTAGTGAGTTCCTACGGCTGTTGCGGAGGAATAGCCGGAGGGGGCATAGCCTTGTCCTATCCTGGAGGATTGGCGGCTTTTGCTACCATAGCTTCTGCTTTCATCGCTGCTAGCGGAGCTTTGCCGGCTACCTGGTTCTGCTGGTCTTCTTCTATCACGTTCCTGATGGCCACCAGTACCTAGCGGGAAGCGACAGCCTTCTCGGCGTGCTCCTCTCTCTCGATCTCCTTCTCGATATCCCTCATAGCAGCATCGTATTCCTTCGAGTTGGCGTCGTAGCCGCTGCCATCCATGTTGATGTCGACGTAAAATGTGTCAAGCACCGAGTCGGAGTTGTCTTCGGTGTTTTCGAAGGTGAAGGTGGAGGGGGACAGTTCAGGGCCATTGTTGTTATTGTCTCCTCCGGTTGCGGCGGTGATATCGGACTCAGCTTGCTCATTGGTGTCAGCAAAACTGTTAATAATTGTGATCATCTCATTGAGGGTAAGCAAGTCGGCAGCCTGTTGCCTCCTAAGCGTATGCCGGAGGAGTGTTCCAGGCGTAAGCCCTTCCACGAAGTGGCAGACAAGCTCATCAGTGCGGTCAGCATCTAGGGTTTCCCTCACCCTTAACCATCTAGCGAGGTATTCACGAGAGGATTCTCCGTCCCTCTGAACACATCTAGCCATATCGAAGATGGTGATGATGGAGACAAAGTGTGACCTCCATTTCTCGAACGCTCGGGGAAGCCAAGCGGATCTGTGGGGTCCTTCCATCGTTATATCCTGCACAGGGGAGGTTTGGGTAGGCCTTGAATTGTTTTGATCTAAATTAGCAAACTCCAAATAGAGATCTGGGCCAGATCCTTCCGTGAACGTCCCCTGCCCAGAGGCAGTTCATGCAGGCCTTGATGAGTTTCCGACTTCCTAGGAGCTAGGACCCGAGTCGGTTTCGCCGATGAAGATGTGGATGTCCTGAAGGAAATATGCCCTGAGAGGCAATAATAAAGTTGTTATTATGTATTCCTCGTATATGATAGATGTTTATTTTGCATGCTATAATTGTATTGATCGGAAACGTTAATACATGTGTGTTTAATAAACAAAAAGGGTTCCTAGTTATGCCTCTCTTATAGACTAGCTTGTTGATTAACAAGATGATCAAGGTTTCCTGATCATAGACATTGGATGTTGTTAATAACAAGGTCACAGCATTTGTGAAATGATGTGATGAACATTCATACGAAGTATAGCATTATGATCAAGTCATTATGTTTATATTGCTATAACATCATACGAAGTAATCTTTATCCTTAGACCATGAGATCATGTTAATTGCTAACACTAGAAGAGTATCTTGATAACATCAAACGTCACACCGTAACAGGGTGACTATAAAGATGGGTCCAGTGCTACGAAGGTGTTATGTTGAGGCTCATGGATCAATAGTGGAATTTGTCAATCCCGATGACGGATAGATATACTCTGGGCCCTCTCGGTGATATCACATTAAGATAGCTTGCAAGCAAGTGATGTGATCACTAGAATGTTATATCACGGGAACGAGAAAAGAGTGCATGTCGGTAACGAGATCAAACTAGGTATTTGGATACCGATGATCGAATCTCGTACATGTATTATATCATGAGACAAAGGGATTAAATTACTAGTGTTAAAGGTTCTCACGATCACAGAAGTCATCGTTGAATATACAGGAGTCAGTATGGATCTCTAGGCCCCGCTTCTGATTATTGATATGAGAGGAGTCTCAATCATGTCTGCATTATTCGCGAACCGTAGGGTGACACACTTAAGAGTTACCGGACACCATTTTGGAGCACATATGTTTCAGATGAAAGAATTGCAAAGCGCAGGAATTGTTTTGATAGAAACCGGAATTGTTTCGGGTGAAATTGCAGAAAGTGGTTCTGCATGTGATATTGAAATGTTGCAAGGGGTTTTATGTGAATGTTTGTTAATTAAAGTAATTAACAAAATTCTGAATAAATTTAATAAATGAGTTTTATTAAATGAGAGAGCATTAAACTTAGAGAATTTTAATGCATTTAAAGTGGAGACTTTAAAAGGGAATGTGAAGAGGCGTTTTAATATGGAGGGGTTACCACCACATGAATGGGGGAGGTGAGGGGTCACCCCCATGAGGCGCCGGCCATGGGGAGGGGAACCCCCCCCCCCCCTCCTCCTATAAAAGGCCCCCCTCTTCCTCCTTCCTCACACCTCCTCGTGAAGGATCTCTCTCCCCCTCTAGAATTATTCCCACATGGTCTCGGATTAGCGAGATACATGTTCCTGGTGGCATTTCGTCTGGAACGAGTTGCTGCTTCCGCTGCATCGCTGGAGCGAGGAGGTGGAGGTTGTCCGGTGGCTTGAACGTGTGTGCGAGGACGGATGCGCTGCTGATTTGTGGCGCTCGGACTTCCACACGATCCTGAGATCGGCAAGTGTACGACTACATCAACCACGAGTTCCTACTCATTAACAAAACTTGTTGTCTTCGAGGGTAAGTTCTCGATGGATGTATGTCCACCTGTTGCTCTGTATCTAGTAGATAGATCTTGGCGTATAGTTCTCATCGTAGGAAAATTTTTGTTTTCTATGCTGCAGTCCCAACAGTGGTATCAGAGCATGATCTATGCGTAGGTACTTTGCACGGGTAGTACACATATGTTTATATGTGGGAGATGATGATCATGTTATTGCATCTTCTATGTATTTTGGATATTGGTGGCATAGTGGGATGAAGCGGCCCGGACCAACCTTACATGTCATCATGCATGAGACCGGTTCCAGGACTGACATGCAACTTGTTTTGCATAAGTGGCTGGCGGGTGTCTGTCTCTCCTACTATAGTCAATATCTGATTTACAACGAGTTGCTAATAACTTGGTTATCCTCTTTGTGGTTCATGTTCGTAGGTAAGACCGGTTCTATCTCCGAAAGCCCTAAGCCACATAAAACTTGCAATTGATAAATTAGAGGCGTCTAGTTTAGATTGTTGCTGGGCTAGTGTCTTGATATGGTATTGTTGTAAGTAGATGTATGATAGATACTCTTACAACACACTCAAGTGTAAGTTCTATAGACCTTGGCCTTACACACAAAGGAATGATAGCGATCATACCACGATGCAAATGATAGAGATCAAATGCATGGACCATATCATCTCACTTTACACATTAGATGTTAGCATCTTATACTGCTAGTTTGGCGCTTTTTGTAGCATTGTAAGATGATCCCTCATTTAGATATCAAGATAAAATGTGTTCTTCCTTAAGTATGCACCGTTTTGTGGATCGTGTTTCGAGAAATCACGTGATGATCGGGTGTACTCGACTCTATGCTTTCATATAAACGAGTCTAAGACAGTTTTACACACGCGAACACTAAGGTTCTTACTTGGCGAGCCTAGCATGTACAGACATGGCCTCGGAACACGGACCGAAAGGTTAAGCATGAGTCATATAGTTGATATGATGCCCATATTGATGCTCACCTTTGAAGCTACATCAACTCACGTGATGATCGGACTTGATGTAGTGGATTTGGTTCATGTAATCACCAAAGAGACACGAGGGATGTCGTTTTTGAGTGGGAGTTCATTAGTAATTTGGATTAGTTGAACTCACTCTATCATACACTTAGTCTAAATAAACTTTACAAATTCTGTTGTAGATGGCACCACCTGCTTTACAAACTTGCTGTGAATGGTAGCAACTTCACCAACTGGGCTATGAATTTGAGGATTCTCCTCACTGCTGCACAAAAGCAATATGTGCTAGAGGCGCTGCTAGGCCCCCCACCAGCTCCTGATACCCCTGACGAGGAAAAGAATGTCTATATAACTCATCAGGAGGACCACAACTTAGTTCATTGTGGCATACTGTATGGGCTAGAGCTAGAACTTCGAAAGCGTTTCGAAAATGGCAATGCCTTTGATACCATGGGAGAATTGAAAATGATTTTTGATACCCATGCTGCCGTAGAGAGTTATAATGCTTCTGAAAAGTTCTTTAGCTGCATGATGGAGGAGAACAGCTCCGTTAGTGAGCACGTACTCAAAATGTCTGGGTACGCCGATAAGCTTGTATCCTTGAGAATAATGATTCCCATTGACTTAGGCATACATCATGTTCTCCAATCTCTGCCACCTAGCTACAAGAGCTTCGTGATGAACTATAATATGCAGGGCATGAAGAAGTCTCTTCCCGAGCTTCTATCAATGCTTAAGACTGCAGAAGTGGAGATTAGGAAAGAACATCAAGTGTTGATGATCAATAAGACCACCGGTTTTAAGAAGGACAAGAAAGGCAAGCACAAGGGAAGGAAGGGTGGAAAATCTGTTGCCACACCTGAAAAGAAACCCCGAGCTGGCCCTAAGTCTGACACCGAGTGTTACTATTGCAAGGGGACTGGCCATTGGAAGCGCAATTGCCCCAAGTATTTGGAGGACAAGAAGGCCGGCAAGGCAAACAAAGGTATATGTGATATGCATGTTATTGATGTGTACTTGAATAGTACTCGTAGTAGCACCTGGGTATTTGATACGGATCGGTTGCTAATATATGTAACTCGGTTCAGGGGCTATGGAACAAGCGACAACTAGCAAGGGATGAGGTCATGATGCGGGTCGGCAATGGATCAAGAGTTGATGTGATCACCGTCGGGACGCTACCTCTCCATATGCCATCGAGATTAGTTATAAATCTGAATAATTGTTATTTGGTGCCTGCACTGAGCATGAACATTATATCTGGATCGTGTTTGATGCAAAGTGGTTATTCCTTTAAATCTGAAAACAATGGTTGTTCGATTTATAAGAATGATATCTTTTATGGTCATGCACATGTGTTGAATGGTTTATTTCTATTGGATCTCGATAGTAGTATTACGCATATTCATAATGTTGATGCTAAAAGGATTAAACTTGATAATGCTATATCTGCACATATGTGGCACTGCCGTCTAGGTCATATTGGCGTTAAACGCATGAAGAAACTCCATTCTGATGGACTTTTGGAATCACTTGATTTTGAATCATTTGATACATGTGAGCCATGCCTTATGGGCAAGATGACTAAAACGCCGTTTTCCGGTTCAATGGAACGGGCGATAGATTTATTGGAAATCATACATACTGATGTGTGTGGACCAATGAGTGTATCAGCGCGAGGTGGATATCGTTATTTTGTTACTTTCATGGATGATTTGAGTAGATACGGGTATATCTATTTGATGAAACACAAGTCTGAAACCTTTGAAAAGTTCAAGGAATTTCAGAATGAAGTGGAAAATCATCATAATAGAAAGATCAAATTGTAACTACCTTGGTGAATTACGCTCCTAGTTACAAGCCTGGATGAACGGAAATGGTTGAAATAGTACGGTGGGGCCCAAATGCCACTCACAGGTAGACCTTTCGGCCGTCCCAACCATTTCCAAACATCGGGACAAGAACGGGCGGCGTAATCGGCAGGCGAAGGGATCAACTACATACACAAATGAGTATGTATGCAAGCCACCATACAAGAATACATCAGAGCCATTCCATCTAAAAAGAAAGGAAATATAGCAACGCCATATGGCAAGATCCAAATATCCCAGATAGATATAATAGTTTAGGATATCTCCTCATACATCAAGCATCAGAGTATCAAGCGGAAACGGAAGACAAAATCCGAGTACGGATAAGAAGCAAATCGGCATAAGATGCCCCACAAATAAGCACTTCCCACCCACAGATCTCATGGATCCCCGTTCCCGGAATCTCTACACCGAATGATCGTTGCCCACATCGTCCGTCTCTTCCACCCAGTATCCATCTTGCGAGGGTACCTGTTCATCTGAACCAATAATTTATCGTGTGAGACCCTAGGGGTCCTCAGCAAGTCTTTATGCCTCTAAAGGGGACACAACCTGGGGTGACGCAGTTGCAGCAAAAGATAAACCCTAGCAATTCTATAGATACTCGCTAACCATCCGCCTAACCAGAGATAGACGGATGTCCGTGAATTAATAACAACAGTTATAACAGTTATAAAGGTAATCTTAACAGATCCATCCTCCTCCTCGCTTACCGACGAGGAAGCGGACGAACAACCCCCATCCGTTGGCAGTTTTATTATCCATTCCATGAGTGTTGCACTATTTACTAGTCAGGTACCTAGTCTAGTCAGATTAAAAGCGGTACTTTAGTTATGCTTGTCTATGATCGAGAAACTGTGCTCCAAGTCGTCCATAACCGCGGACACGGCTTTCAGAAAGTTTTACCCTGCAGGGGTGCACAAATAGCAACACACACTCGATATGCCTCGGAAAAACTAAATCAAAACCCAACGAGGCAGTCACGACAAAGCGATCACAGGATTCAGAAATATTTCAGGGGGCCACCCCATTAAGCTACCCGCGACGAAGTTGGCCGACTCCGAGACGGACTCAAGGTTTGAGCCAATGGCTGTGAACGACTGGGAACCCGAAAATGTGACTGGGCTTGTCGACACCGTGAAAACACTCCGCTTCCCTAAACAGTACAGTGTGCAGTACCTCGCACAATTTAAATAAAGCAGTAAAGCATGGCATAAGTACAGGATAGTAAATAAAACCTCAAACTAGTTCGTGGCCCCAAGAAATAAGAATGAATCAAGCTCTGGCTCAGGGGGGTTCATAAGCCTCCCGGATGTGGATAGCGCGAATATTCAAGGAACAGGAATCAAGTACTCGGGGTCCTACGGGACACAAGTGAGCCTGAAAAACCAAATAGCAAATATGGCTCACCGATGCCACTTTCATTAGTTATCCCATTACTACTCAGGTTAAGTTGATTAGGTACCTCGTTATCCATCAGACACTCACATACCCTACACATGCTGTTCTACGACTCGCATGGCTCAAACAACTCTTGTAGTAATGGCTCATGGGATGGAGGAACAAGCTTCGGTGGGGTTTAAAGTAAAGGCTATGCAATACTTGGGATTCAATTTAATGCAATCGTGACTCAATGATGCAAGAATAAGATAGAGGCAATAGGTACTATATGTATGCAAGCATGTGGTAGTGCTTGCCTGGCAGCTCAGTTGAAGCAAGGGATGGATCTGGGTGGTACTCCTGGTTCTCTTGATATATCCCCTGCTCCGCGTCTATTCGAGGAAGAACCAACCAAACAAGGGCCAACATAAATAAAGTGCACAAGCATATGTATAAATGCACCAAGCAAACAATCATGCCATGATGAATGATGCACAATTTGCATGGCCTTAAAGTAGCATGGCATGGGTGAGGTGTGAGATACGAGATTAAATCATTTTATTGAGTTTTGGGCCCATTTTATTCACAATTAAGTTGCTGCATACAATATATTTATATGATGCATGCTTCAAATCAAACCATGGAATGCATAAACAGAAAGGTCTCGTCGAGCTAATCATTTTAGACATATCATTTATTAAATTTGGACTTATAAAACAAAAGTTATTAATTTATTAAAGAAAAGGGGCATTTATTGTAATTTAAATAAACTTGGAATTTTAAATGTCCAAAATATATTTTGAATGGCATATTTGAATCCCTCACATTTTTCTGATTTGAAAACATATATTATTTGTTTAAATTGGATTTGTATTTTAAAAGTTATTTAAAAACAGAAATTAATTTGAATTTGAATTAATTTTAAAAGGATTTGAATTTGAACAGAATACAGGAAAAGGTTTTTGTTACTCGGCCCAGAGCTAGCCAGAGACAATGACAGGCGGGCCAGGCGCTGACTCAGCAGCAGGTGGGGTCGCAGGGGACGCGGGGCTTTTTCTTACTCGGTTCCTGCCTACCCGCACCGATGACAAGTGGGGCCGGGGGCAGCGGGGCCACGCGCGCGCGTCGCCAGCTTGGGCGTGACACGTGTGCGATCCAGGGTTCTGCGGGGGGGCTGGTCTGTGATGGTTTGGGTTTTCCGGGGGTTTTCTTGCAAAGAGGCGTCGAGGCTGGCAGGTGGGGTCGCGGGGACCGCGGGTTTAGGCGGGAAAAAGGGGAGGGGCCTAAGCGCAAAACGGCAGCGGTTGCTGCTGTCTGCTGTCAGACGCGATGCTGCGGCGGTGGATCTGGCCGGAGCTTTGAACGACGATGGCGAGCGAACCACGGCGCTTCTGGCCACGCCGCAAAAACCAAAGATGAAGAGGGCGCTACCGGCTACAAGTTTTGTTCAGGTGGCATCTACTGGGATGGGCTGTGGCGCGCGGACTTCGAAGCGGAACAGAGGCAGGACGGGGCTGCTGCTGCTGTCTGTCTACGCGCGGCGAGCGGCCGTGCATGCGCGCGAGGTGCTCGACGATGGGCGGCGACGCTACGGTGCACGAGCGAGGAGGGGGCCATGTCTGGGAGGTTAAGAGGCTCACCAGGAGCTTGCCGGCGTGGTCGTCGACGCTGAGGTGGAGTGGATCGGGCGGCGGGCTCGCGACGTGGAGCTTCGGCCTGAGGCGGTGCACGGCGGCGTTGGGCTTCTCCGGCGTGGTCCTGGTGCTACTTCGCGTCCTGGGCGTCGAAGAGGGAGTAGAGGGGGCGTCTGGTGCCCCTGGATCGTCTTGGGAAGCTTCAAACCGACGAGGTCAGGAGGTAGCTAGGTCTAGGGTTTGGGTGGCCATGGAAGATGATCATGGTGGGGGAGGAGGAAGAAGAAGGGGGAGATGGTGCCTGGGATCTCGATCTGGGATGCCTGGGGTGGTTGAGGGGATAAGGAAGAGAGGGGAGAGGCACATGGGGTGGTGGTGGCTTTTGCAAAAGGTGGGGAGGAGGGTGATCGGGTAGGGCTTCTTTCTCCTCTCTTTTCTGTCTTGTAGCCGAGAGAGGGAAGAGAGGAAGCAAGGGAGGAGGCAGGCTCGGGTTGGTGGGGCCTTGTGGCATGGAGAGAAGAGAGGGAGAGGGGTAGCCTCGGGTAGAGCTAGGTTTGGAGCTAGGGTAGGAAGGTGAGGGGGTGGTAAGGTAGCTAGGTCTTGTTTTTGTTAAGATCAAGACAAGCCAAGCTAAACCAAGCTCTAACAAAAACAAGGCAAGAAAAGAGGGGATGTGGTGATGTGGTTTAAGCATGATCCAATAAGATCAAGCTAAAAGAAAGAGATAGAGAGAGAGGGATGATCCACCCAAAACCAAATAAAATCCGAATGACAAGCAAAAAGGTGGTACTTTCATGGGCCATGCATGATATTTAATGCCATGCTTATGTTGTGAAAACAAGATGATTTACATGGCATTATTACTATGCATCCCAAAATGTGGAGTAAGGCCCAAGCAAAAGAATTTAGAAAGAATTCCAAGTGTAGTAGATGGAGATGATCACATTGGACTATAATTGGGACTTGCTAGTGTGTATATGCCACTAGGTATTTAATAAGCCCACAAAAATATCCCAACATGATGATAACCCCAAACAAACATATGGAAGCTAGGAAAAAAGGTTCCACTCACAAGGCATGCAAAGGTGGCCATGTGGCTCTCATGTTTCAATATTGTGAAAACAACATGATGCTAAGATGAGAGTATGTGGATAAAGAATTGGATCCATCCCAACCCACATGAGCTAGAGGTAAAACCAATAAGTGCCAAGCTCATATTTGGTTGGATGGTGGAATTATAAGGTGGTGAAAGAAAAAGGTGGTGGAGTTAATAAGAGATATGCCCTCAACTCAACTTGGGCATTAAACAATATATCAAGAACCAAATATAATATCAAGAGGCAAATACAATTAACAATGCATATGAGATAAGCACCAAAACAAAAAGGGTTTTATATGATGCTCAAATGCAAGGTGGCATGATGACATGAGCATGATATGATGATGATGCAACAATTATATGTAGGAATGTAGCATCTATATAGACTAGGCTAGTAGCATTACAATTGTTAGACAATTGGGATGCTACAACTCTCCCCCACTAAACAAGAATCTCGCCCCGAGATTCCTAGGAAAAAGAAAACAACACCGGGAGAGGCAGGTGTTCGAACGAAGGTGACCCTCACGTTCCCAAGTTGATGAACAACGGAATGGTGTGACCACCACACCTTGCAAAACTTGCTAGACTTGTTGCGAGTCTTGCGTTTTTCTTGAGAAACAACGGGTTAGACGAGTTGAAGGATTGTTGTGAGGCAAGAAGGATAGGATGGACATAGCTCCGGTTTTCTCAAGAAACATGATAAAAGAATAGAACCACTTGAGAAAGAAAAAGACAAGATGATGTATCATGAATATAGAAAGGCACACTGTTAAGATTAAAGATTTACCGATACGAGAGAGGATGAAACTTTGTCTCGCCGGAAGAAAAAGAGCTAGATTGGAGATGTTTGGAACCACTATGACAATAGCATCGTATCTCCTCTCGGATTTGCGAAAAGAAGTTCGGAAACAATATTGCCTGCAAACAATAGAGTCCCTTGATATGAACAGAAAGATTTAGCTAGACATCGTCGGATTAGATTCTTCTTGCGCCGGTAAGAACCAAAGGATCACGCAATTGAGGTGCACGGATATAACTTCTAGAGACGGATGTGACGCCAGATCATGGTGGAATCCCGAGAAGCAAAGAACATGGAGGATCTGGAGTTTATTGTAGAGATACTTATTGCTTTCTTTAGCCTTGGGGCTAACACAATAGATTCGCGACTGATGGCATCAACCATAATTGGCCTTACCACAGAAAAAGAATTGATGAAACAAAGAGAGAGATAATTTCCTTTCATCTTGATTGGGGATGTAGAGCGCCGGTAGAAAGACGAGGGCCGAAAGGAGTTTGCGTTTGTTTCCACCAGATAATTGAAGATTTGGCTCCATGTAGAAAGGGTGAGATCACCAACAAGAGATTATTGATTACCTTCTTCGAGAGAGCCCTCCGGAAAAACAAGGACGGAAGTAAAAGTGTCAAGGGATAAAGGCCACTTCTAACTTCCGTGGAATGAGTGAAATCACATTAGTTCACCAATTCAATGTACAAAAGCGAATGATAAAAGTAGTGGTATGGTAGCTACTCCATCCCGCACTCAAATCATTACTCCGCACATGAATAAGAAAACCATGCAACCCAACTACCGAAACAGACTGAAGGTATTGACAAAAAGAACTCATGGAACTCCATAGCAAACAAAGATAGATGCAAACGATTTACCGGATCCAAGATAGATAAGGGTGATGATGTTGTCGTCATAACGGAAATACCAAGCCACCGGAAAGATATGAAGGAAGATTACGGGGAACAACTGCAAGATCCCACAGACAAAGAAAAAGATAGCACCACTTGAACAGAAGGAAAACAAGATCTGGAAGGTCTTCATGGCCTCCGGTGGATTGAGCATAGACGATAGAGCGAGAGGGTTTCAAGAGATAACTTGACGAGATAGAGGTGGGAAAACTCCATGTTCTTCTTGAAATGATTGAGAGAGATCTAGTAGTCTTGAGGAAACTTCGGCGGGACGACGATGATAACTTGCCAACAAGGAACAACTCCGGGTTGGTTGAAGATGGAGGATGGAATTAACAATGGACTTGCTGATTCCAGAATTGAAGCGATCCATTTAGCAGAAGGACGTGGCCGAGATAGGTGACTTCAAAAATTCAGAGTTCTCACTTTGAGAACTTTGTACACAGGCAGTGCTCACGAAGCTTGAGAGAAAGAGACACAGATGATCTTCCATGTCCTTCCATTGATATCGAATGGCAAGCATATTATCAACATATACCACCATGGATTAACAGGATATTCCCAGAATATCAAGTTCAAGAGGCGGGAGAAACGAACAAATACTCGAAACACTTCCTGAGCTCAACGCTCTTAGAAAGATCAATATTAAGAGCATGGGTTCGTGATGAAGAAGATGCACTGGAAGAATAGATTATCTGGTCCTTCGGAAGAGAAGAGATGTCACCTGGTTCAGATTGTCGATCGGATCGCCGGTTACAAAGATAAAGAGATCTTGGTTACGAACCGATGATATAGCTTTGCTTATGGTATGAGCTATCAGAGACGAAAAAGATGTGCAGATATGGAGGTCAAAAAGAGGTGAAGCATGATAAACAGATGATAGACCGCCGTAGTGCTTTGAGAAACTCCGGATTTCCAAGGATGCTTGAATAAGCATAGATAGGATCACGGTGTACCCAAAATCACAGGAGTATCTTTGGCAATCCGGAGTGGTAGCATTTTCCATATTCCAATCGACACTATCATGAGTGGAATATAGCTATGCCGAGAACCAAATTACAATCACCAGCATCGGATCGACACATGTTATGTAATTAGCCCAAGAGAAAAGGAGATGAACAGAAACTCCAAGATTAAGCGCCGGTGACAAAAGAATGAGTTAGCATGGACATGCTGATAAAAGAGAGATAGATAATGTTTCACACACGACTGAAAAGGAGTGTGGAAACACAGATGTGTCAAAGAAAAAAATTCGCATTTTCCGGCATTAAAATACCAATAGATGCGCAAAATCAGATAACGAAACAAGATTAGCGACTCTACCTCTCTACCTGATAAGCGATTTTGCACGGAAGGTGGAGTTGCTATAAGGAAGAACGCCCTTAAGAAGATGGCACCGGTTAACAAGGAGTCAGATAGATCGCGCCGGTATACAACGAATCATATAGATCTCGTCGGTTCGCAAAAGCCTGTCAGTATGGAATGTACCAACAGTTGATAACCAAAGGCAGATTGTGATAACAAAAGGATGCAACAGATAGACAAGGAATTACACACACACACACTTTCTATGGTACTACGGAAACCCAGAACACGTGAATCCTAGTTTGAATTTTTAAGAAGAGGATTGAAAACGTTACACTTCCTTACCAGAAAAGGGTGGTGGGTGGGTAAGAAGAAAAGTGGAAGCAGTCCTACTCTCGCGTTTTGTTTTTCCCTAGTATACATAACTACTAAAATATTTGCTAGACAGACAACGACCATTTGGCTGAGACCCTGAAGGGCGGGATGGCTCTGATACCAATTGTAACTACCTCGGTGAATTACGCTCCTAGTTACAAGCCTGGATGAACGGAAATGGTTGAAATAGTACGGTGGGGCCCAAATGCCACTCACAGGTAGACCTTTCGGCCGTCTCAACCATTTCCAAACATCGGGACAAGAACGGGCGGCGTAATCGGCAGGCGAAGGGATCAACTACATACACAAATGAGTATGTATGCAAGCCACCATACAAGAGTACATCAGAGCCATTCCATCTAAAAAGAAAGGAAATATAGCAACGCCATACGGCAAGATCCAAATATCCCAGATAGATATAATAGTTTAGGATATCTCCTCATACATCAAGCATCAGAGTATCAAGCGGAAACAGAAGACAAAATCCAAGTACGGATAAGAAGCAAATCGGCATAAGATGCCCCACAAATAAGCACTTCCCGCCCATAGATCTCACGGATCCCCGTTCCCGGAATCTCTACACCGAATGATCGTTGCCCACATCGTCCGTCTCTTCCACCCAGTATCCATCTTGCGAGGGTACCTGTTCATCTGAACCAATAATTTATCGTGTGAGACCCTAGGGGTCCTCAGCAAGTCTTTATGCCTCTAAAGGGGACACAACCTGGGGTGACGCAATTGCAGCAAAAGATAAACCCTAGCAATTCTATAGATACTCGCTAACCATCCGCCTAACCAGAGATAGACGGATGTCCGTGAATTAATAACAACAGTTATAACAGTTATAAAGGTAATCTTAACAGATCCATCCTCCTCCTCGCTTACCGACGAGGAAGCGGACGAACAACCCCCATCCGTTGGCAGTTTTATTATCCATTCCATGAGTGTTGCACTATTTACTAGTCAGGTACCTAGTCTAGTCAGATTAAAAGCGGTACTTTAGTTATGCTTGTCTATGATCGAGAAACTGTGCTCCAAGTCGTCCATAACCGCGGACACGGCTTTCAGAAAGTTTTACCCTGCAGGGGTGCACAAATAGCAACACACACTCGATATGCCTCGGAAAAACCAAATCAAAACCCAACGAGGCAGTCACGACAAAGCGATCACAGGATTCAGAAATATTTCAGGGGGCCACCCCATTAAGCTACCCGCGAAGAAGTTGGCCGACTCCGAGACGGACTCAAGGTTTGCGCCAATGGCTGTGAACGACTGGGAACCCGAAAATGTGACTGGGCTTGTCGACACCGTGAAAACACTCCGCTTCCCTAAACAGTACAGTGTGCAGTACCTCGCACAATTTAAATAAAGCAGTAAAGCATGGCATAAGTACAGATAGTAAATAAAACCTCAAACTAGTTCGTGGCCCCAAGAAATAAGAATGAATCAAGCTCTGGCTCAGGGGGGTTCATAAGCCTCCCGGATGTGGATAGCGCGAATATTCAAGGAACAGGAATCAAGTACTCGGGGTCCTACGGGACACAAGTGAGCCTGAAAAACCAAATAGCAAATATGGCTCACCGATGCCACTTTCATTAGTTATCCCATTACTACTCAGGTTAAGTTGATTAGGTACCTCGTTATCCATCAGACACTCACATACCCTACACATGCTGTTCTACGACTCGCATGGCTCAAACAACTCCTGTAGTAATGGCTCATGGGATGGAGGAACAAGCTTCGGTGGGGTTTAAAGTAAAGGCTATGCAATACTTGGGATTCAATTTAATGCAATCGCGACTCAATGATGCAAGAATAAGATAGAGGCAATAGGTACTATATGTATGCAGGCATGTGGTAGTGCTTGCCTGGCAGCTCAGTTGAAGCAAGGGATGGATCTGGGTGGTACTCCTGGTTCTCTTGATATATCCCCTGCTCCGCGTCTATTCGAGGAAGAACCAACCAAACAAGGGCCAACATAAATAAAGTGCACAAGCATATGTATAAATGCACCAAGCAAACAATCATGCCATGATGAATGATGCACAATTTGCATGGCCTTAAAGTAGCATGGCATGGGTGAGGTGTGAGATACGAGATTAAATCATTTTATTGAGTTTTGGGCCCATTTTATTCACAATTAAGTTGCTGCATACAATATATTTATATGATGCATGCTTAAAATCAAACCATGGAATGCATAAACAGAAAGGTCTCGTCGAGCTAATCATTTTAGACATATCATTTATTAAATTTGGACTTATAAAACAAAAGTTATTAATTTATTAAAGAAAAGGGGCATTTATTGTAATTTAAATAAACTTGGAATTTTAAATGTCCAAAATATATTTTGAATGGCATATTTTAATCCCTCACATTTTTCTGATTTGAAAACATATATTATTTGTTTAAATTGGATTTGTATTTTAAAAGTTATTTAAAAACAGAAATTAATTCAAATTTGAATTAATTTTAAAAGGATTTGAATTTGAACAGAATACAGGAAAAGGTTTTTGTTACTCGGCCCAGAGCTAGCCAGAGACAATGACAGGCGGGCCAGGCGCTGACTCAGCAGCAGGTGGGGTCGCAGGGGACGCGGGGCTTTTTCTTACTCGGTTCCTGCCTACCCGCACCGATGACAAGTGGGGCCGGGGGCAGCGGGGCCACGCGCGCGCGTCGCCAGCTTGGGCGTGACACGTGTGCGATCCAGGGTTCTGCGGGGGGGCTGGTCTGTGATGGTTTGGGTTTTCCGGGGGTTTTCTTGCAAAGAGGCGTCGAGGCTGGCAGGTGAGGTCGCGGGGACCGCGGGTTTAGGCGGGAAAAAGGGGAGGGGCCTAAGCGCAAAACGGCAGCGGTTGCTGCTGTCTGCTGTCAGACGCGATGCTGCGGCGGTGGATCTGGCCGAAGCTTTGAACGACGATGGCGAGCGAACCACGGCGCTTCTGGCCACGCCGCAAAAACCAAAGATGAAGAGGGCGCTACAGGCTACAAGTTTTGTTCAGGTGGCATCTACTGGGATGGGCTGTGGCGCGCGGACTTCGAAGCGGAACAGAGGCAGGACGGGGCTGCTGCGGCTGCTGCTGCTGTCTGTCTGCGCGCGGCGAGCGGCCGTGCGTGCGCGCGAGGTGCTCGACGACGGGCGGCGACGCTACGTTGCACGAGCGAGGTGGGGGCCATGTCTGGGAGGTTAAGATGCTCACCAGGAGCTCGCCGGCGTGGTCATCGACGCTGAGGTGGAGTGGATCGGGCGGCGGGCTCGCGACGTGGAGCTTCGGCTTGAGGCGGTGCACGGCGGCGTTGGGCTGCTCCGGCGTGGTCCTGGTGCTACTTCGCGTCCTGGGCGTCGAAGAGGGAGTAGAGGGGGCGTCTGGTGCCCCTGGATCGTCTTGGGAAGCTTCAAACCGACGAGGTCAGGAGGTAGCTAGGTCTAGGGTTTGGGTGGCCATGGAAGATGATCATGGTGGGGGAGGAGGAAGAAGAAGGGGGAGATGGTGCCTGGGATCTCGATCTGGGATGCCTAGGGTGGTTGAGAGGATAAGGAAGAGAGGGGAGAGGCACATGGGGTGGTGGTGGCTTTTGCAAAAGGTGGGGAGGAGGGTGATCGGGTAGGGCTTCTTTCTCCTCTCTTTTCTGTCTTGTAGCCGAGAGAGGGAAGAGAGGAAGCAAGGGAGGAGGCAGGCTCGGGTTGGTGGGGCCTTGTGGCATGGAGAGAAGAGAGGGAGAGGGGTAGCCTCGGGTAGAGCTAGGTTTGGAGCTAGGGTAGGAAGGGGAGGGGGTGGTAAGGTAGCTAGGTCTTGTTTTTGTTAAGATCAAGACAAGCCAAGCTAAACCAAGCTCTAACAAAAACAAGGCAAGAAAAGAGGGGATGTGGTGATGTGGTTTAAGCATGATCCAATAAGATCAAGCTAAAAGAAAGAGATAGAGAGAGAGGGATGATCCACCCAAAACCAAATAAAATCCGAATGACAAGCAAAAAGGTGGTACTTGCATGGGCCATGCATGATATTTAATGCCATGCTTATGTTGTGAAAACAAGATGATTTACATGGCATTATTACTATGCATCCCAAAATGTGGAGTAAGGCCCAAGCAAAAGAATTTAGAAAGAATTACAAGTGTAGTAGATGGAGATGATCACATTGGACTATAATTGGGACTTGCTAGTGTGTATATGCCACTAGGTATTTAATAAGCCCACAAAAATATCCCAACATGATGATAACCCCAAACAAACATATGGAAGCTAGGAAAAAAGGTTCCACTCACAAGGCATGCAAAGGTGGCCATGTGGCTCTCATGTTTCAATATTGTGAAAACAACATGATGCTAAGATGAGAGTATGTGGATAAAGAATTGGATCCATCCCAACCCACATGAGCTAGAGGTAAAACCAATAAGTGCCAAGCTCATATTTGGTTCGATGGTGGAATTATAAGGTGGTGAAAGAAAAAGGTGGTGGAGTTAATAAGAGATATGCCCCCAACTCAACTTGGGCATTAAACAATATATCAAGAACCAAATATAATATCAAGAGGCAAATACAATTAACAATGCATATGAGATAAGCACCAAAACAAAAAGGGTTTTATATGATGCTCAAATGCAAGGTGGCATGATGACATGAGCATGATATGATGATGATGCAACAATTATATGTAGGAATGTAGCATCTATATAGACTAGGCTAGTAGCATTACAATTGTTAGACAATTGGGATGCTACACAAATTTCTACGGTCCGACCGTGGAGGAGAGTATCTAAGTTACGAGTTTAGCACACACATGAAAGAGTGTGGAATAGTTTCACAACTCACGCCTGCCGGAACACCACAACGTAATGGTGTGTCGGAACGTCGTAATCGTACTTTATTGGATATGGTTCGATCTATGATGTCTCTGACTGACTTGCCACTGTCATTTTGAGGTTATGCACTGGAAACCGCTGCATTCACTTTAAATAGGGCACCATCTAAATCCGTTGAAACGACACCGTATGAATTATGGTTTGGAAACAAACCTAAGCTGTCATTTCTTAAAGTTTGGGGATGCGATGTTTATGTGAAGAAACTTCAGCCGGATAAACTCGAACCCAAAGCGGAAAAATGCGTCTTCATAGGATACCCTAAGGAAACGATTGGGTATACCTTCTATCACAGATCCGAGGGAAAGGTTTTTGTTGCCAAGAATGGATCCTTTCTTGAGAAGGAGTTTCTCGCGAAAGGTGTGAGTAGTCGGAAGGTAGAACTCGAAGAGGTTATTAAACCTTCTCTTCATGAAATGGCGAGTAGCACAGCACCAGAAATTGTTTCAGAGTTGACTTCACCTAATGAAGAGAGAGCTAATGATATTGATCATGAAACTCCGAAAGAGGACACTACCGAACCTCGCAGGTCAAGTAGGACACGTGCAATTCCTGAACTGTACGGCAATCCTGTTGTGAATTTCATGGTTGATGAAATGGATGACCCTGCGACATATGAAGAAGCGATGATGAGCCCGGATTCCAACAAATGGCTAGAAGCCATGAAATCCGAGATGGAATCCATGTACGAAAACCAGGTTTGCACCTTGGTGCACTTACCTCATGATCGAAAGGCCGTTGAGAATAAATGGATTTTCAAAAGAAAAATGGATGCTGATGGTAATGTGACCATCTATAAGGCTCGACTTGTTGCAAAGGGGTTTCGACAAATTCAAGGAGTTGACTACGATGAGACATTCTCTCCCGTAGCAATGCTTAAGTCGGTTAGGATTATGTTAGCAATTGCTACATATTTCGATTATGAAATATGGCAGATGGATGTCAAAACTGCGTTCCTCAATGGTAATATTGAAGAAGAGTTGTATATACAACCTAAGGGTTTTGTCAATCCTAAGGATGCTGATAAGGTATGCAAACTTCAGCGATCCATCTATGGACTAAAGCAAGCATCCCGGAGTTGGAATCTCCGCTTTGATGAGGTGATCAAAGAGTTTAGATTTGTCCAAACTTATGGAGATGCTTGTATTTACAAGAAAGTGAGTGGGAGCAATGTGGCATTTCTGATATTATATGTGGATGACATATTATTGATTGGAAATGATATAGATCTTTTAAACAGTGTTAAAAGTTATCTAAACAGCAAATTTTTGATGAAAGACCTTGGTGAAGCGTCATACATATTAG
Organism: Avena sativa; assembly: GCA_916181665.1. Taxonomy (NCBI): domain Eukaryota; kingdom Viridiplantae; phylum Streptophyta; class Magnoliopsida; order Poales; family Poaceae; genus Avena; species Avena sativa. The sequence goes on along the minus strand of OV702291.1, from coordinate 626,144,690 downwards.
GCATTAAAATCTATAGAGATAGATCAAGGCTCCTAATTGGGCTATCACGGAGTACACACCTTGATAAGATATTAAAGAAGTTTAATATGGACGGAAGTAAGAAGGGGTTCTTACCTATGTTGCAAGGCAAGACATTGAGCAAGACTCAAAGTCCGGCTACAGCGGAAGAAAGAGAGATAATGGATAAGATCCCCTATGCCTCGGCCATAGGCTCTATAATGTATGCCATGCTATGTACAAGACCGGATGTGGCACATGCTATTAGTTTGACTAGTAGGTACCAATCTGATCCAGGTTCGGAACACTGGATAGCGGTCAAGAATATCCTTAAGTACTTGAGAAGAACTAGGGATATGTTTCTTATATACGGAGATGAAGAAGAGCTAGTCGCTAAGTGTTATGTCGATGCTAGCTTTGACACCGATCTGGATGACTCTAAGTCTCAATCCGGATATGTATTTCTCCTGAACAGAGCAGCAGTTAGTTGGAGGAGTTCCAAACAAGCTGTGGTGACTGGATCAACAACGAAGGCGGAATATGTTGCTGCTTCAGAAGCGGCACAGGAAGCGGTTTGGATGAAGGAGTTCATAACGGAACTAGGTGTGTTTCCTAGTGCATTGGACCCAATGGTGATCTATTGTGACAACAATGGGGCCATAGCCAACGCCAAGGAACCGAGGTCTCACAAGAATTCCAAGCATATTAGGCGCCGGTTTCACTCCATCCGCGAGCATGTCAAGGATGTAGATATAAAGATTTGTAAAGTACACACGGGACCTAAATGTAGCAGATCCATTGACTAAAGTTCTCCCCAGGGTAAAACATGATCAACACCAGAACTCCATGGGTGTTAGATTTATCACTATGTGAACTAGATTATTGTCTCTAGTGCAAGTGGGAGACTGAAGGAAATATGCCCTGAGAGGCAATAATAAAGTTGTTATTATGTATTCCTCATATATGATAGATGTTTATTTTGCATGCTATAATTGTATTGATCGGAAACGTCAATACATGTGTGTTTAATAAACAAAAAGGGTTCCTATTTATGCCTCTCTTATAGACTAGCTTGTTGATTAACAAGATGATCAAGGTTTCCTGATCATAGACATTGGATGTTGTTAATAACAAGGTCACAGCATTTGTGAAATGATGTGATGAAAATTCATCCGAAGTATAGCATTACGATCAAGTCATTATGTTTATATTTCTATAACATCATACGAAGTAATCTTTATCCTTAGACCATGAGCTCATGTTAATTGCTAACACTAGAAGAGTATCTTGATAACATCAAACGTCACACCGTAACAGGGTGACTATAAAGATGGGTTCAGTGCTACGAAGGTGTTATGTTGAGGCTCATGGATCAAGAGTGGAATTTGTCAATCTCGATGACGGATAGATATACTCTGGGCCCTCTCGGTGATATCACATTAAGATAGCTTGCAAGCAAGTGATGTGATAACTAGAATGTTATATCACGGGAACGAGAAAAGAGTGCATGTCGGTAACGAGATCAAACTAGGTATTTGGCTACCGATGATCGAATCTCGGACATGTATTATATCATGAGACAAAGGGATTAAATTACTAGCATTAAAGGTTCTCACGATCACAAAAGTCATCGTTGAATATACGGAGTCAGTATGGATCTCCAGGTCCCGCTTCTGATTATTGATCTGAGAGGAGTCTCAATCATGTCTGCATTATTCGCAAACAGTAGGGTGACACACTTAATAGTTACCGGACACCATTTTGGAGCACATATGTTTCAGACGAAAGAATTGCAAAGCGCGGGAATTGTTTCGATAGAAACCGAAATTGTTTCGGGTGAAATTGCAGAAAGTGGTTCTGCATGTGATATTGAAATGTTGCAAGGGGTTTTATGTGAATGTTTGTTAATTAAAGTAATTAACAAAATTCTGAATAAATTTAATAAAAGAGTTTTATTAAATGAGAGAGCATTAAACTTAGAGAATTTTAATGCATTTAAAGTGGAGACTTTAAAAGGGAATGTGAAGAGGCATTTTAATGTGGAGGGGTTACCACCACATGAATGGGGGAGGTGAGGGGTCACCCCCATGAGGCGCCAGCCATGGGGAGGGGCACTCCCCCTCCTCCAATAAAAGGCCCCCCTCTTCCTCCTTCTTCCTCACACCTCCTCATGAAGGATCTCTCTCCCCCTCTAGAATTATTCCCCCATGGTCTCGGATTAGCGAGATACATGTTCCCGGTGGCATTTCGTCTAGAAGGAGTGGCTGCTTCCGCTGCATTGATGGAGCGAGGAGGTGGAGGTTGTCTGGTGGCTTGAACGTGTGTGCGAGGACGGATGCGCTGCTGATTTGCGGCGCTCGGACTTCCACACGATATTGAGATCGGCAAGTGTACGACTACATCAACCACGAGTTCCTACTTGTTAACAAAACTCGTTGTCTTCGAGGGTAAGTTCTCGATGGATGTATGTCCACCCATTGCTCTGTATCTAGTAGATAGATCTTGGCGTATAGTTCTCATCATAGGAAATTTTTTGTTTTCTATGTTGCGGTCCCAACATGTCCCTGACTAGGAGAACGGAGCAGCGAGTGGGGTTCGTCTTCGACGGGATCTAGAACTCGTCCGAAGGGATGATCGGAATGTTGCCGGAGGAGAGAACACGCCCAATGGCTACAGTGTCGCTGATTCCCGTGAAGAGATTTAACCTCGCCCGATGTAGAGCTCGAAGCACCTCTTACCCCATGATGGGCGCCAATTGTCGTGGTATTGCCGATGAGTACACCATGGAGGGGGTCCTCAAGAGAATGTTTAGAGAGGTGGGGAAGGTGGTGAGTTTACGGGTACGAGGTAACATAGCTTACCTAGGTTCAAGTCCCACGATGATGGCAGAACTCTACTCCTGCTATAAATCACTATAATGGCAATACGCCGAGTTACAGGGATTGGTTCGATGTGCGAGGTGTTATGAATCATTGTACGTTGTGCCCTAAAGGCTCCCACGGGTCCGACTTATAATGGCGCTAGAACCTAGGGTTATAGGGAAAAGACCTTGTCGGACAGGTTACAAAGTCCTACACTAACACTAACTAGTCTTCGTGTCTTGTACTCCAAGGCTCCACATAGGTTGGTGACTGCGACGTAGCCTTCCTTTATCCGGCATGGGCCTCTCTTCTAGATCCGTCTAACTAGGTCACCCAGCAGGCCATGAGTCGTGCTACCCACTGTGGTCCACCCGGGTTAGCCGGATTAGAGACATGCAATGGTGATACCCATTTAGAATATCCCCAACAGTAGTCATGTTGGTACTAGTTATTATGCTAAGTTTTCTAAACTTGGTCCATTTGGGTATAACTTAATCTTTTCGACAGTTAAGTGTGTTGTTCTACTATTGATGATGAATTGCTAATGGTAAGTCTAATTGGATAGCTTAGGTGTCATATGGGCTCTATTTAGATGCTAACATCATGTATCACTAGTTCTAGCTTGTCATGATCCATTCCTCAAGTGTTAACTGAACTTACACTATCAGTTATTTAGTGTAGTGTCACTTTTCAAAGGAAACAAATGCCGCCTAGAGGGGGCGAATAGGTGGTTTAAAACTTTTACGATATGGGCTTAACAAAGGCGGAATAAAACCAGCATTTACTTTGTCAACCACAAAACCTATATAAACTATGGTTCACCTATGTGCACCAATAACTTATGCTAAGAAAGACAAGCAACTACGTGATAGAAAGATATAAGACTCCAAGCACGAAGTCTATCACAAAGTAATGTGCATAAGTAAAGAGCTCGGGTATAGAGATAACCGAGGCATGTGGAGACGACGATGTGTTACCGAGTTCCTCCCAATAAGGGAGTATGTCTCGTTGGAGGGGTGGGCGGTACTAAGACCACCAACGCCATGAGAGGCCTCACCCAATTCTCATATGGACCTCGCCACAAAAGGCTTGCTCCACTCTCCACTATCGTTGCACTTGTCGGTGGCAATCCGTAATCTCGCACAAAGCTTGGGGCACTTCTCCACAACTCAATTGGAGGCTCCCAACAAACAAGCTTGGGGAAAGCTCCAGAACTTAATTAGAGGCCCCAACTAATCCTCAAACCTGCAATACAACTAAACCGTCTAGGGTTCCAAGAACCCAAGAGTAAAAAGCTTCTCACCTTTCACCCAATCAAATCCTCACCGGGAACTCAAACCGATGCACCAAATGCAATGGCAAGAACACAATAAGTGCTCAAGTCCTTCACTCCCAAATTCCACCAAACCTACAAAAGCTTATGGGGAATAAGAGAGGAAGAACAATGGAGTAAATCAACAAAAGACTCCAAGATCTAGATCCCAAGATGTTCCCCTCACTTAGAGGAGAAATTGATTGGTGGAGTTGTAGATCTAGATCTCCTCTTTCAAATACCTCAAGAATATGCAAGAATCATAGGAGGAATTGAGGTATAGCAAGCTCAAGAAGGTCAACAATGGAGGGGAAAACTTTCAAGAATGGGTAGGTAACCATTGGGGAAGAAGGGCCCCTTATATAGGTCCTCCAAAATCCAACCATTACAGCTCTAGAGCTCACGGGATGGACATTTCGGCCAGTTTCCGGATGGTATCCGATTTGGACAGCAGAATGGCAACCACACGACTGAAACCGGAAATTTATGCACGACACCAGTGTGTCCGGCGTTTTCACTCTGGACATTCCAGCCAAGGCAAAACTGACAGAAACAACAATACAAAAACAACCATAACTTTTGTGTCCAGACACTAATTTTGATGATCTTGGGCTCATTTTAAAGAGGACAAAAACTCTACAAGATCATGCAACTAACCATCATAGTCTAGAAAGGGGGATAGAACCAAATTACGAAAGGTTTAACCTATCTATAAAATACAAACCGGTAAAACCTCCAATATTGAAAACACAATAGAGAATGCATATGAAATCCGTTTTCGGTGAACTTGAGATTGTCATGAAGATTAAAAGAGCTCTAAATACTATCATGGATAAGAACCAAATAAGAACCAAGAAAGATGTCTCCAAGTATGCAAAGATTTGAGCTCTCTCCAAAGGATATGATCAAGTTACTCACTCGAGAGCCCCTCTTGATAGTACGGCTATCTATCCTATAAATTGGTCTCTCCAACTAACACCACGAGACCGGTAAGAAAGAAATCATATCAAGAACATACATTTTCCTTGAACATATTCCACTTGAGCTTGATGACGGCAATCTTTTCTACCTCAAGATGGAACACCTTTCTTGATTGCGCTAGCTTGGTGAAGACTTGCAAACTGCTCCCTCATATTCCACTATGGTAGAACTTCTCTTTTTGGGAATATCTTCACATATCCATGAACACCATGGGATGGAAAGCTTCAAGAAAATGATGTCTTCGAGATGGCTCATCTTGAACTTGCACTTGATTTATTCTTTCTTTATCATGTTGGTGTCTTGAAGGTACATAAGAGATATCACTCCATCATATTCTTCAAGACACACTTGCCATAGGCTCAACTCTCACATGACCAATCTTTGGATCACTCCTTGAACATCTTGGTCATCACTTGATCTTCTTCTTAAATCAACCTTGACACCACCATATGGTTAAAGCAACCTATGGATAGATCCTTAAGTATAACTCAATGCAACCATTAGTCCACAAAGATTGGCATTAATTAACAAAACCACACATGGGGGAACACATGCATGTTCAATCTCCCCCATTTTGGTAATTGATGACAATCCCTTTGAGATGGTTTATATTAGTAATTAACTAAACAAAACATTGTGCTAACATAAAATACTACACAAGTATGTGATGTTTGAACAACCAAAATATATAGCAAACTCCCCCACAATCTATGTACGTGTGGATGAACTTGAATTCCATTGCATATATTGCCAACCATTACCGGTGGTGGAGTTTACTTGATATATTCAACATGCAAAGCAACATGCTAAGATGAAAAGCACAAGAGGCAAATGTTTAAGTACAAAAATCAAAGCACAAAACTAAATTCCCTTAAACCCTCTAAAACTTCCCCCCATTGGCATCGATTGCCAAAATGGGTGGAAAATTTTAGAAGGCCAATTTAGTGAGAGTTCCTCCATATGGTGTGCATTTATCATAATATGAGTGGAATCAAATACACATATCCAATGACGAATACCCGGAGGGAATCAAACTAAATTGAGGATCAACCGATTGCAAAGAAATAAAATGGTGAAGAAGCATCAAATAATGAAGCAAGCAATCAAAATATCCAAAGAACCACTTCACAAAACGAAGATACAAAAAGAAGGATATATTATGATAAGATTGAAAGGAGAGTGATTTAAATAATATGAGGAGACTCCCCAAAGTTTATGCACAAATTACAATTTTCATTTGAATACAATATGCATAACATGGCATCCTCGTTCCCTCAATATCACTTAAAGCAAAAAGCACGAGCAAGAGAGAATATATTATAATGAGAGCAAATGAGTGTTTAGATGAGAAAGATACCCAAGGTTCATGCACAACAAAGTGCACAACTATTGAATACTAACTCCTCATAATCAAACAAAACACACACAAAATACAAGTAACAAAATGTGTGTTCTTAGATAAATTAGGGAAGCTCCCCAAGGTTTGTGCACCAATTATAATAATTGCATTTGAATACAAGGTGCACAAACATGGAATCCTCACTCCCCCAAACTTACATAGAAACACAAAGGCATGAGAGATCAACTTTATTCATCACATATGAGCGCCCAAAGATGCAAATAAAGAGGTTAAGCACTCATGGGCAAAAACTTTTGGAGCAACCAAAGAATAAAAAAAGAACACAAGGTAGACTCTAAAGGATTAGAATATCATCTAGAGATGTATCCATATTCATGTGTATAAGTTTTTAGGTGACAACAATCATGATGATATACATCCACAAAGGAACGTGTACACACAAAATGGATACTCAGGAACGAACAAGATATCCAAAAGAAAGTCATAGACAATGCTAATAAGATTTTTGCTTGAAAGCATGGCCAAAGGCTCAAATTTATCTTATTGTACATTAATGACCTTCAAACACCAACAAATACATCACAACTATCACAAGTGAAAAGGAGATAGTTGGAATGCATTGGGAAAGGAAACAAGAATCACAAATAAAGAATCAACTTTGAAAATTTCTCAATATTGCACATGAGAGAAATTGGGGAAAATATAGGCAAGTAAAATTGTTATATTGACATATTTCTGATCGGTAAATCATGAGCATTATTTTGTATAGTCCCCATTATATGCACTCATCTCAACTTACTCACATTTGCAATAAAGAGTCTCTATTAAGACCAAAACATGAACAACAACATTTGCAATTACAAAATACATCATGCCACGAAGCAACCTACAAAATGTTGGAAGCAATATATGTATGCATGAGTAAGGGATACTTGTTATCGAGATATAAATGGTGATATGAAGAGGATATGAATTTGTTGATCTTCCTAGCTTGCCTCCAATTGTCATGTAGACACCACTTCTTCCTAATTGCCGAGATAAGCATCCAATATATCTCCAATGTACCTAACACAACATTAAGTACACAGTTGAAAGTGCATGTGTGCCCCCATGTGTGGTTTTGGTAATTAATGACAATCTTTATGGACTTAAGTTTGCATTGAGTTTTACTTGTAGGATTTGTCCATAGGCAATGCTTGTACCATATGTAGGCTTCAAAGTTGGGAGAAGAAGAAAGTAAAGAAGATCAAGTGTTGACCAAGGTCTTCAAGGAGAGATCCAAAGATTGGTCATGTGAGAGTTGTGCATATGGCAAGTATGTCTTGAAGAATAAAGTTGGAGTGATATCTCTTATGTGCCTTCAAGACACCAACATAATGAAGAAAGAAGAAATGATGTGCAAGTTCAAGATGAGCCATCTCGAAGAGATCATTTTCTTGAAGCTTGCCATCCTATGGTTATCATGGATATGGTAAGGTGATATGCCCAACAAAGAAGATCTACCATAGTCTAGTATGGGAGAGCAATTTGCAAGTGTTCACCAAGCTAGTGCAATCAAGAAAGGTGTTCCATCTTGAGGTGGACAAGATCGCTATCTTCAAGCTCAAGTGGAATATGCTCAAGGCAAAGGTATGTTCTTGATAGGGTTTCTTTCTTACCGGTCTCATGGTGTTAGTTGGGGAGACCGGTTTATAGGATAGATACCCGTACTATCAAGAGGGGCTCTCGAGTGAGTAACTTGATCATATCCTTCGTGAGAGCTCAAACCTTTGCATACTTGGCATAATCTTTCTTGGTTGTTATTTGTATCTTATCCATGTGAGGTTCTTGAGCTTGTGGTAATATTCATAACAAGCTCTAGTTCATCAAAAACGGATTTCATATACATTCTCTATTGCATTTTCGATATTGGAGGTTTTACCGGTTTGTCTTTTAGAGATTGGTAAAACCTTCCATTATTTGGTTCTTATCCATGAGAGGATTTAGAGCTTTTGTTAATCTTCATGACAAGCCCAAGTTCATCGAAAACAGATTTCATATGCATTCCCTATTGTGTTTTTGATGTTGGAGGTTTTACCGGTTCGTCTTGTTGAGAGAGGTCAAAACTTTCGACATTTGGTTCTATCCTCCCTTTCTGGACTATGATGGTTCCCTGCACTGTCTTGTAGATCTTATTGTCCTCTTTAAAACGAGCCCAAGGTCATCAAAATCGGAGACCGGATGCAAAAGTTATGGTTGTTTCCGTATTGGTCTTTTTGTCAGTTTTTGTAAGACCGGAGACTTCGGACTAAATCTCCGGTCTATCTCCGGACCGCATACAGATTTTCCCCCAGTTTGACCCCGTTTGGCCTGGGTACACCGGAGACTCCGGTCCCAGTCCGGAGACTCCGGACCGGGCGATTCCTGGCCTAACGGTTGGATTTCTAGGGACCTATTTAAGGGCCCCTTCTTCCCCAATGGTTCCCTAACCTTCCTTGCAAGTTTTCCCCTCCATTGCTGACCTTCTTGAGCTTGCTATACCTCAATCCCTCCATTGATTTTTGCATATTCTTGAGGGATTTGAAAGAGGAGATCTAGATCTACAACCCCACCAATCAATCTCTCCTCTAAGTGAGGGGAACATCTTGGGATCTAGATCTTGGAGTCTTTGGTGGATTTCCTCCATTGTTCTTCCTCTCTTATTCCCCCATAAGATTTTGTAGCTTTGGTGGAATTTGGGAGAGAAGGACTTGAGCACTTTGTGTGTTCTTGCCATTGCATTTGGTGCATCAGTTTGAGTTCTCGGTGAGGATTCGATTGGGTGAAAGGTGAGAAGCTTTTTACTCTTGGGTTCTTGGAACCCTAGACGGTTTGGTGGTTTTGCAGGTTTGTGGATTACTTGGGGACTCCAATTAAGTTGTGGATCTTTCCCCAAGCTTGTTTGTTGGGAGCCTCCAATTAAGTTGTGGAGAAGTGCCCCAATCTTGTGAGAGGTTACGGATTTCCACCGACAAGTGCACCGATAGTGGAAGTGTGGATCGATCCCGTTGGGGTGATATTCATAGGAGAACAAGGGAGGCCTTTTGTGGCGTTGGTGATTTGATACCACCCCCTCTCCAAACGAGACGTACTCCATGTTGGGAGGAACTCGGTAAAATATCATCGTCTCCGCGTGCCTCGGTTATCTCCATATCCAAGTTCTACTTATGCACTTTACTTTGTGATAGCCTTCGTGCTTGAAGTATATATCTTGCTCTCACATAGTTGCTTGTCTTGCTTATCATAAGTTGTTGGTGCAAATAGGTGAACCCTAGTTGTTCTAGGTTTTGTGCTTGACAAATTAAACGCTAGTTTTATTCGGTCTTTGTTAAGCCCATCTCGTAAAAGTTTTAAACCGCCTATTCACCCCCCCCCCCCCCCTCTAGGCGACATCTGTATCCTTTCAATTGGTATCAGAGCCTGGTCTCTCATTTTAGGCTTCACCGCCTTGAGAGTAAAGATGTCGGCTAGGGGATTTGTGCACAATGAAATGTTTAGATTCGATGGCAAATTATGATATCTGGAAATCTCGCATGCTTATTCATTTTCGGGACATGGACCCAAATTTGGAGCGTATTGTAGATATAGGTTTTTCTCCTCCTATGGATTTCGAGAATCTATCTTGTGAGGATGAGAAAAACTTATATATCGATGCTCGAGCTTCTAATGTGCTTGTTAATGCTTTGAGCTTTGTAGTTACTTCTTCAATCATACCTTTTGGAGCGCTCATGAGTTATGGACAAAACTTCAAGATAAATATGATGTGTCCAACATTATTGAGGATGATTGTATTGCTTCCACTTCCGGCCGTGATGAGTTCTCATCTTCTTCCACTTCACCAAAGTGTGGCAAGACATAAGGTAATGATATGGTGAGTGGTGATGAATAGTGCAATGTTGATAGTAATCTTACTCTTGATGATACTTCATCTCTATCTCATTGCAATGCTTCATCTTTGGACTTAAACACGTCTAGAACTATATATGATTTACATGCTAGTGTTTATAGTCCTTGCATATCATGTATAAATTGCCTCAACATATCACATGATGATATGCTCTCTTTCCCTTTTTGTCATAATATAAATGCTTCTATTTCCTCTAGTTGTTGTGTGTCTAACAATGTAGAGGAAACCAAAGATTATATTGGTAAAGACATGAATTTTAATGGAGCTTCAAGTAATTCTTCATCATCATCATCTCACGATTCCCACCTATGCCTTATGGCACGGGATTCAAAGGTAACTCCTACTTTGGAACCCAATACCTCTTGTGATGATGAGGATGAGGATAATGAGGAAAAGGAGATTAATGCTGATGATTTATATGAAAAGGGTGAGATGGTTTATCATGCTCTTATTAAGGATAATATTTCTTGCTCTAACTTTGTTGAAATCTTGGAGTTTGCTATTAAGAGCAAAGAACATATTGATAAGTTAGAAGCACAAATTGAGGAGCATGAGAACACCATTGATAAAATGAGTAGCCTTGAGCGTGAGTATGCTAATCAAATTGCACATCTAAATGAAGCTCTTGAAGAGGAACAAATCACTAAGGAATCTCTTGAGGAGACTTTTTCTCTAGAGTTGTCTAGAGTAAAGGAATCTCATAATATAGGTCCTAAGGTGGCTAGTGGTCTCAAAAGTAAAAATGATGAGCTTCAAGTTGCTTATGCTAAACTTCTTGAGGATTTTGAGCACCTCAAAAATGGCTCTAGGGTCATCAAGGGTGAGCTCATCAAACTCACCGAGTCACATGAGCAACTTAAAGCCTCTTACTCAAAAGAGCTTTCGAAGTTGCCCTCACCTCTTGCAATTAATTATGATGCTTGTGCTACTAACTCTATTTCTTGTGAAGCATCTATTTTGAAGGAGAATGTTGAGCTAAAGACTCAACTTGCTTTGCTAACTAGCAAGTATGGGATCTTGGAAGAAAGTCATGGTAATCTATCAAGATCTCATGGGGATCTTCTAGCCTCCCATGATAGGCTAAAATTAGCTCATGAGGCTATTATGTCAAAGGTAACATCTAATGAGCCTCATGTGGACATTATCACTACTTCTACTCAAAATGTCATATTTCCATGTGCTAGTCCTTGTAATTCATCCACTCATGACATTGATACATCTTGTGATGAATTACTTTCCATCCCTTGTTGCTCTAACAATGTGGCATCCACTTCCTCTAGTATTTTTGTTCACACTAACCATGTAGAGGAAATTAAAGAGCTCAAAAGGCTCAAGTCACTTCTTTGAAGAATGACTTGAAAAAGGGTCATAAAGGGAAGGCCACTCTCGATAATATCTTGAGTATGCAAAACTTCCCCAATGACAAGTGTGGGCTTGGATACAACTCCAATGTCAAGAACAAGTCCACTATCAAGCTGAAGCACAAGGGAAACAATAAGAATGGCCAATATCAAGTCAAGAATCCGGCCAACATTGGTTTGCTTCAAGTGCAAGGAAGAAGGGCATCATGTTAGATCTTGCCCATTGAAGAAGAAGCCTCTTAGTGTGAAGCAACAAGGGAAGCGGCCTCAAGCTCTACCTCAAGTTAGTGATGGGCCTCTTCCTAAGAGGACTACTCGAGCTCTTCCTCGATTTGTGGCTTCACCTAAGAAGAAAGATGGCAAGATAAGAACTTGCTACATATGCCGTGAGAAGGGGCACATTTCTTCCTCATGCACTATTGGTATCTCCTCATCCAACCCTATCATTATTGATGATGCTTATTCTCTTTGTAAGGATGAGGTTGACAATGTGTTTGCCAAATTTGTTGGTGCTCAATGTGGGTTCATGAAAAGAACCATTTGGGTTTCCAAGCCTATTGTGACTAACCTCTTAGGACCCAACTTGGTTGGGGACCAACAAGCCAAAACTTGATCAATAGGTATTGTTGGAGGGCATTGGAGACTTGGTTACATTATGAAGAATTGAGGGATCTTCATCATTTATTCTTCTCAAGTCAATCCATTTGGATTATCATGCTTCTATCATATATCCAATGTCCCTCTTTGTGGTAACATGTGCTTAACTCATTTACATTGAAAGTTACTTGCTCCCTTGTGCATGTGTTGGTTTTGTACCTTTGTATGTGTTTATACATGTTGTGCTTCTCTCATACTTATATTGAGTTATCAAGTATACGTGTTGGTTGGCACACCATGTATTTGTGTCTCTTGGGTTGGAGCCTTTGTTGAATTTATTTGGTATGTTTCTTGGTTCTTGTGAGAAATTAATGGACTATCCCATTTTGGGGGAGTGTTATGCTTGGGCATTCCACAATCCTAAAATGTATGTACATGAGAAATACCACTTAGTATATATAGCAAGTTTTATCTAGTCTCTACGTGGTATGTCTTTCTCATGAGAAATTCAAGTTCCATAATCTTCATTAATCATCTCTATTTGGATGTTTTTACCTCTTGTTGGAGTATTCTTGGTTTACCACATTATGGGGGAGTCATATGCTTTGTGCATATTACAAACCTACAAAATGTGGACATTTGAGGTTGTGTCACTTAGAATTGATATTTATATTTATCTAGCTCCTAAGTGGCACATTTAGCTCAAACAAGTTCCAATTCCCTTGGGTTGATTTTATTGATCATCGTTTGGATCTTGTTTGTGAGAGTTTTCTTGGTATGTGTTTCCCATATTTGGACCTCCATATCCTCCATGGAAACCATTTGCTTCAAGTTACTTTTATCTTTTATGATTGTATGACTATATGGAGCTATCAAGAATCTCTATCTAAGCATCAAGCTTAATTTTTATATTTCTTCATATGCTTCGTGTTGTAAATATGATCATGATATCCTTGAAAACTATCTTGGGAAATGTTTCCCCATAATTCGTGTCATTGGACAAGTGGTACTCCGTATATGGTAGAAGTTATTGATCATATTCACTTTGGCCTTTGCTTAAATTTTGTACTACATCTCGCCAAGAAAATGTTTTGTGTTGTCTCCCAAGCTTTCCTTGCCTCTTGTGGATCTTCTTATTTTATTGGTATCCCCGTGTGTTTTATTAAATGTAGGTACTATTGATGATCCCATTTGTGTGCATTTTGCATTCAAAAGGAAAATCCTACATAATGCACTATCCATGGAGGAGCTCTCCTATATTATTTAGAATACTCATATTTATGCTTCTTGTTTTTTCCATATCATGTTTTATGTGCTTGGAAGTTTGATCTTTTCTTTTGGTACTTTGTGCCATCATGAAAAGTATAGAGTTTGGTTTCTGTGTTGGAACCTTGCTCTTTTGGGAGTTGGTTTTGTCTCATTCCTTATTACTTGTTTGATCCCTTAGGATGAGATAAATCCTTGAGCATTGGTGTTTTTGTCTATCTTTTGCTCTTTGGCTTTTGCCTTGTTCATTTGTTGAATTTGTGTCTGTTCATGTGTTGATTTGGCTCTTTCATGCAATTTGGACACCCTTTTGTCGTGTCACACTATTGTGTGAGACTTCTCGGTTTACTTGGTGTTTTTGTTCAAATTCTATCTCCATTTTGGTTCTTGAAAATCTTGTGCATACGTATTTACTACATATTCTATATTATGGTATGCTTGCTTTCTTTGATCCAATATATAGGGGAAACTCCACCAAATCCTATTTTGGCTAAGATGTGCATGAAATTCAATTTCATATCAATTTGCACATGTTTTTGTGGAGTTTGTCCTATGTATTGTAGTGTATCTAACTACTTTGGACCCAATGAGTTTTGGAACCATTGTGTACTTGAATGTGTTATAGGTACATTGGAGATACCTTGGATGCTTGTCTCAATAATAAGAAGATGTGGTGACTAAATGATAATTGGAGGCAAGCTAGGATGATCAACAAACTCATATCTACTTCAACCTACCAATGGTATCTCGGTAACAAGTATCCCTCTCATGCATACTTCTCTAGCATCCAACCTTTATGGTTGCATCATGGCATGATTTCTTTCTATTGCTTTTATTGCGGTTCTTGCAAGATTTTATTCTATCATCCTTATTGTTATATGAGTAAGTTGAGATGAATGCATATTTTGGGGAGTATATAAAAATCATGTTTATGATTCACCAATCCCACATATGCCAATCTAGCAATTCTATTGCCAATCATTTCCTCAGTTTCTCTTATGTACTATATGGATGAATTTGCAAGGTTTGTTTGTTTTTTATGATACTTGTTGCCTCTCCCAATGCATTCCAACTAGATCTTGTTCCCTTGTGATAGTTGTGATGTATTCGTTGGTGTTTGAAGGTCATTGATATTCACTAAGATAAATATGAGCCTTTGGCCATGCTTTCTAGCAAAAATCTTATTGGCAGTATCTATGACTTTCGTTTGGATACCTTGTTCATTCTTGAGTATCCATTTTTGTGTGTGCATGTTTCTTTGTGGATGTATATCTTGGTGATTGTTGTCTACCTAGAAAATTATACACATGATTATGGCTAAATCTCTAGTTGATGTCCTTTTTGCTTTGGAGTCTACACCTTGTGCACCTTTTATGCTTCGGTGGCTCCAAATGTTTTGCTTTGAGTGCTTGACCTTTTCATTTGCATCTTTTGGCACTCGTTGGTGTTAAGAAAGTTGATATCTCATGCCTTTGTGTTGTTATGTAAGTTTGGGGGAGAAAGGATACCATGTTTATGAACTTTCCATTCAAAGCAATTATTATATTTGGTGCATAAACCTTGGGGAGCTTTCCTAATTACCTAAGAACACACATTTTCTTTCTTGTTCTTGTTTGGTGTTTTGTTTGATTATGGGGAGCTAGGATTCCATAATTGTGCACTTTTTGCTATGTTAATCTAAACATCCATTTGCTCTCATCATAATATCTTCTCTCTTGCTTGTGCTTGTGGTTTAAATGATATAGAGGGAATGAGGATGCCATGTTTGTGCATATTGTATTCAAATGCAAAATTATAATTTGTGCACAAACCTTGGGGAGTCTCCTCATATTATTTAGAGCACTCTCTTTTCAATCTTATCATCATATCTATCTTTCTTTTGGTATCTTCCTTTTGTGAAGTGCTTCTTCCGATCTTTTGATTGCCTGCTTCATTCGTTGCTGCTTCTTCACCATTTTATTTCTTTGCAATCTTTGGATCCTTAGTTTAGTTTGATTTCCTCCTGGTATTCATCATTGGATACGTGCATTTGATTCTACTCATATTATGAGAAATGCACACCATATGTAGGAACTCTCACTAAATTGGCCTTCTAAAGTTTTTCACCCATTTCGGCAATCGATGCCAATGGGGAGAAGTTTTAGAGGGTTTTAGGGAATTTGATTGTGTGTTGTGAGTTTTGTACTTAAACACTTTCCTTGTGTGCTTTGCATCTTAGTGTGTTGCATTGCATCTTGAATATATAGAGTAAACTCCACCACCTGTAATAGTTGGCAATATATGCAATGAAATTCGAGTTCATCTACACGTGCATAGATTGTGGGAGAGTTTGCTCTATATTGTGGTTGTACTAACATCACATACTTGTGTTGTATTTGATGTTAGCACACCGTGTTGTTTGGTTATTTCCTTATATAAACCCTCTCAAAGGGATTGTCATCAATTACCAAAATGGGGGAGATTGAAAGTGCATGTGTGCCCCCATGTGTGGTTTTGGTAATTAATGACAATCTTTATGGACTTAAGTTTGCATTTAGTTTTACTTGTAGGATTTGTCCATAGGCAATGCTTGTACCATATGTAGGCTTCAAAGTTTGGAGAATAAGAAAGTAAAGAAGATCAAGTGTTGGCCAAGGTGTTCAAGGAGAGATCCAAAGATTGGTCATGTGAGAGTTGTGCCTATGGCAAGTGTGTCTTGAAGAATAAAGTTGGAGTGATATCTCTTATGTGCCTTCAAGACACCAACATAATGAAGAAAGAAGAAATGATGTGCAAGTTCAATATGAGCCATCTCGAAGAGATCATTTGCTTGAAGCTTGCCATCCTTTGGTTCTCATGGATATGGGAAGGTGATATGCCCAAGACAGAAGATCTACCATAGTCGAGTATGGGAGAGCAATTTGCAAGTGTTCACCGAGCTAGTGCAATCAAGAAAGATGTTCCATCTTGAGGTGGACAAGATCGCTATCGTCAAGCTCAAATGGAATATGCTCAAGGCAAAGGTATGTTCTTGATAGGGTTTATTTCTTACCGGTCTCATGGTGTTAGTTGGGGAGACCGGTTTATAGGATAGATACCCATACTATCAAGAGGGGCTCTCGAGTGAGTAACTTGATCATATCCTTCATGAGAGCTCAAACCTTTGCATACTTGGCATAATCTTTCTTGGTTGTTATTTGGATCTTATCCATGTGAGGTTCTTGATCTTGTGGTAATATTCATAACAAGCTCTAGTTCATCGAAAACGGATTTCATATACATTCTCTATTGCATTTTCGATATTGGAGGTTTTACCGGTTTGTCTTTTAGATATTGGTAAAACCTTACATTATTTGGTTCTTATTCATTAGAGGATTTATAGCTTGTGTTAATCTTCATGACAAGCCCAAGTTCATCGAAAACGGATTTCATATGCATTCTCTATTGTGTTTTTGATGTTGGAGGTTTTACCGGTTCGTCTTGTTGAGAGAGGTCAAACCTTTTGACATTTGTTTCTATCCTCCCTTTATGGACTATGATGGTTCCCTGCATTATCTTGTAGATCTTATTTTCCTCTTTAAAACGAGCCCAATATCATCAAAATCGGAGTCCGGATGCAAAAGTTATGGTTGTTTCCGTATTGGTCTTTTTGTCAGTTTTTGTAAGACCGGAGACTCTGGACTAAATCTCCGGTCTATCTCCGGACCGCATATAGATTGTCCCCCAGTTTGACCCCGTTTGGCCTGGGTACACCGGAGACTCCGGTCCCAGTCCGGAGACTCTGGACCGGGCGATTCCTGGGCCTAACGGTTGGATTTCTAGGGACCTATTTAAGGGCCCCTTCTTCCCCAATGGTTCCCTAACCTTCCTTGCAAGTTTTCCCCTCCATTGCTGACCTTCTTGAGCTTTCTATACCTCAATCCCTCCATTGATTCTTGCATATTCTTGAGGGATTTGAAAGAGTAGATCTAGATCTACAACCCCACCAATCAATCTCTCCTCTAAGTGAGGGGAACATCTTGGGATCTAGATCTTGGAGTCTTTGGTGGATTTCCTCCATTGTTCTTCCTCTCTTATTCCCCCATAAGCTTTTGTAGCTTTGGTGGAATTTGGGAGAGAAGGACTTGAGCACTTTGTGTGTTCTTGCCATTGCATTTGGTGCATCGGTTTGAGTTCTCGGTGACGATTCGATTGGGTGAAAGGTGAGAAGCTTTTTACTCTTGGGTTCTTGGAACCCTAGACGGTTTGGTGGTTTTGCAGGTTTGTGGATTACTTGGGGCCTCCAATTAAGTTGTGGAGCTTTCCCCAAGCTTGTTTGTTGGGAGCCTCCAATTGAGTTGTGGAGAAGTGCGCCAACCTTGTGAGAGGTTACGGATTGCCACCGACAAGTGCACCGATATTGGAAGTGTGGATCGATCCCGTTGGGGTGAGATTCATAGGAGAACAAGGGAGGCCTTTTGTGGCATTGGTGGTTTGATACCACCCCCTCTCCAAACGAGACGTACTCCATGTTGGGAGGAACTCGGTAAAATATCGTCATCTCTGCGTGCCTCGGTTATCTCCATATCCGAGCTCTACTTATGCACTTTACTTTGTGATAGCCTTCATGCTTGAAGTATATATCTTGCTCTCACATAGTTGCTTGTCTTGCTTAGCATAAGTTGTTGGTGCAAATAGGTGAACCCTAGTTGTTCTAGGTTTTGTGCTTGACAAATTAAACGCTAGTTTTATTCCACCTTTGTTAAGCCCATCTCGTAAAAGTTTTAAACCGCCTATTCACCCCCCTCTAGGCGACATCTGTATCCTTTCAACAGTGGTCCTCCTACATATTGGGTCCGATTTGGCTAGGGAAACTACAATACATAGGAGAGACGCCACAAAAATATGTGCATATTGATATGAAATTGAATTTCATGCACATCTTAGCCACGGATTTGGTGGAGATCTCCTATATATTGGGTCAAGAAAAGCAAGCATGCCATAATATATACAAATAGTAACTATGCATGCAAACAACTTTCAAGAACCAAAAGGAGATACAATTTGAACAAAAAAACAAGTAAACCGAGAAGGTGCACAAAAGTGTGACACTTCAAAAGGTTATTCAAATTATATCAAAGAACTAAATCAACATATGAAAGATCACAAGTTTAAAAAATGAACTAGGCAAAATCCAAAGATCAAAAGATAGACATGAACACAAATGCTCAAGGATTATCTCATTCTAGAAGGTTAAAACAACAACTAAGGAATGAGACAAAACCAACACCCCAAAAGAGCAAGGTTCCAACAAACAAACCAAACTCTCCACACTTTTCATGATGGCACAAAGTACCAAAACGAAAAGATCGTTCTTCCAAGCACTAACATGATATGGTTCAAGGTGATAAGAATACAAGGAGTGTTCTAAATAACATAGGAGAGCTCCCCCATGAATAGTGCATTATGTAGGATTTTGATTTTGAATGCAAAATGCGCACAAATGGGATCATCACTACTACCTACATTAACTAGAACACACAAGAATTCCAATAAGATCAAATGATCCAAAAGAAACAAGGAATACATGGGAGTCAACACATGCAAAGAAAAATCAATGTAAATATGATCAATAAATTCTACCATATATGGAGTACCAATTGTCCCAAGGTAGCTTGCAAGGATATCCGAGATCATATTCACAACATAAGCATATGTCAACATATAAGAATTAAGCTCGATGCTAAGATAGAGATTCTTGATAGCTCCAAATAGTTACATAATAATTAATGATTAGAGTAACTTGAAGCAAATGGTTTCCATGGAGGATATAGAGGTCCAAATATGACGAAACACATCCCAAGAAAAACTCTCACAAACAAGATCAAAAATATGAGCAACAAAGTCATTCGAGCAAACTAGAGCTTGTTTGAGCAAATTAAATGTGCCACATAGGAGCTAGATAATTATCAAAATCAATTCTAAGTGGCACTACCTCAATTTTTCACATTTTTCTAGTATTCTAATATGCACAAAGAATATGAATTCCCAATAATGTGATAAGCCATAAAATCTCAATGTAAAAGAGATAACAAATGGACGTTATAGAACTTGAATTTATCGTGAGCATGACATACCACATAGAGACTAGATAATCTTCCAATATCAATACTAAGTGGTATTTCTCATGTACACACAAATTTAGGATTGTGGAATGCCCAAGCATACCACTCCCCCAAAAATGGGATAGTCCATTAATCTCTCAGAATAGCCAAAGAGATACCACCTGAATTAAATAAAAGCTCCAACATAAGAAACACACATACATGGTGTGCAAACCAACAAACACAAATATACTAGATAACTCAATATAAGTAAGTGGTAAGCACAACATATACAAAAACATGCAAGGTACAAAACCAACATATGCACGAGGGGGTAAGTAACTTTCAATGTAAATAAGTTGAGTGCAAGTTACCACAAGAAGGAACATTGGATATAAGATATGACATGATATTCCAAATGACTTGGCTTGAGTAAATATGATGAATATCCCTCGAATCTTCATGAAGTAGCCAAGTCTCCAATGCCTTCCACTAACACCTATTTATCAAGTTTTAGCTTGTTGGTCCCCAACCAAGTTGGGTCCTAAGAAGTTACTCACAATAGTCTTGGCAACCCAAATGGTTCTTTTCTTGGCACCATTTTGAGTACCAAAAAATTTGGCAAACACATTGCCGACCTCACCCTTACAAAGAGAATAAGCATCATCAATCATGATAGGGTTGGATGAGGAGTTACCAATAGTGCATGAAGAAGAGAGGTGACCCTTCTCACGACATATGTAGCAAGTTCTTCTCTTCCCTTTCTTCTCACTTGATTTCTCCACCATGGGAGTATTAGCTTGATTCTTCTTGGGAAGTGGCATTTCTTCAACTTGAGTTATACCATGACCTTGAACTTGAGGCTGCTTCCCTTTTTGTTTATCACCAAGATGATGCTTCTTCAATGGGAAAGATCAAACATGGTGCCCTTCAGTTTTGCACTTGAAGCAAACAATGTTGGAAAATTCTTGACTTGTTCTTGGCCCTTTTTATTGTTGCTCTTAAACTTATTATTGTTAGTGGACTTGTTCTTGACATTGGATTTGAATCCAAGTCCACTCTTGTCATTGGGGAATTTTTGTATACTCAACATTTTGTCAAGTTTGGACTTACCTTCATGACTGTTTACTAATTCTTTCTTCAAGGAAGTGACTTGGACCTTGAGCTCTTTGATTTACTCTACATGGTTAGTAACAACATGAGTACTAGAGGAAGTAGAAGCTTTATTGTTAGAGCAACAAGGCAAGGAATTTAATTCATCACAATATGTAGCAATAATATGAGATCATGAATTACTAGGACTAGCACATGGCAGTATGACATTTGTAGTGGATATAGTGTTAATGTCCACATGAGGCTCATTAGATGTTACAATTAACACAATCGCCTCATGAGCTAACTTTATCCTATCATGGGAGGCTAGAAGATCCTCATGAGAGCTTGATATCATACATGACTCTCTTCCAATTTCCCATAATTGCTAATTAGCAAAGCAAGTTGAGCCCTTAGCTCAACATTCTCCTTCAAAATATATGTTTCACATGAAGTAGAGTTAGTAGCAAAATCATCATTATTAATAGAAGAAGACAACATGGCAAGCTCATTATATTATCTTTTGAGATCAATTACCACCTCAAGAGCTTTATCACGGGTTTCCTTTACCTTAGACATTTCTAGAGTAAAAGTCTCTTCAAGAGATTCTTTGGTTGTTTGTGATTCCTCTTCAAGCACTTTTACTTTGGCACAAGCATGGTCATGTTATTTAGTGAGTTTGGAAACATTTGTATCATGTGACTCTTCAATAGATTCAATATTATACTCAAGAGAAACATGAAGCTCTTGCTATTCCTCTAGAGCAACTTTTAGATCATGAGTATCATTGGCATACTCACGCTTAATAGCTCCCATTCTATAAATGGTGTTATCATGCTCCTCCACTTGAGATTCTAACTTATCAATATGTTCTTTGCTCTCAATAGAAAAATCCAAGTATTATTCTTAACAAGAGCATGATAAACAATCTCACCCTTTTCATGTAACAAATCAACATCGACCTCTTATTCCTCATTATCCTCATCCTCATCATCACAAGAGGTATTGGGTTCCAAAGTAGGAGTTACCTTTGAATCCCTAGCCATAAGGCATAGGTGGGTACCATGAGATGATGATGATGATGATGAATTACTTGAAGCTCCATTCAAGATCTTGGCTTGGCCAATAGAATCTTTGTTTTCCTCTACAATGTTAGAACACGACAACTAGAGGAAATAGAAGCATTTATATCATGGAAACATGGCATAGCAAGGATATCATCATGAGATTTATTCAGACAACTTATGCATGATATGCAAGGACTATCAACACGAGCATGTAAATCATATATAGTGCTAGAAGTGTTTAAGTCCAAAGATGAAGCATTGCAATGAGATAGAGATGAAGGATCATAAAGAGTAAGCTTACTATCAACATTGCAATTTTCACCACCACTCACCATATCCTTACCTTTATCTTGCCACACTTTGGTGAAGTGGAAAAATATGAGAACTCATCATGCTCGAAAGTGGAAGCAATACAATCATCCTCAATAATGTTGGACACATCATATTTATCTTGAAATTTTGTCCATAACTCATGAGTGCTCCAAAAAAAAGGTATGATTGAAGAAGCAACTACATAGCTCAAAGCACTAACAAACACATTAGAAGCTTGAGCATTGAGATATAAGTTTTTCTCATCCTCACATGATAGATTTTAGAAATCCATTGGAGGAGGAAAAACCTATATCTACAATTCTCTCCAAATTTGGGTCCATGGCCCAAAAATGAGTAAAAGTGTGAGTCTTCCAAATATCAATATGTGCCATCGAATAATAAAATGGCATTGTGCACTAATCCCCTAGTCGACATCTTTACTCTCAAGGCGGTGAAGCCTAAAAAGGGAGACAAGGATTTGATACCAATTGAAAGGACACAGATGCCACCTAGAGGGGGTGAATAGGCAGTTTAAAACTTATATGAGATGGGCTTAACAAAGGCAGAATAAAACTAGTGTTTACTTTGTCAAGCATAAAACATATATATACTATGGTTCACCTATGTGCACCAACAACTTATGCTAAGAAAGACAAGCAACTATGTGATAGAAAGATATAAGACTTCAAGCACGGAGGCTATCACAAAGTAAAGTGCATAAGTAAAGACTTCGGGTATAGAGATAACCGAGGCACACGGAGACGATGATGTTTTACCGAGTTCCTCCCAACAAGGGAGTACATCTTGTTGGAGGGGTGGGCGGTACCAAGACCGCCAGTGCCACAAGAGGCCTCACCCTATTCTCCTATGGACATCGCCACAAAAGGCTTGATCTACTGTCCACTATAGGTGCACTTGTTGGTGGCAATCTGTAACCTCACAAAAAGCTTGGGGCACTTCTCCACAACTCAATTGGAGGCTCCCAACAAACAAGCTTGGAGAAAGCTCCACAACTTAATTGGAGTCCCCAAGTAATCCACAAACCTGTAATACAACTAAACCATCTAGGGTTCCAAGAACCCAAGAGTAAAAAGCTTCTCACCGATTCACCCCCCCCCCTCTAGGCGGCATCTGTGTCATTTCAACTGTCCGTAGAGTTTTGCTTAACTTAGTTGTTTACTTCATGTTCTATTTCAATCCTCAGTCGAGGATGTTAATGTGGGAGTAAAAATCCACAACTCATGTTAGTGTACTTCTTTACTGATCCTATGTTGGGATAAGTATTACTTTTAGGCTAGTTTGCAGCGTAAGCTTATAGTATAGCATGTTACCGCTTCATTGGTTTATCTTGTTATCATTCTTTGACTGTGACATGCTTTACTATATACTTTGGCTTGATTCCTGAACCTTTGGTTCAGTTTAGTGTAAGTATATTATTTAAATGTCTTCTAGACTTGCTTATGTTGGTTTAGCATGCACAAGTAATTTCTTTACTTAATAGGGTTGTGTTTAGTGTGATAGTACTGGTATGGTAACTGTGGTGTTCTTCAATCATGAAGATGCACATATAGTGGCCCCCTAATCTACTAAGGTGCTACCTAACTCTCCCTCTCTACTATGATCCTTTCCTAGGGTTTTAGCTACAAACCTTTGTAGATTCCAAAGTCTGATTGATGAAGATCTTCTCAGTTCTTCCTTCTCCTCCTCATGTTCTTGCTTTCTTCTTCTTAGATCCCTCTCTCTCTCACTAAGAGTAAGTGGGTTTTGTTTGCCTCTCACTCAGCCTCTGTCCTGAGTGTGATTCTTATGATATTTGCTCTGAGGATTGTGAACTCTAGGGGTGGGTTTGGGGATCTATTTATAGTCTCAGGTGATCTATCTAATGCCGACACCTAACTTGCATGTAGATGTGACTATGATGCTTATACTATCTCTCTATGTTGTTTTTATGTGCAAGTACAATGTATTCGGTGGTCTAAGTTTGTCATATGCCTAATAAGGCAGGTCGGTTGAAGGTCATTTTCTTGCTTAGTTTGGAAATTGACAAGTGTCATTCCCTTGTGTAGTTTCGGTGAACTTGTCATGTTACTACCATTCTTATTATTGGACACTCCGCTTGTTTATGGACTTGCTTTAGCATGATCCAATGAACTGTTAGTGTTCACTTGACTATGCCATTTGGTTCTTCTAAAAGAATCCAAAGGTTGAGGTGAATTTCTATATGTTGACATATTATTCATGTTATCTACTAGCATTAGGTTTATGGTTGGCTACTAAGGTCTATGGTCAGTTGGTCTGTTGATTTTCTGTTGGTCACTTATGGATGAATAATGCATTCTTGTATTGCTGATAATATACACTATTTCTTGTCTTGCTATTGGTAATGAACTTCTTGATGTTCTTCACTGTATATTGCCCTTTATGTTATCACTCATTTCCTTAGTTTGGTTCACTAGCTATTGCTTTTGGTTACTTCTTTATTTGCTCATAAACTCAAAAACAATGTTTAGGACCAGTTCCTGGACCTTGTCCTTGGATTCTATAGAAAATGGATTCACCATTCAAACCCTAACAAAATATTTTATTTTTGTGTTCTTAGTATTGGACATTTCATGTGTTTATGGACTTGCTTTAGCATGATCCAGTGAACTATTAGTGTTCACTTGACTATGCCATCTCGTTCTTTTAAAAGAATTCAAAGGTTGAGGTGAATTTCTATCTTCTATCATCTTGTTCATGTTATCTATTGGCTTTAGGTTTATGGTTGACTACTTAGGTCTATGGTCAGTTGGTCCTCAAGGCATCGACTTAGGTGCGCTCAGATGGCTAGGGAAGGTTGATGAGTTGGTTGCTCGTGAAAGGGCACAAAGCCGGATTAGAAAGGGATAGGGCCTAAATAAGGTTAATGAGTTGGATTACTTGTTTTTTATCTGCTTCAGGAGCTCATCAAGTTAGATGCCAGACGAAATTCCTAGCATAGAAGTTGGACTCTCATACTTGAAAATCCGGGGGGGTTAATGTCGGAGATATGTCAAGCCGGGTATACTCACCAATAGGGTTTATGGAAATGGGCCGACCTCTGGTGGGCTTACGTAAAGAACAAGATATGGTCCGATTGAACCCAACCCATAATCGGTTCATAGGAGTCATCCAGGGACTAAAGACTTGAAGTACAAGACAAGTAGATTCTAATCGGTACCTATTAGGACTCCAATCCCGTATTGACTCGGGTGTCTTGTAAACCCTAAGTCGGTCATCTATATAAGGCCGACTAGGGACACCCTTGCGGAGGGGAGAGCTTACGAGAGATTCCACATTTGCTATTGCATAGAGCTTGCGATAGTAGATTTGGAACTCGCCGGCTAAGCACAGAACTAGTCGAGGGAACCTTGTAACACATATATATTCGTATAGTGATTTATAACATGAGTAGGGATCCTCCACTATTGGACACCTGAACCTAGGTAACTCGAGCGTACAAATCTCGTCCCCCTTTCACCTTATGTCGCTACGCTCCGCATCAATGCTTCCTCTTCTGATGCTCCCTATTGTGGTATTCCCACGACAACCAGTGCATGAGGAAGTGGCAGAGGCAATCGGTGCACTATGGCGGTTAGTGGACGACGTCCTTAACTTTGGCCAACCGGCGCCTCGTGGGTCGCTAACATTCAGGGCACACCGTTGATGGGTGTGCCCATGTCCGGGCATGTCCGGGTGCCCCTAGCCGCCCCCTAGATTGGGGTGGACAATGGGATGTTAGAAATTTCCGTAGAAAATGCTTTGTGGATATTCTT
The DNA here is from genome assembly GCA_916181665.1 of Avena sativa. Lineage (NCBI taxonomy): Eukaryota > Viridiplantae > Streptophyta > Magnoliopsida > Poales > Poaceae > Avena > Avena sativa. The sequence goes on along the minus strand of OV702291.1, from coordinate 626,118,703 downwards.
TTTGTTATTTCCTAGTACCGTAATCATATAGAAAAAAATCAAAGACCTTCAGAAATGTTTGAATGTCTATAACATCGTGTGTTTTGCATTGAAGGAGATAAATGTGATAAAATTTATTTACTTAATTTATGACATACTAAAGATGATAGGAATAAAGATAAGGAGCAACTGCAAAGAATATTAGTCTGAACTTGGGTACATCGGAACTCACTTTCGCATACTAAGCAAAAACGTGTACTCACCGGAACTTGGGTACACCGGATCGGTTTGAATGTCTAGTTAAATATTTAGACCAGATGTATGCGAATCTAAACAAAGTTGAGACCATTAATTCGGATCGGAGGAAGTGTTTGTAAGTTTTGTGAAGGAAAATTTAAAAACTGCCACACTTACCCTGTAACTTTTATTCAAATAATAGTTTCAGAAAAGAGAAAATTAGAATGCTTCTGTCTAAGTTTCAAGTCATAGTACATACCGCGCATGCCCTAAGATTGCAGAAATATTCCATATGCCACTCCGAATTTAGCACCAACAGAAAAGAAATATTTCGGACGCCGCCGGTCTACTCCGTCTCCGGTGGCCTTAGGGTCTTGGAGGTGGCGGATCATGGCCTCTCGCTAGCGGGAGGTTTTCTGGTCTTTGTTTAGCCTGCTTTTTAGTGTCTTCTTCGAGATGTTGAGGCGATGACTACGTCTTGGAGTCAGAATAATGTCCTCCCCGCTCTAGTGCCAACGGAGGATGCGTCGAGTCGTTTGTCCGGTGGATCTCTTGGGATCTAGTCCGTTTTCGTGTTCGTTGGTGTAATTTCAGGTCAGTCCCTTTCGATCTACGGTTGTCATTATTGGCGATGGTTGCTGCTCTAGTGCGCTGGTCCTTTGTGACCTTAGCACGACGACTTCTCGTCTGTCTACTATAACAAGCTTTTATATGACAAGCTTTGCCCGGCTCCGGTGATGGAGGGGCGAGGACGGCGGCGCGCCTTCGGCTCGTGCTAGTGTTTGTAGTGGTCGCTAGGTGGTCCATTGACCTATTTGTAATTTTTATTATCTATATCTATACCTAATAATAAAGGACGGATTGTTTCTTCCGGTCCAACACTTTTATAACCGTTTTACCCTCCCACAAAAATACATATTACGCACCAATGCCACCATATCGATTCGTCCTTTTATTTTTTCCCGTGCCGACCAAACGAACTCAGCGCGACTTCACGTAAAAAAAACTCAAGAGGAGCGAGGCTGGGCTTTCCTCGCTCGCATGTGTGCGTTGCGTCTAGGATTGGGGCTAGCTTAGGTGGGCCTTGGACCGGACGGGGGAGCAGGCTGAATTTAGTCTAACGCGATACTTATGCTTATCTAAATCTACAAATCAACACCAACCAGCTAGCCAGGTCACTTTGGTGAGAGTATTGAGAGAAGAAGTTACTTTGCTAATGTCGAGAGAGACTGTGTTCGGTTATCGAGAGCGGAGAGACTATCTTGCTTGCATGTATGCTGTGGGCAGAGAGTTTGACTGAAACCACGCGATTTATATGTGTTATTATTTATGTCTGGTTGTGTGTGCTGCACGGGAGGGATCAACAGATTGTTTTTCGAGTGTGTGCTGCCGAGTGCCGAGAGTAGAGGTTTGAGAGAGGATAGGGATTTCTTTTTTTTCTGATGATTTTGTAGCTTTTTCAGTGTACACTGGACCATGGACCTGGTGCCTTTATGCAAACATACATCCGACTGTTACAAATTTTTCTTGGCAAAAGGATAGTTAATGTATCGGGAACTTTTCCAGTGGCCAGTTCTAGATACCTAGACTGGGATCATTACAAATTACCCTGTATGTTTGTTTGCAAAGAATTGTGTTAATAGAATGAAAAGAACGGGATATTAGTTATTATATACTTGAAATATATTTTGTGATAACTGTTACTTAATGCTAGACTTTTGAAACATTAGAGAAATATGATCAATTTATTTGAATAAAACGATTTTCTTTACATATTTATCTATATCTATAACGAAGTGTTTCTTGCGGTCCAACACTTTTTTAGACCATTTTGCCTTCCCACCAAACCACATATCACCACAATAGCCACCGGTAAGTACAAAATAAAAACTCGTCACGTTTGCTTAACTTTTGTCTATCGCGGCCGCTTCGGCCCTTTTCCTTGCCGGCCCAACCTAGCGCTCGCTTATCCGATAGAATTGCCTTTTTATGTTTATAGAATAGTCCCACATCGCTCCCTTCAAGCAAGATCCACCAATTTATATGCTTTGCAGATTCCCCAGAATCGACAAGCCGCCTCTGAAATTCGATGATGGGATAATGGAAGATGGGATGGGGGACGCCAGGAAGACGGGATGGTCATGTCCGAGCTTTGATGAGAGTCGGGGCAGAGATCGAAAGGAGGCAGCCATGATGGCGGGGCATCGGGTAGCGGGGGAGACCACGAGCACGAGCTTGCCGCGGAAAGAAGGAGCACAGGGTGAACAACCCACGATGACGGCGGCGGAGGGAGCCGGTGCTCTGCAGGGGCGGTGGCCAGAGAGGAGCTTCTTGTCGAGGACGAGCGGCGCCCTCGGGTCGAGGGCATGTGCAACCGAGAGGCGAGGTCATGTGAGGAGACGCGGCGGCGTCCATTGCATGAAGGGGAAGGACGAGGCAGGAGGGGTCGCGAGCGGGGAGGGAATCCCGAGATCGATGCCTGGGGGCGGCGCGGTCTCAAGAGCTCTGCGAGCTGTGTGAGAGAGAGACGGGGTTGGTGGGGAATGGGGCGTGCGACATTGTGGTAGCTGTGGTAGTTGTGTGTGTCGTTGCGTGCGTGTTGTTGTGGTGCCAGCTAAAGATCTAAAAAAAGAAAGCACGATCCAGACGGGCACATTAGGCAGGAAATTTCGTGAGCTAATAATAAGGCGGCCCCGCAGATCCAACAGTTTGCCACTGTCCATTCATTGCTCAATTAAACGCATCGCTGCACCGCCGTCGCTTCGGCCGTCCCTGGCTGCATAACTGAAGGAGGTGCCAGTGAAGAGCACACAGTACAATAAAAAGAGTTCGAGGGTGTGTTCAAAAAAAAGATCCCGGAAAAATGTTCAGAAAAATCAAATTACCCTTATAATTAAAGGTTGATCCAATCAATCCGTTGTCCTCATTATGACTACAATAAAAAAGAGTTTAGAAAAAGAGCTCCGGCGGGTGTTCAGAAAAATTGAATTACACTTACAATTAAGGTTGATCCAATCAATCCGTTGTCCTCATTATGAGTCCTTTCTAATGATATATCCGTTTTTTGCTGCTTCCTATAATCCCCTATCCCGAGGAAGGTGAAGTCCTCCGAGGAGCGGGGTGGAGAGGGGTGAACTAGAGATGGCGATATATAGCTCTTGTGTCCGAGTGTATCGGATGGTCGGGATAAAAGCATCGTCAAGGATGATGGTACAAAATAGAAATGTCATCAAGGATGGTTCGTTCTAGCGCCACATGTTGTAGTTGGAGTAGAACATGAATCGTTTTTATTCCCGATACAGCGCACGGGCTTTTCTGCTAGTCTATATCTATACCTAATACCTAATACCTAATAATAATAAAGGAAAGAGTGTTTCTTGTAGTACCTACACTTTTCTGGACGGATTTACCCCTAATAGTTCTGAGGTATTAGATCCTCTGCCACCGTACATGTGAACGAACGAAATCAACTCAACCCAGGAAAATAAAAGAACACCTCGATCTATAGCCCAATTCGTGCGGCAAGCGGCCCATGAAAAATGACTGATCGTCTATACCATTGAATAGTCCCATATCGTTTCTTTACGTCGAATCCCACCAGCTCATATACCTTTGCAAGTTGTCTTAGATCCGTCCGTAAGCGCAAGCAGCACTATCATTGATTGATCCGAAATTAAATGATATTAAACGGGGAAGCACCGAGATGAACGGAGGAAAACGAGGGTTTGGAAACGCCACCATGGAGTGGCGGCACCGAAAGCGAACGGAGGAGCCGAGGAGGTCTCCTGGAGTTGGAGCACGGGAGCACAGCACCGTGGCCCACGGTGGCCTGAAGCTTGTGCGGCGGAGGTGCCGTGGTTGGGGTCCCCGGCCGTGGAAGAGGGGAGGCAGTACAAGTATAGGCCAAGACTCAATGGCTAAGCCAGTTAAATGCCACAACGACTGATTTGTGCTAGCTACTGATATTGACTTAGATCTTGCTAGCTGAGAGGGTTCTCGATTGGCCCCAGAGGAGAGGCGGCGTTTGGATGGGGAGAGGCGGCGCGAGTGGTGGTCAAACGCCTACAGTCTCGTCCGAATCAAAAGAGGTGGTCTGTGGTGGGGAACGACGAGAGGAGGAGGGGTCTGCTACGAGCCGTGGAGGCCGGGCCGGTCGGACAACAGGGATCAAACAAATTCAGCACAGCTCCATCGGCTGTTGCCATCGCACATTCTTCGCAATGGTGTATTCTACATCCGGAACACCACTCTGTTTTGCAAGCTACCTCACCCCGCCGCGGATCCAGAAAAAGTTAATCAGGCTCTGCTCCTTCCGATTGCGAGACAAAATATGTCAACCAATTATGTGCTGATTTTTTGCTTCCCATTTACTGCTAGCTACTGCTCTAAAGAAGAGGATGGCAATGTTCGTACTCAAGGTGTTCGACGAAGTGACCCAATGAGCGGGTGTGTTTGATGTACATAGATGATGTGGCTTTGTAATTTACTTTGTGTTTTTCTCTCCTCTTGCCGGTGATGACCTGTGTAGCTGTAGCATCACTGAAATGCTCGCTGAACAGGCGGAAGAAATATATGCATGCTCGGCTTACCTTTTTGCTACTGTAAAATGCATGCTTGAACATAAGATTTGTTCCTATTTTGTCTTATTTGGTAGAGGTTTTATTGGTGCAACATTCAAGGTAAATATGAGAGATTACAAGAAACACTTATGAAACTAGGGAGTAAGTTGATTTTGTCCTTATTTTTTATTTTTCTCTCCTTTTTGCTGATACACTCGTGTAGATAGTGGTGTTGATTTATCGTACACACGTGAAAATAATAACAGTTTACTGTAATACAAATTTTATACTTCACTCGATTACCTTAGAAATTTGAGCTTTTTGGTCTAAAAATTATTATTTCTTTTCATAGAGTTTGTTTTAAACAACACGGTGTGGTATAAAGAATATGCAATTCAATATCTCGAATCTGATCAAACAAACTTACTCTTGGCGCAGCAACGCGCGGGCATTGTGCTATAATATATATATATAATCTATACCTATAATAATAAAGGAAGGAGTGTTTCTTGTAGTACCTACACTTTTTTGGACAAGTTTATATATATATACCCTAATAAAGGAAGAAGTGTTTCTTGTAGTACCTACATTTTTTGGACAAGTTTACCCTCCCACCAAACCAAGTATTACAATAATGCCACCATTAAGTGGAAACACGTACGTTATTTTTTAGAACACGCTAGGTTGCGCACGAGTTTCCTTTGTCCTGGTAAGAGACGCACAAGAGTTTCATTTGTCTTGGTAAGAGACGCACGGAAGTAGGACTTCCACGAGTTTTGTTTGTCTTGGCAAGCAATATATTTAAGTAGGGCTTTTTTCTATTCCTAACATGATTAGATCATTTGTCCAAAACCACGACATCTATTACAAATCGAAGAAGCCGAGGTGGACGGCAAAGACCAACACGTTAGCGCAGACGAGCGAGAATTAGCACCAACACCGCCAGGTTTTCTTTCTCTATCCTCCTTCACCAACCAGCATTGCCGCTGCCTAACTGCCATTCGCTCGTATGAAATTTCCGTCCGTACTTTTAGATGATTTTGCCCCTGATAATTCGGTTATAACATTCACTGCCACAACCAAGTAAAAAAGGTCCGTACATGCGGCGGTCGTTCGCAGACATCGAGCAGGGCAACCGAGTGTCAATGGGGAAGCGAAGGATCTGTCGACCGGAATAGACGAGCTTTGCGGGGGCGCACGGCAGGAAGGTGGCCGCGCCAAACTTGGCTTGGTGCAGAACTTAGGGCGACGGGATAGACTAACTTCTTTCGCAGCAACGCGCGGGCATTTTGCTAGTAATAATAAAGAACGGATTGTTTCTTCCGGTCCAACACTTTTTTAGACCCTTTTACTCTCCCAGTAAATCCCATAATACAACGAATACCACCGGCAATTTTTCTTATGGTTCGGATATTTTGCAGGACCTGCCACCGCCAGTTATCCAACAATCATGGAACGTTTTTTGCCAGCAGAGCACGAGACGCGTCGCCCGCGAGATGGGAATCTCGGCCATGGCGGGTACCGGGGAGGACGTCGTGCAGGGGAGGACGTTGTGCGGACGTGGCTACACCGCGCTTGGGGGAGGCCGTGGCTACACCGCGCTTGGGATCGCGGTCTGCGTCGCCCTCGAGCTAGGGCTGCTCGCCATCCCGCATCGCTTGATGCTATTTCGAAATTTTCCTCTTATTATTTCTGAAATTGGACCTGATGAGATTGATGGTACTTATTATTTCGGAAATTGGATCTGATGAGATTTATGGTCCTTGGATTTCCAACCAGATCAATCCATGGAGGCTGCATACAACGTCGCTTCCAGATTCCGGAAGCAACAACCTCCAGCCAGGTCAAACCACCTTCTGATTCTGGTATAGACATCAAGTCTGCAACTGAATCGGTCACCACGAGTTAGCTATTATTTTGCCCACTGAACTAAGTCTACATCTGCCAATCGGAACCTATGTATTTCAAGTGTGATGTTCCACGTCTGAAGTAATTTGCATGGATAGTTGTTGTCCATTGTAACCCCTCTTCTGTGCTGATGCCTAATTCTTTCTTCGTTGTGATTTGCTTGCATATGGGAGGCCTGAACCTGACCTCGAGCTGTGAAAAAAATTCAGAGGAAGGATTGTGCGGGCTCTCTTGGCTAATCAGGAGGAATTGCGGGCTGAACGCGTCTGATGGGAAGAGAAGAGGGAGCGACCAGCTGCTCGTGGTTTGGATTTGGAATCTAATCGATGGGGATTGGATGAAGAAAAAGAGCAAGGAGTTGGTGCGTGGAAATCTGATGGTCCGATTTGATGCGCAGTAGGAGAAGTTAGGCGGACGGGATGGACTGGGGGGAGGGGATGAGTCGCGCCACGAGCCACGCTATGGCGACGGTCTCAGAGTGTCAGAGTGAGCCGCCTATGTGCTGCTCCAGCCTTATTTGCCTTTTTTTAATCGATGATTAATTGATCTGTTGCTTGCTATGATGGGCTTCTGCCTTTGTGGAGCTATGCTGGCCCACTAGGGGTGCGTTTCTAGCCAGCTGCTGCCTAAAAATAAACAGAGAAGTGTACATGCCGGCTTTGTAATCCATAGAAAGTAATTACTCCCATCCGTAATACATTTAAATTTAGACAAATTTATGACTTCTGTTTTGTGACGGAAGAGTATATGATTGTACAAATGCAAGTGCTTAAACTCCACGCTAGATTACATTGTACCTTTGTATTGCATCATACGTGTATTGAATCTTCCAGTGGATGTTCTTTGCTAAGATGATTTCTTCCTATCCTATAATTGTACTCTTCCCGTCATGTAATTGTACTTTTTCTTTTATTATGAAAATTACAAAGTTTCTCTTTTTAAGGTAGGCAAACTTGGTTTATTTTAGATCTTACATTTCCCCTATATAAAAGCAGATGCTCAGAAAGTACACTTCGAATTTAGCTTTACTACATAGAGTAAGCACCCAAAATGTTAAAATGCGAGTCACTTTCCTCTTAATCACAACAGATGTATGGTTTTCAGTAATTGAATTATATGTCCCCATCGCACGGTATTTGTAAACCCGTAGCAACGTACGGGTGTTTGTGCTAGTCTATACATCTATACATCTATACATAATAATAAAGGACGAATTGTTTCTTCCGGTCCAACACTTTTCTAGACCGTTTTGCCTTCCAACCAAATCGTATATTATGCAATATGCCACCAAACCGTTTTGTCCTGACGGGCCTGTTAAAAGCGTTTGGACCATGACCCGACCCCTTCTCCCATGTTCTCTCCTCGAACGATAGTAACCCTAGGCGGCGATGGACGCAACAGAATCGAGCCTCCTCCGCTAGGGTTTGCGCAGCCAGATGCAGTGCAGAAGTAGGACACGGGGACTGTTACAAGATGCGGTGTTGAAAGACGGATCGATGGCGACATGCAGTGTCGTGCCGTGGCGGCGGGATCAACCTGTACTGCCGCTCGCTGACCTCGCCACCGCGAGAACGTTTCTGGTTCGTTTCGTTTCAGCGCCAAGAAATATAGAGTTCACCATAGATGCTGAAGGTGCTCCCAAGCGCTGTGGCCGAGGCGTACAGCAACGCCGAAGAGGAGGCGGCGTCGGAGGCCTCAGAACTGGCCATGGCTCGTCCCATGCTCCAGGTACACCCGTGGCCAAGATCCCGTCTCCGATGCCTACCGATTTGGTCGCCGCCATCCTATAGATATGCTGCTGCCGCCGTCAGCTCGTCACATCCCCGAGCTACTGCCTTCAAAACCGCCACGAGATCCATCCTTTGACGGCGCCGGCAACTCTGCCCCGACCTGCTCTGGCTCCTTGCGACAGTAGAGACGACGCTACCGTGACCCATATCCGTCCATCCAAAAGCCGGAAGTCGTAGCGTCAGCGGAAGTCTTCAAAGGCAAGCGCAAAATACTCAACGAAACATCCCCATCCACCGCTCATATCGATCTCTGTCAGCTGAATAATCAGTCAGATTCTGTGTGTTCTTCTCTGCTTCCTACCCTGCATCTGTGTTTGTTTCAGCCTCTGGTAATGTGGAGGGTGGAGGCAGGAATTCATATACAAAGATTCCATAACATGTGTGCAGTCACCGAGGAAGATGTAGCAGTTGCGTGTTTCTAGCTTGTCAAGGATTATGAATAGCATCTCATCAGGTTACCTCCTGATCCTGACCTGACAACTGTTGTGTTCCTTGCTCAGAAGAAGATGTTTAGGGAACGGAAGCAGAGCATGAAAAAAATGCACGTTATTGTATAGCTGCTTATGTAAAATAGACAGGTTCCGCGACTCTCCCGTCCTTCGTCGCAGCCGGCCGCCCGCGCCCGGAGCTGTCCGCCACCGTTCACCCAAAGAACCGAGACCCTCTTGTGGCGGCGACCTCCGTGCCCCCTGCTACACCGACCGGCGGCTACTGCAGGCGTGGACGTGACCGCGGATGTACCCAGATTTGCAGTGCAGTTTCAGAAGCTCTCCCAGCTGCAGTCATTGTCATCGCGTAGCGTACCTGCTGATTACGATGAGCTACCCGCTCAGCCAATCCGAGAGGGGTCCATGGCGAGTGGCTTGTGCCGCCATCTCCCTCCTATCGCCATGTACAGCCGCCGCAAATCCCTCATCCCCTCTCGCCGACTCACGGCATATCCCTTCCGCGCTCAGGTCAGGTCACCCTCAGAGATCCCATCGTGGCTCGTAGTGGTTGCCACTGGAGGTGAAACCTGGGAATCCATGGCTTTTAGCAGCTCACACCAAAGCTTCTTGAACCATCAGAACTAGCGACCTGGGCAGAACTATAAACAGAAAAGGAAAGGAACTGCCGTCTGACTTTCTGAAGACTATCACAAATAAGTTCTCAATGGAACCTCTATTATAAGTACAGGACCATTCGTATCAGTTTACGAGGTATGTTTTTATGCATATACATTGTTTGCCCTTTAAGAAGTTTCTAGAACAGATGCCAATATTTGCTGAAAACATGTTGCTGAGATGGTACCTATGAGGTTGAACAGGGGACTATGCCAGATGCCCAAACTATTACTGTGAAGACCATCGAGGTTTAGAATATTATGGCTCTCCATCATTAAAAAGATTGTACAGCTGACCGGCTACTTCCATGAAGGTAAAAGTAAAGTGGTGCTAAATAATGGAAGATACGTTGTTGCAGACATTGTCTACTCTCCTATGAGTATTTATCTCACGGCATCTTTAAATGAATCTTTTTGGTATGTAATCCTATCCAATATATTTCACTGTTATATTAATGTTTCTAGAAGTGTAAATCTGAACGGGTGTTCCCCATTTGCACCCAGTGTGAGAAAACATATTTTAAAATATTATTTTTTTTTAAAAAATCTACATATACATTTGAATATTTTATGATGAAAGAACATTCTATGTATCCCGTGCAAAAAAGACAAAAAATATCTTTTATGTGATTTTTTGTCTTTTTATACATGAAACATAAAATGTTCTTTCATTCTGAAAATTTGTGAACAAACATAAAATATTCGAATGTACATGTAGATACTTTTTTAAATATTTTGACATTTTAAAATATGTTTTCTCAGAATGGGTGCAAATGCACCCATGAGCCAAAGGGAATTCCGGATAGAAAATGCACTATGTTTAGAATACATAGGGGGCCTCCACCGTCATTACAAGTTTGTGAGATTATAAGTCGGTGAAGCGACGGGCTTGCAAGCTCATCTTCTTAGAAATAATCATGTTCGTCATGAATAGGAGAAAACGTGATGGCACAAAGAAGAAGTGGCATCAATGATGGTTCACTAGAGTCATTTTTTTCTCCCGGTGCAACGCATGGGCATTTATATATACTAGCACGGTACCCGTGCGTTGGTACGAGACAACATTATCGATGACAAACTTTTCCACAATAAATATGAATACTCCAATGGTGTAGTAGATGGCATCCGTGTGTGCCAAGTGACAATATCCCAACTCAAGATAATTTTCACAAGCACCTACTATTTATCCCTTTGTCCTCAAACTTTCCATGTGACGGTTGACCCTCCGTGGCACGTTATACTTGACACTCTCTTAGTGCCAGGGGCGTATCCAGTGGGGTGCCTGGCACCCCCCCCAAAAATAAAGATTATTTTGATCTTGCAGGAATTAGTCTAATTTTATCTAAGTTATATGTGTTAAAAATACTTATAAATGATGTTATGATATGAATATTGAGCTTGGCACCCCATCTCATTCAATTCTACATCAGCCACTGGTTAGCGCACCGCTCTAGACTCTATTTCCCCATCGTTGATGGTCACACCATTGAGTTCGGTTCCAGGTTAGCGTAGTTAGGTTATTTTCTGACCGTAAGTTATCGTGGTGTTCGGTAGTTGCTTTTGTCCCTTCTAATCATGCCAATAGTGGACAGTATCAGTAAAGGTATCTATATCCTCATATAGACTATCATCTAAATTGATTCTATCATATATAGTTTTTTTATCTCTAATAGATACCCTAAATTACACCCTCCATATTTAAATTCATGTATTTTAATAATACTATGGCATAACTATCTTTGCAATTACCATGCACGACATCTAACACTGCTCGGTTTCATCAGCACAAAATCAACATTCTCTGTTTTTCTTTCCGAATCACCATGTTTAGTCTCACCTTGTTTTCTTAATCCGAATCCTACCGGATACCTATGTAATTATCAGCGGATGGTTGTTTCGACCGAAATCCAATCTAAGGCGGAGAATTATTCTTGATGTGATGGGCTCTGCCTTGGGCCCTGTGCGTGATGCACAATTAAAATGAGGCACGGTCGGTTGCTGTGTATGCATGATGTAGAACTAAAAGGAGAGAGATTGCCTAAATAAACTGGACGGGATTTGTGGGGTTGCCTGTACACGAAGAACGTGAAGAGGATTACCCAAGCGGCTGGGGAAAAGGCAAGTGGAATACACGGATAATGTTGCCACACCATCAAGCTGCGTTTTTTTTTTTTTGAGAAACACAGTACAATCGTAGACGCACACAACACGTACATGCACTCATTCCTATGAACGTACACACGCACACCCTACCCCTGTGAGCACCTCCGAGAAACTGAGCCGGCGGAGCTGGTCTTAAGATTGACGAAGTCACCAAGGACGCCCCGCTGTCGACGTCGACGGGAACGTCGCCTCCTATTGAAAGAATATTCCGTCTTTTATGCAACACACAGTGTCAAACCTGGGGTTTGAACTCTGATGGGTTGGGGGTACAACCACCCTCCTAGCCACCCAACCACAGGTTGGTTTGCATCAAGCTGTGTATATGGATTTGATTTACACGATAATGTTGTCCACCGTCAAGCTGCATATATGGATTCGATATCTTATCCTTAATTGTTGCCCACCATCACTGGGCCGACCAACAATTTGTGTTATTCATATTTTTATTTTTTTCCAAAGGGCTTCCCGATTTTCTATCAAGTTTGTCTATGGGTCCTGGTTACAGTCATATTGGCAGTTTGTAGTAATGCTCTCAATTATTTTTACGGTTTATTAGAAATGATATACTAAGAAATCAGGAGCTGGTAAATTGCTTTAATGAGTTGCGATTGTGGATTTCATTTATTGATAAGTAGCCTACCAAAACCTATTAATGTGGAACAGAGATAGTACATATTTATTATGAAAAGTTGTGTTGAATGCATAGATGTTACCAGTGGCCGGTGTTGGTGTCCGCACCCACCATGCTGACAAATATAAGTGTTAACATGGATGGTTTAGTAGAGTGTTTGAGTACTTATTTCTCTCGGTGCAACGCACGGGCAATTTTGTTAGTATTATAAAAAAAACGAATTTCCTCTATTTCCTCCGGTCGATTGTTTTCGTCCAACAATTTTTTAAATAAGACCATTTTACTCTCCCACCTTCTACACTACTGAAAACGCCGTCTCCACCGATGAGTCGAGAGCTTCGTGGTCAATCCCGTCCCGCATGAAGCGCTCAATCAACATAAGTCAATCCCCTCCTTTCCTCTCCCAAACCCCCACCTACTAATCTCCTCCCAATCCCAACTCCCTCCCGACTCCCCACCTCCGTCCCCTAGACCATCCACCGACGGCGCCCTCCCAACTCGGCCACCGCCGGTAGAGGCCTCCTCCCGCGCTCCTCAAACCCTATCCAGACGCCGGTCGTGGCGGAGGCCGGGGTAAAGCTCGATCACGATATGCTAATTGGGGGTTGTCGGGTCTCAGGACTAGCTGGCCGTTCTTGGTCGAAATCCGGCCAGTCTTGGACATGAATTGATACGGGGAGAGGTGGTGAGGGCCTGGCCACGAGGAATCGTTCCGGGGCAGCGATGGCTCGGCGGATTATAGCCATGTCCGCTGGAGGGGAGAGAAGGACAGGCTGCCTGCAAGACCAGAGGAGAGAGAGAATCGAGGTGGGCCGTTTCAGATTTGACGATTTGATTTCAACCGGAATTATATGATGGTGAGTGGTGATTGCCTTGTGGCCAAAGATCCTGTGTTCTTGATTCATTTAGCTTCGCCGTTTGAGTGTCATGCTACTGTAGAGAAATTGCATGTATCCAGACCGTCTTGTTTTGATTCTTCGTTTGGATCTCTGATCCACAGACCACAACTCTCTGTTGGCCTTGTAGGATCTCTTTTGTTTTATTTGCTCGGCGATTATTTCTCGGACAGTGAGCGAGGAGCTACGCGAGGTTGGCGTTGTTGTATAGAGCAATTCGTAGGAACATAGATGTGGCCGAAAGGTTGGTACTCAGGACTATGTGAGTGTACATCGTGAATCTATCATACTATGTTGCGGGAAGATTCTAAAGAGTAGGCCACAAAGGCGAAGACCCTGCCCACGAGCACTTTTGGTCAATACCAGCTTTTATACTCTAAAGACTCTACAAGCAAGCCACCGTAGGGATCGTGAATACAGGTAGAATATATTTTTAAACGTAAAGTAGCTATTTTGTTTTATCCAGTTCTTTTGTGAATGAGAGCATAACTCTTAACTGGGCACAATTTATAAATGTTGTAATTTCCTATCATGATATCTTTAATTCATGGAATATGCCATGAGAGCATATATGAATGTACTTAAACATGAAGAGAACCATGGACATTGCATCTCTTTTCGGGTATGTAATATGCCTATGTACAGATTTCAGAATTAATCATTGCCGACCGACGGGCAACGGAAGAGGAGCCATGGGTTGTCGCCAGTGATCGTCCTATACACGTGCGAGGTGGGAATGATTTGGAGTCGAGGTGTCTCCTTGGCTGGCTGGCACATGGATGCCGAACTCGGTTGACTTTGCAGGCTTGCGACAGATCTGAAAGCAAGATAATTCAATCACGATAACATGCAACAAAACATGCTTAGGTATTTGTCTGCTGATGCCACAAATTGTTCCCGTTGATGATATCCCTGTAATTTGGATGGGTTCTCGAAATTTGCCCCCAATACGTCAATACTTTCAGTGAGTACAGCCACTATTTACAAAAATCTAAGTATCACACGACCGAATATATAAGGATTCATGGGAAAGGCTAGAAAACTATCGTGTTAGTTCTTAGTTACGATTATAGATTAGCAGGACCATTCAAGATGCATTAGTTATACAAATATAGGACAGAAATGGGCGCACTGTTTGGTATCATTATAATCGGCCTCGACGCTACAGTGGAAAATAATCAAGGACAACAGTTGTGGCCATTATTTTTGTGGATAGTCACTAGAGTATTTTCGTATCGCACTTGCATGATTTAGATGGTAAACAGGAACCACTAATGTATTAGTTTGCCTGTCATCGTCACTGAACAAGGAGCCTAGAGGAGTATCATGATGCTATGCATTGCTAAGCACAAACATAAGGACCATATTATATGCTTTATTAGTGATGCTCTGTATGAGCCGTTTCGTCTTTGGGAGGAAAGGAATTGCATATGATTATATTTGGTTGATTTGTAACTAATTGTAGGACCAAGGAGAGGTGGATTTGGTGTGTCGTTTGGGCAATGTGATGGTGACGGGATGATGGAGGTTTACACTGATGGCTAAGGATGCCGTGACGCCAAGATCACACAACAATTGGTTGTGGCTGCTCTCATAATTTCAGACATCGACTGCTAATCCCAGGTGAACTCCTGATTTGCTAAATTCTTTGGGATATATTTAATTGGTAAAGTACTGGATATCTTGAAGACATGTCTGGCATTAGCGCATTGTGAAAAAGAAGAATGTTTAACGAATAAATTGGTTGGGATATTAAACGGGTTGGAATAAGGCATTTCTCTGTACATTAAAGCATGATCAGATATTCCCCACACCAAAACCGGGAGATGCATATTCTCTGTAGGTGTTGTGTAGCAGTATGCACTTAACGCCCAGTACAAGTTCGAAGTGTAATTGATCATCTCTACTTGATCCAATATGAGACCCCTGTTGGTAGTGTAGTGCATGTTTTTGTTTTAGCTTATCATTTTAATTTTTCCTTATGAACACGCAATGGATATTTCTACGAGACAGATGTATTATAGTGACAAAGTTTTCTTTGATGTTTTCCTTTCTTTCTTGAAAACAAGATAACAAAACCCTTAGCTTTTCACATTGCTACAAATAAAAACATCTCCTAAGTTTGTGATGGTGTGGTGGTGCAGATAAAAAGAGAATGTTATTTATTCTATTTATGTTGTATCTGACACAATCTCTTCATTGTTTTTATCTCGATCAACTTCAGGGATAACCTGATGATAATATTGAGTCTATCGGCAAAAAATCTTGAGTTTATGCAGAATTCAGTTTGCTTGTAATTCGGTACTATGACTCAACAGGTTTGTTTAAGAATGTAACTTTTATGCAGAAGGTTATGGCATGCTTCTGCACAGTAGTTTATTTTTCACAGCACCACATACAGATTTGCCAGGATTTAATATAGCTACAGATTATCTTTAAAACTAGCACAAAAACATGCAAAATTTTATAGCAAATTCAGTTCTATGATCAACGGGCACGTTTAAGAAGGTAAATTTTATGCAGAAGGATATGCGAGGCGACACAAATATCAGCATTGGTCGCAATCTAGAAGTTTTGCACGTGAAATACATTGTTTATTTTTTCTAAATTTTCAAATCATGTAGTTATAACCATCTACCAGTTTTATGAAAAAAATTCCAATATCTTTTATCTCTTATTGTCGTTTTTTTCCTGTATCCAGGCGAAAGAGCTCGGTGCAGAAGCATAAGATAGGATGAAGGTGCTCCTTTTATAATGGCTGGTGAGTATTGACTTGTGCATGCGAGCCAAGTTTGCTATTTCACCTGGAAGCATGTTCTTATTTTCCACGAGATGAACACCGGAAATTTACTGTTTTAACAAAATTTGAATGAAATATACATCATGCTACCTCTTCATGTGCTTGATATATTTTAAGGGCTTAGCTATTTTGATCAAATCGAGCCAAGAATGGTTCAGTTCGACAATATGGATGAAATTAACTTTCGTGTATGTTTGCAAGGTATTCATCTTTATTCCTACAACCGAAATTTAGTTGGTAGGATCTGTTTTCTTTTTCAGGAATATTGATTGGTTGCATGTTCGAGTTTGTGAGTAAATACTGAACTGTAACTTCCAAAATTGGACGCAAGAACTCGGGTTAGTTTTTCTCGTGTTTCCTGAAATTTGTACTTAATGTTTTTCTCTCATGGGATTGAGATAACGTGATATAATTATTATTGTATATATATCTTACGGTCTACAAAATATATGCTATTATGCTTGTACTGTAATTTATCCAAAGTTCCTGATTTTTCGTTGTACTGGACTAGCATGCTACTTATACTTCACAGAAATGATGGTTTTCAAATTTCCATAGAGCAAGGGAATGAGAAGGCGTTCGGTACGAAGGAGAAAAGGAGGGAGGAGAGATCTGTAAGTACCAATATAAAGTGAGCTTTGCATTAGCTCATATTGGCATCCAGTGTGCATTCAAGCATTTACGTGGAAAGTACACATAGTTTTATTTTATTTAAAGATTTACCATTTTCAAGCACATATACGAGCACACTTACCAGCAGAGAAATGTTATTTGGAATAATTCTAATTTGACTCCATGGTAGCATGAACATGGTATTTAATCAAAAATAATTTAGTTGTATGTTTGGGTAAAACACCCCACTATTGTGGTTGTACCTTATTTCGCTGTAGCAGCTTTTGTTTGTGTTCTTCCCTTTTCTGGATGATGCATGCCCTTAGCGCTTAAATTTCTCTATGCTATTTGATTGATGGATTAGGATGTTTAGATCCGTCAAACATAGATGGTCAGTGTCATGTGGTTGTAATTTATTTATGTAATTTTTTATTACACGTTATCATCTATTTCTGACGAAAGTGAGTATTCTTGTGCACCCAGGATCTGCAAGAAGATAGCCTGTGGCGTGTCCGGTGGGCGGCATGTGTCTCTACGCCCGCTTACGGGAGAAACAAAGCGCTGAGTCCATAGCAGAGGTGCTTCTAACTAGGCGAGATTTCCTAAGAGACAGTGTCCATGCACCCTTCCTTTGTTTCTAAGACAGATCGTTTCAGAACAGCATTACTCACGATGTTGCATAATAATTTTTCATCTTCCTGTATTGGGCTCTAGCATTGTATTAAGCTGGGCAGATAGTGTTTATAAATAATTAAACTTAAAATATAAAACTAACATGTGTAAATTATGGGTCTGTGACAATGCATGATGTTACATTTGCATAAGTTGATCCACTGACCTTTGTTAGATTTGGGCATCCTGATTTACATAAATTTTCTAAGGATTTGGTCTTCCAACATTACAAGCTACCGGTGCATCTTTTGTCATGCGAATTAATGCCTACACCTGAATCAAGTTAATGGTATGTGTTGCCATTAAGTACTGGCAACCCGTTAGCAAGGCACGGTCATATTTCCTATAATCAGATGAGGCATAAGAAAATCTACTGCTTAAAAATGACCAAGTGGGCTTCCTATAATTACACAAGGCATAAGAATATCTATTGCTTCAAAAGGACCAAGTGTTCCGCTTCCTGTCAAACATGTTTGGCCAATCGAAGAAGGATTTCGTCGCTCCACCGGGTTCCGCCCCTGTGCTCGGTCTAGCCTCCCCTCCTGCACGCCAGCAGCCTCTCCCCAGCATGCCCCCCCTCCCGATCCTCTGACTTTGCAATCCTGACTTTGTGTCACTGATAGGTGGACCCAGACGTGGTGGGTCCCACTTGTCAGTGATACAAAGTTAGGGTAGGCTAAGTTAGAGGATCACGTGCCCCCCTCCCCCCCCCCCCCCGCCCGCCTCTGTCCCTGTATGGTTTGGAGTAAGGGAGTCCCTTGGTGTACCGTGATCATCGAGAGAACGAGACACGGAATAAACCAACTTTCTTGTTGATGTCTCTAAGTACATTTTTCGATTTGGGACTCATCCGAGTTAGTTTACAACAGAGGTAAGGGGAGAGAGCCATGTTCACGGAGCAGAGTCGAAGGCAGCTAATACATACATTTTAGGTTACACCTCTCACTTGCTCGCACAAGTGGCAGCTACGTACATTTTAGGTTATTTTATGGTAGAATACACGTATTTTAACAGTTTTTTAGATTAACATGTGAATTTTTATATGTTTTGGCGACAAAAAAAATTTAATATCGTGGCAACGCACGGGCATTTTACTATTATTTTTAAAGTAGCAGATGTTTTTTTTGATTTTTTAAGAGAAGAGACAAGATA
Source organism: Avena sativa (assembly GCA_916181665.1). Lineage (NCBI taxonomy): Eukaryota > Viridiplantae > Streptophyta > Magnoliopsida > Poales > Poaceae > Avena > Avena sativa. The sequence goes on along the minus strand of OV702291.1, from coordinate 626,100,202 downwards.
TACTGCGAATTATGTAAGTTTTTCAATAGATGTGAATTATATAATCAATAAGACCAGTGGTACATATGTCATAGTCGGATCAAAAAATTTAATTTTCCCAAATCATGTGACTAGAGTAGCTTATGCCTAAATCAAACTACTTTTCGAAACTGCCTATTGTGTAATATTTGAATCAAAAAGAAATTAAATATTTGTATTCATTTATTTCAGATAGGATCAATTGAGCATGCACTCATAAAAATGAGTAGGAGGGTTAAGGGGGCCATAAAACTGTGATAGCTAAAAATTCCTTCAAGCTAGAGGGCTGCAACAACCTGTTGTTGATAAGCAAGGTGGAGAGGAGAACTCCTTGCCAGTAGGAGGACGACAGGACAATAAGGACCAGCTCGCCGTCTGCAGATCTATGACTCTGCCCGAACGAATTTGCGAGGAGCGACTAGGGAAGGGGGGAGACTCCGCCTTTGAAAGTGTGAGTTTAGCTTCTCCGTCATCTACATGTAATATAAGACCTCACTGGCAATAGTAGTGTGTGAGGGGGTGGTCCGCAATGAGGTTTGAGCTCATATTGGCCAAATTTGCCATGACTTGTGCATAGAAATAGCATGTGAGAGGTGTCGTGAAGGAACATGGTTCACACAAGTGAGAAATGTGACCGTGAGTTCATACTAACCATGTGTTATAGTTAATTTTGTACTGCCACGAGTTCGTGACTATGGGTTCGTCACAGGCTCATGACGCAACAATGTGCAAATGAAGTTGTTGAAGTTTGAGGAAAGATTTATTTTTCTGTTCTCATCTATACACTATATTAGTTTTCTATTAAGTTTCTTTGGTTTAAAAGGTGTTATTTTGTTGCCATAGAAGAATATGGAGGGACAAATATTGTCCATATTTTAGATATTTTGTATACCATCATCTCTTGCAATGGGTGACATACAAATTACAATACACCATCATCTCTCGCGGTACTTGAGGACCATTTCATATGCTTGCTAATTTTTAAAAATGGTGCACAAGCGATAATTGGTAAAGAGAGATCACAAAATTTTGAAGCGACGACTGCGCTAGAACAATGGTGGATGGTGAAAATGGAAGTGGATGGGAAGAGGGAAAGATTTTATGAAGATACAAGATGACTCCTAAGGAGGGATGAAGCGGCAAAGAATTAGTATTCATCACTATATGAATGGAAAGAACATGTTTGTCACACTTTTATGAAATTAGAACAATTAGTGTAATTAATATGTATATTATTTTGTTTTCTCGTGGCAACGTACGGGCATTTTACTAGTTTTTATTATTTTTAGATCTCTTTATACTGTTGTTAATGATTTTTAATAGATCGCAATTTCGCAAAAAAAAAAAGTTGCTCGTTTATCTGGCAATCAACAAACATGTCTAGTCCACCAAGACATAGCACCAGCCATACCTTCCACGAGACCACAACGACCCTAAAATCAACAAGTGCATGCCAATGCACTCAGTTTAATGGGCGCCCCACACGTTGTTCAGAAAAAAATTGAGCGCCAATTTCGTCAATAAAATATAAAACTATATGCCTTGGATTCATATTTAAAGAAGTTTCCAATGGTATAATCATTATGACAAAAGATTCGTATTATGTTAACCAAATTAATGATCAAAGTTTTCTTGAACTACTTGTGCGTGTGTTAAATTAAAGAGAGAATTCCTTATTTGACACTGGCTTAAAATCAGTTTCCCTATTTGATCCTGAAAACATTTTTCTTCTCAATTTGACATCTAAACTTGATTTTGTTTCTAACATGACACTCTAGTGCATTTTGAGCACGAACGGCGGTAAACAGGAAGAGGAAAAGACTATTTTGCCCTGATGAATTATGTGGTCGTGGAACTAACTTTATTCAAACACTTCATTTTTAGATTTTAATTTAGGCACGAGCATCCCGCTGTGCTACCGGATATTCCTATCTACTACTACTGCACTTGAAAGCTAACAAACAGAAAAAACTCGCCGTCCGCACCATTGCACGACCCACAGTTGAGCTTGCTGATGGATGCTCCAGGGACGCGCCTTGGCCGCCCTTGCCGGCCGCCACATCCGCGCTCGCGATGCTAGACGTGGCCGTGCCCGCGCCTTGGCCGCCCTTGCTGGCCACCGCGCCCACGCCCTCTGCCGCCGTGCCCGTGCTGCTGTCGCTCGCCGCAGCTGTGCCCACGCGTTGGTCGCCGTTGCCGGCCGCTGCATATGCGCTCGCGACGCCAGACGCGGCCGTGCCCACGCTGCTGTGCATGTGCTGCTGTCGCCCGCCGCAGCTGTGCCCGCGCCTTGGTCGCCCTTGCCGGCCGCCGCATCCACGCCTGCGACGCCATATGTGGTCGTGCCCGTGCCTTGGCCGCCTTTGCTGGCCGCCGCGCCCACGCCCGCCATCGTCGTGCCCGTGTCGTTGTCGCTCGTCGCAGTTGTGCCCGCCCTTGCCTGCCGCTGCATCTGCGCCCGTGACGCCAGACGCAGCTGTGCCCGCACCGTCGTGCATGTGCCGCTGTCGCCCGCCGCAGCCGTGCCCGCACCTTGGCCACCGCATCCGCGCCCGCGACGCCATACACGTCGTGCCCGCGCCTTGGCCGCTCTTGTCGGCCGTTGTGCCTGCGACGCAAGACGCGGCCGTGCCCGGGCCGCTGTCTCCCGCCGCCGCCGTGCCCACGCCGTTCTCGCCGGCCGCCGTGCCCGCGCCGCTCTCGCCCGCCGCCGCCGTGCCTAGGACACCACCAGCAGACTCCATTCCTTCCATGCCCCTCAGCTCAGGCCGCCGCCGGCACCACCGATATGAGCCACCGCGCCGCTGCAGCTGGGCTTTCACTTTTGGGCTTGGGAAAGAGACGGGAGCGAGAGGCTGGCATCAGCTGTGTTTCGATTCGTTACACGTACAGATGGGTACTTTGGTCCAGTAAAAAAACGGAATTAACTAACGGAACCAACGGTGGTGTCACATTAGGAACAAAATCAAGTTTAGATGTCAAATTGGGAAGAAAAAAATTTTAAGATCAAATAGGGAAGCTGATTTTAAGCCAGTGTCAAATAAGGAATTCTCTCTAAATTAAACCGAAGGCGCACAAGTCTACAAACTCCATATAAACCATTCAATTTTTTTTGACGGTATTCTACGACTTTATTAAAGGGGGGACAATCTGCCAGCTAAGATAGTTAGTTGTTGAAAAAACCTCCTGTGCCTCTCGCGCGTGGCGTCTCCGCAGGACCCCCTCAAAACCCTAAACCTCCACCTCTGTCTGATCTCCCTGGACGATGCCGCCATAGGGCCGGCAGTGGCGGCCACACCCCTGCTGCCGAAGGTGGTGGGTGGGTTCTACACGCCCCATTGTGAACCCTACATGCGGGGAGATCAACACTAGGGCGTTGCGGGCGGAGACCATGCGACAGGGCAGCGGCGTTTGCAGCGACGCACAGCTGGAGGCACGGAGGAGGACAGAGAAGGACAGAGAAGGACGCGGAGATGGCCGGAGGTGGCTCCGCGGCCTGCTCTTCATGGAGGCAGCGTTGCATCTCCATGGCTCGATTCGCGGGCCTGGTCTAGGGCAACCTCGAGCTCGGCCGGAGGTCGGCCCGCTCGTTCCGATCGCTGGGAGCCGGCTGGCGGTTTAGGGACTACTGGATCGACATAAATAAAGGAGGTGGTCCTAGGGTTCCTCCCACGCCAAGACGAAGATTTGTTGGCTGCCTGTTCTCGTTGATCTGGCCTAGGGCGGCGTGTTCCGAAAGGCTCCGCCGGCGAACTTTCATGGGTAACTCGTGCTTGAAGATTGCTGGATCGGAAGGAATTCGGTCGTACACACCCATGTTTTTTGACCGTTTGGTTTCATAGGGAGCGTTGTGAAGCTCTGCTATCTGATAGCATCATGTGTAATGTCTTTGACGATTCATAGTAAAGTCAGATGCAGAGAATGTCATGAAAGCAGAGACATGAGGGCTAGCGATGGTGGTTTGAGTCTTTGTGGCAATGGTGATCTATGACTCGCAGCTGTGACTGTTAGTGGGGGCGGCATCACAAGAGAAGTTCAAAGTCCTACCTTGCAGGGTGAAAATGAAAGGTCTTACTTTAATTGGATGTGTCTTGCAATGGCCTTGTTGAAGTCATTGTCTTATGAACGAGGAGATATGATCTTTGATCGGGCAACGACGGCGTGTGCATTGTTTTCTTCTTGAAGGCGTCGTTGTTGGAGAGGTTGGACTTGGTGTTGTTTTGATGGTGTTAGTGCCGCTGCTACAAGGAACTGATCACTCTAGCGGGTCTTTTCTTTTTTATAATTTTTTTTTCGGAGGCTAGGATAATGCGTTGTTGCACATGTTGTGTGTAATTGGTATCTTTGTGATATGAATGTAAATGTATATGCTCTTTATCAAATAAAAAATTAAACGGGGGACTGATTACATTCTGACCGAATCACATATAGCAAACAGCATCTAAGACGCTAAGAGCTTCCTTGGCATAATTTATAGCAGTTGCATAATTGGAGATACATGGAACGTGGTACGCAGATTTACCAACCAAAAAAAAAAATCCTCAGATAAGAATAACTCTGTAGTAGCAGGGCTTCAAAGTTGAGACTGCATCTTGTTGGACGCTGGAAGGGAAACCTAACTGCCCAGTTTGGTACAGATGGCTTTGTTTTGCTCGTTGCAAGAAAGAGTGCTACATTTGACTGCGCTGCACGGTGCATTGCCAGCTTACCGATTACCACTTCGTTCCTGGAGTTTGCGTGGTCTGAGACATCCAGTTGAAAGTTTAAACGGGCGCTTGCCTCAAACTATTGCTATGCACTAGTATTTCGTTAATATAAGTAGAATTATCCATAGTTACATGGGCAAATTAGATATCTTCATCAGAAAACGAAGCAACAAAAGAAACGGTTTTTATTACTTATTACTATAAATTGCAGAAAATGATGACCATATGCAGCAACAGAAAAATGCTAATATTGCTGAAATATTAATGTTTTTCTAGAATTAGCTAGGCAAAATATTTTCTTTCTGTGATTTGGAAGTTGAAACCTCTTTGGCCTCCGGTTTCATCATCAGGGAAAAGATAATATACATACTTGATTGAGCAAGTGCTCACCATAAGTCCATGACACGCAAGATGTATTTTCACTGCAGCAGACAGAACAAATGTTGATATTACTAGAATGTACTAAGGGGTTTTCCATGAACTGCTAAAACATGGCGACCCAGGAACACTTGTCGTCCTCTACCACTGCATTGCAGTCTCAAGCTCTCAACTCGGAGCATGAATGAAGGAACGGCGGTGTAAATAAAAACAATAACACTAGACCTCATCACAGATATGAACAAACTAGCTAGAGAAGTTTGCAGCGAAGTTCCCCGGCCGGGCTGCCACGACGACGGCGGTGGAAAGCAGCTGCTGCCGAGAGGTATGTCGTATATATCAGTGCCCACCTCCCATGACGGCGGCGTTGGTCGTGCCTCTTGTCTTGGGGAGCAGGACGAGCGCGAGGACCGCGCAGATGAAGGCGAAGGCGCCGCCGATGCCGAACGCCGGCGTGTTGTCCTTGCCAAAGGCTTTGTCGATCGGACCGGCGGTGAGAGCGATGATCAGCTGAACAAAGAGAGCAACAGGTAGGTACACAAGTTAGAGCAAGACAGACGTGTATCAGGCTGGCAGGTGTCGATCTGTGCTTTTTGTTTGTCATTACCTGTGGCACGACGATGGCTATGTTGAGGACACCAATGGCGAGGCCTTGGCCGCCGTCCTCCTTTGCGACAACCTCAGAAGCAATAGCCCACGGTATGCTGAACAGAACCTGCAAGAACGGGGTTTTGCCAAGAACAGGGAGTAAGCATGCAAGTCGGGTCAAACAGTGCGAAAGAAGAACATATGATATGAGCAGCTAGCTAGAGCCAGGGTGCTTGTGTTGTGTGAACTCACGGCCTGCGGGATCCCGATGAGCGCGAAGAGGGTAAGCGCGACGGCCCTGAGCTTGGGGTCCGGCCCCGTGAGTTTGTCGGTCAGAGACGTGTTGTACCCCTTGGTGGAGACCAACCCGACGACGACCATGGCAGTCATGATGCCGAACACCATGAAGTTGCTGATGGACCAGACGACCTTGGACGTGAGCGTGCGGCAGAGCTTGGGGATGAGGAAGGAGGTGACCGCGAGGCAGACGGAGCAGAGGAGCAGGCCGATGGCGCCCTCCCGGACGCCGGCGTCGTAGATGTCCTGCTTGGGACCCTGCGGCACGCCGTGGTAGATCTCCCGGCCCATCCAGTCCGTGTCGTACTGGAGGAAGGGGAACCACGCCAGCTGGGAAAAACAAACTAATCAGGTGCCCGATGGGTGGTGCATTGGTATATCCAAGTCGATCGATGATATGCGTACGTACCCAGGTGACGGCCGTGACGGCGAGCACTTTGAACATGGAGGGAGGCAGGTCCTTGAGGCTCTTGAAGAGGTCGCCGAAGGCGGAGATGCAGCCGCGGCCGGAGGCGGCCTCCACGTCGGCCTTGTCGAGCTTCTTCTCGTCGGCCAGGCACATGGTCACCGTCATGCTGATGGCAATCAGGATCTGACGAAAATGGAAGTTTCGACACATGAAGTTTAAGACATTATTAAGCAACCACGGAAGACATATGGGAGTAGTGTGTTCTAGACTTGTAGTTGCACTGACCACAGCGGTGAGGAAGGCGCCCTTGAGATTTGCGCAGGCGTCGCAGCACGCCGCAGTTTTCAGCCAGGGGAACCACCTACGATCGACAGGATGACTCAGTCAGTCAGTCAGTCAGTCAAGAAGGAAGAAGGAAGAAGAAGAAGGAAGAAGAAGAAGGAAGAAGAAGAAGAAGAAGAAGAAGAAGAAGAAGAAGAAGAAGAAGAAGAAGAAGAAGAATGGCTTTTACTAGTAGGTGAAGAAGAAGAAGAAGAAGAAGAAGAAGAAGAAGAAGAAGGAACGTACTCGTGCCATTTCCCGTTGGCGCCAGCGGTGTAGCCGAGGATGTTGCCGATGGCCATCCACAAGCAGAAGATGGCCTGGCCAACGTTGGGGCCATGGTTCCCAGCTGCAACGCAAACAATGAGCCGTCGGATTTCATACGCTTCTCGTGGATGCAATCGAGTTCTCAGTAGTATCACAAAGTCAAAACTATTGCTCACCAGACAGATCGGCCATCATAGCACGAGCAGGTCCCTGGACGGTGTTGTTGGCGAAGTCGAGGAACCAGAAGCCGACGATGTAGACCGCGGCAGCAGCCCAGCGAGGACCGGTGGTCGCGCTGCAAAAAAACAAAACACGAATCGTGTTACCTCGGAGAAAACAAGATGAAGAAACACCAGTCCGTTGGTAGTCAACTGCATGCACAAGTCAGAGCCAGAGATGGATAGACGGCGCTGCTGACCTGCAGTGCTCCTTGGTGTCGCCGAGGCGCCGCCCGATGTCCGCGGAGAAGCCGATGAGCATCACCTGTCGCGCCGCCGAATCAGCACAGGAATAACGTCACAACAGAAAACTCGGTACTACTAGCAGCTTGCCTGTCCATGCATGAGCTAGCTAGCTAGCTCAGTTTACATACCGATAAGCAGATGATGAGGCATCCGACGAGGATGAAGGGCCTCCTCCGGCCCATCTTGGCGGTGCACCGGTCGCTGTAGTATCCCACGATGGGTTGCACCTGCCCAATCAATCACCACATTAATGGCGTTTTTTTTGTTTTGTTTGTTCTCTTCTTTTTAGATTAGATCTTTCTTCTTTCTTTCATGCTAGGAATTTTGCAAAGGAAAGGGGCGAATATCATACTAGTACGAAATTACTCACCACAAATCCAGCTATCGGTCCGCAGATCCAAGTCAAGGAAACGTACTGGTGAGGAATCCCAAGAGTCTGCAACCAAAAGACGAAATCATCAGAGAGATAAACAAACTGATGTACGTAGTAGGAAGATTGACAGGCTACAACGAACTGAGAGAAAGGGGGAAAACAAGAAGCAGCATCTACGTACCTGGGAGTAGGGAGAGAGGAGGGACAGCTGCAGCGCCCAGCCGTACTGGATGCCGCCGGAGACCATGCAGGCCATGAACAGCCTCAGGAGGCCCCAGACCTTCTTCCGTTCGTCGACATTGCCATCCCCGCCGCCGCCCTCGATCTGGCGGACCTTCTCCACAGACAAGGCCAACTCCACCTTGCTGGGATCCTTTGGATCAGTCCGGCCGTCCTCCATAGTCTCGTTGAGGCCGGCGCAGCGATGGAGAGACAAGTGCGCGGTGGTTTCGCAGCACGGGGATGGGGGAAGAGAGAGATGGGATGGGCGAGGAAAACCTCACGTTGAAGGGGGTTTTAAGGAGGCCGCGGAGCACACGCCGTGCGGCAGGGGGGGGTAATTGCGGGTGGCCCACCGGCAGAGAGACACGCGATGGGACGGTTTTATCCGTTCGGAGGTTTTAGACCTAATCCTATGATCCTATCCCTTTTTTGTTTCTTGTTGAAGGATGTTTAGGAGGTTGGGAATTGGGAGGGCACGGTATACGTGGAAATTGATTACGCTCCCTGACTACTGGAGCATGATGCCAAACAAGTTTTCTGTGTATGAGTTTGTTACTCTTATCCATTCAATTTTTACCATTCAATGAGTATATCTTTTCTACCGTCGGGCCAGCTGTTGTACGGCTGGTTGTACGATTCTTGACAAAATAAATGAATTTAGAACAAAATCTTGTACTATTATAAAAATGTCACCAAAATTTAATTGAAGGAATTTATCTTTGTAGGAAAATGTAGGGGTGATAATCATCTCTTTGTAATGGTGGAGTTTTTTTTCAAACAACCCACAGGGGGATCTGATTGCATTACTCACGAGAATAACGGAATACAAGCAAGCTCTAAGCATCCATGTGCACAAAAGAAAGAACAGCTAAAGTGCTGAAAAGAAAAGCGCCGCCTAATGCTAACGCAACACTAAAAGGTCATCTGTCAAAAAAACACTAAAAGGTCTTAAAGTTTTAAAACGACAGTAAAGAAAGCTTGACAGATGACCCAGCACCAAGGGCCAAGCCCCCGTCTGGCAACGAAACTCAAAACATGAGAACGAGGAACAACAGACAAGCATGTTGACCACACAAACGCCGAGCAGTAGAACACCTCAAGTTTCATCCATCTCCTCCTCATCATCTTCTTCTTTATCCCCAGGCCACAGATACGACGAACAAGCAAAGCCTCATTCCTCCCAGAGTTCGACGCTCCCACTGCTATATCAAGGAGAGTACTTGCCCCAGCTCGAAGCATCTCCTGGTCAGCAATATTGTGTGCACCTGCCCAATAATTCATGAAAACAATAAAGTAACAGATTAGTTCATTAGGAGATTTAATGAGTTTACCATCGAAACATGCTCTATTTCGTAGTTTCCAAATGGCCCAGCAAATAGCCGCTACCCTGGCAATCTGAACATTCATGCTAGCTGGGATAAGTCTGGGAAGCCACCAAAAGACTTGTTGAAAGGAAGCTTGTGTGTCAGTAGCTCCCTCGATCTTGCTACTGTACTCCAGATATATTTAGCAGCAGAACACTGGAAGACTAGGTGATGGATTGTTTTCTCTTCATCACAAAACTGGCACTTTGAGTTTCCTATCCACTGTCTTTTTAGCATGTTACCTTTAGTTGCAATTGCATTGTTCCAAATCAACCACAACCATATCTTGATCTTCAAAGGCACCTTAGCCTTCCATACATGCTTGAAGGATATGTCTAAACCATTGCTATAGAGGTGTTTATACATTGGTCTTATAGAGAATTGTCCATTTTTTGACCATTTCCAAATAGTTTTGTCATCTTGAGGAAACAAACTAATGTTGACAAGAAGATTGACCACACCACTCATCTGCTCTTGTAACCCACCAGATAACCACTTTCTAAAGGAAAATATCCATCCAAGAGCAGCAGCATTAGCAACGGAAATATTTTGTTCATTGCAAAGATCAAACAATTTAGGGAATTTATCTTTCAAAGGCCCATGTCCACACCAGGCATCTTCCCAAAAGCTAGTTCTTTTTCCATTTCTCACTTGCATCCTTCTCCCACACAGATAGAGGTTTTTCACATGAAGCATGTCTGACCAAAAAGTTGAGTCATCGTTCTTGTGTTTGGTATAGAAAATACCCCCATCCCTAGGATATTTTCTTCTCATAAAATCTTGCCAAGGGCCATCTTCATTTTCTAGCTTCCATCACCACTTGCACATAAGACTCAGATTAAACTTTGTTAAATCCCTGATTCCTAAACCACCTTTACTTTTTGGTTTGCAGATAGACTTCCACTTGACCTTGTGATACTTTCTTTTGTCCACATTCCCGGCCCAAAAGAAGGATCTAGTTGGTTTAGTCAACTTCTCAATATTGGTCTTATGCAGAATTTCCATGGACATGGGATAAATAGCCACACTTGTTAAACAAGCATTGATTTTGATAACCCTGTCACCAATGGACATAGCACCACATATCCAACATCCCATCTTCTTTCTAATATTTTCTTCCAAAAAACTCATCTCGGCTAGTGTAATTCTTCTAGAACACACTAGGGTACCCAGGTACTTAATTGGCAATTTTCCTTGTTGACAATTAAACAAATCAGCATAAGGTTTGGAGTTTCTCATCATACTCAGCAACCATCATCACTTCACATTTCAGGAAGTTGATTTTTAACCCAGACATGTCTTCAAACACATAGAGAAGAAGTTTAAGGTTCCTAGCACCCTCCAAATCATATTTAATCATCATAATGGTATCATCGGCATATTGGAGAATTGATACCCCAAGGTTTCAGATGATCAGCCAAACTAGTGAAAAGACCATTTTCCTAAGTAGGTCTAACCATTTTCAACAGACTGTTTGTAGCCATATTAAACATGAAAGGGGCAAAGGGGTCACCCTATCTGACTCCCTTATAGCTACCAAAGTATGGGCCCACTTTATCATTAAATCTGACACTCAAAGTCCCTTATGTCACAACTTTCTTAATCCATATCAGCCATCTATCACTAAATCCTTTTTGCTTACAACAATCAAACAGGAAGTTCTAGTTAACTTTGTCATATGCCTTCTCAAAGTCTAGCTTCAAGACAACCACCCACTGTTTCTAAATCTTAACTTCTCTCAACACTTCATGTAAAACAGTGACACCATCTGCTATATACATGTGTTTGATAAAAGCATTCTGACACTCATCAATCAACTTCTGCATAATTGGTTTAGCTCTGATTGTCATAGTTTTGTAAAGATTTTGAACAGAGCCTGTAATAGGAAAATGGGCCTAAATTTCTGAATGATGTCAGTGTTGGGTCCGCAGCATAGAAAACAAAAAATTTCCTACGATGAAAAATACACGCCAAGATCTATCTACTAGGTACAAAGCAACGGGTGGACATACATCCATCGAGAACTTACCCTCGAAGACAACGAGTTTTGTTAACGAGTAGGAACTCGTGGTTGATGTAGTCATACACTTGCCGATCTCAAGATCGTGAGGAAGTCCGAGCAGGTCCGGCTCCAGCACATCCTTCAGATCCAGCTCCAGCACCACCAAGTCCAGCACCGCAAAGCAGCGGTGCATCCATGATCGCACACACGTCCGGTACCCCGACAACCTCCGTCCCTCGCTCCAGCAAAGCAGCGGAAGCAGCAACTCCTTTTCAGATAAAGCCACCGGGAACATATATCTCGCTAATCCGAGACCATGGGGGAATAATATAGAGGGGAAGAGAGATCCTCACGAGGAGGTGTAAGGAAGAAGGGGTGTGAGGGGGGCCTTTTATAGGAGGAGGGAAGGGTACCCCTCCCCATGGCTGGCGCCTCAAGGGGTGACCCTTCACCTCCTCATTCATGTGGTGGTAACTCCCTCCACATAAATTTGCCCCTTCACATTCTCTTTTAAAGTCTCCACTTTAAATGCATTAAATTTATCCAAATTTAATGCTCTCTCATTTAATAAAACTCTTTTATTATTTTTTATTCAGAATTTTGTTAATTACTTTAATTAACAAACATTCACATAAAACCCCCTGCAACATTTCAATATTACATGCAGAACCAATTTCAGCAATTTCACCCGAAACAGTTTCGGTGTCTATTGAAATAATTCTAGCGATTTCTTAAATCTTTATCTGAAACATATTTGCTCCAAATGGTGTAGGTATCCCTTAAGTGTGTCACCCTACGGTTCGCGAATAATGCAGACATGATCGAGACCCCTCTCAGATCAATAATCAGAAGCGGGACCTGGAGATCCATACTGACTCCTACACATTCAACGATGACTTCTGTGATCGTGAGAACTGTAACTACCTCGGTGAATTACGCTCCTAGTTACAAATCTGGATGAGCGGAAATGGTTGAAATAGTACGGTGGGGCCCAAATGCCACTCACAGGTAGACCTTTCGGCCGTCCCAACCATTTCCAAACATCGGGACAAGAACGGGCGGCGTAATCGGCAGGCGAAGGGATCAACTACATACACAAGTGAGTATGTATGCAAGCCACCATACAACAGTACATCAGAGTCATCCCATCTAAAAAGAAAGGAAATATAGCAACGCCATATGGCAAGATCCAAATATCCTAGATAGACATAATAGTTTAGGATATCTCGTCATACATCAATCAACAGAGTATCAAGCGGAAGCGGAAGACAAAATCCGAGTACGGATAAGAAGCAAATCGGCATAAGATGCCCCATAAATAAGCAGATCCCGCCCACAGATCTCACGGATCCCCGTTCCCGGAATCTCTACACCGAATGATCGTTGCCCACATCATCCGTCTCTTCCACCCAGTATCCATCTTGCGAGTATACCTGTTCATCTGAACCAATAATTTATCGTGTGAGACCCTAGGGGTACTCAGCAAGTCTTTATGCCTCTAAAGGGGACACAACCTGGGGTGACGCAATTGCAGCAAAAGATAAACCCTAGCAATTCTATAGATACTCGCTATCCATCCGCCTAACCAGAGAAAGACGGATGTCCGTGAATTAAGAACAACAGTTATAACAGTTATAAAGGTAATCTTAACAGATCCATCCTCCTCCTTGTTGGAGATATGCCCTAGAGGTAATAATAAATGTAGTTATTATTATATATCTTTGTGTTTATGATAAATGTTTACATTCATGCTATAATAGTATTAACAAGGAAACCATTAATACTTGTGTGATTTGTAAACTTAATTTGAAGTCCCTAGTATGGCCTCTATACTTCACTAGCTTGTTGGTTGCTTGATGATGTGGTTTCTTTGTCATGAACATTGAGATGTTATCAACAACAAGATCATATCGTTAGGAGAATGATATGGTGGACATACTCCTATAGACAAGCGTAGCATAAAGATCAAGTCATTTCAATAGTTCAATTGCTATATGCTTTCTGATACATAGTAACCTAATTCCTTCGACCATGAGATCATGCATATTGCCTTTACTGGATGGATGCTTTGATGTCATCAAACACCACACCGTAACAGGGTGGCTATAAAAGTGGCATTGGGTGTTCGGAAAGTATTGGTTGAAACACATGGATCAAGAGTGGGATTTGTCCATCCACATGACGGATAGATATTCTCTGGGCCCTCTCGGTGAAATGTCATCCAATTAGCTTGCAAGCATGTGACTTGGTCACAAGGGATCACATATCACGGGAACGAGAAAAGAGTACTTATCAGTAACGAGGTTGAACTAGGTATGCAGAGATACCGACGATCATGACCTCGGATAAGTAACATATCGTGAGACAAAGGGAAATTGGTATCGTATGTAAGTGGTTCATTCGATCGCAAAGTAATCGTAGAAATATGTGGGAGCCATATGAATTTCCAGATTCCTCTATTGGTTATTGTTCGGAGAAGTGTCTCGATCATGTCCGCATAATTCACGAACCGTAGGGAGACACACTTAAAGAGACCGAATGTTGTTCGGAGTCTCGGATGGGATCCGGGATATCACGAGGTGATCCGGAATGGTCCGGAGAATAAGATTCATATAAGGAAAGTCCCATTTCGGAGTTGGGGAATGGTTCCGGTGTTTTCATCGGGAACATTCTAGAAGGTCCCGGAATGTCCGGCACTCCGGGGGGGAAGGGGTACATGAATGTGTCATTGCAAGATGGAATGATTGCATCATGTACTAAGTGTTCTCGCTGTCCAAAATAAAGGGTTTATTTAATTCCTAAATTGGAAAAGTCAAACGGCTAGTTTGAAAGTCAAACTGCCAGTTTTGGAAAGTGGGAAGAGGAGGAGAAGAGGAGACCGACTTGGGGAAGGAGTCCCCAAGCCGGCGGCCAGCCCTAGGCCGAGTTGGGGAGGGACTCCCTCCCTCCCCTAGCGCGCCAGCCCTCCCACCTATAAAGGGAGGGGCAGGGCTCCCCTCCCAACACACACAAGTTCCTATCCTCTAAACTAGAAACTAGACCTAGACCCCGGTTTAGAGCTGTTTCGGTTTAGAGCCTTCTAATTGGTTTAGAGCCCTCTAATTGGTGTGTCTAATTACTAGACCACTAATAGCCTCTCTCATAAGCTCCACCATACTCGCACCGGCTTAAGGCGAAGCCCTGCGGGATCTCCCCTCTACCTCCGGTACCACGCCGTTGTGCTGCCGGAATCGCGAGGAGAGTGCTACAACCTCCGCTGCCTGCTGGAACAAGGGAGAGGAAGGTCTTCGTCGAGTACCGAACGTGTGACCGACTGCGGGAGCGCTGCGGGAACGCGGCGCCGGAAGGATCGTCTACGCGATCTTGAGATCGGAAAGAGTACGACTACATCACCCACGAGAATCTGCTCTCGTTAAACACTTTGGAATCTTCGAGGGTGAGTTATTCCATCGACTCGTTGCTACAATCTAGTAGATAGATCTTGGCTTGTTTGTTTGTATGCGATAGAAAATTTTTGTTTTCCATGCTACGAACCCCTACAGTGGTATCAGAGCCGTGTCTATATGTAGATCTGTTGCACGAGTAGAACACAATGGTCATTGTGGGCGTTGATGCTTTTATTGTAGATTGCTTTTTGTGTACTTTGCATCTTGCGGTATGTTGGGATGAAGCGGCCCGGGCTAACCTTACATGACATCGTTCATGAGACTTGCTCCACGCTTAACATGCAACTTGTATTGCATAAGTGGCTTTGCGGGTGCCTGTTTCTCCTAGCATAGTAAAGATCCAATTTACAACGGGTAATCAACAATGCTAGTATCAATGTTGTGGTTCTTGTTCGTAGGTTAGAACGACACTTATGGAAAGCCCCAAACCACGTAAAATATGCAAAGAAAGTAGAAGCGTCTAACTTTGTTTTGCAGGGGTGTGCAGTGATGTGATATGGCCATGATTGTGATTATATTTGATGTATGCAATGTTCCTTATTGTAAGTTGGCAACCGGCAGGAGCCATATGGTTGTCTTTAATTTCTGTTAAGACCTGCGTGTCTATTCAAAATAGTTGTAATAGTTGAAGCTGGTGGACGACAACCATGAAGAAGCGTCATTGACCTTGATGCTATGCCGGTGATGATGGAGATCATATTCGTGCTTGAAGATGGAGATCGGAAGCACAAAGAAGAAAGGCCATATCATATCACATATTATGAATTGCATGTGATGTTAATCCTTTATGCATCTTGTATTGCTTAGTAGACGACGGTAGCATTATAAGATGATCCCTCATGCACATAAATTTCAAGTTCTAAAAGTGTTCACCCTTAGTATGCACCGTTGCCAAAGCTTGCTGCTTCGAAGCACCACGTGATGATCGGGTGTCTTTGATTCCGCGGGTGACTACAACGTAAGCAAGCCAGATTTGCTTATGCGGAAGCTAAGGTTTGATCTTGACGAGCCTAGCATGTACAGACATGGCCTCAGGAACACGGATCGCCGAAAGGCAAAGCATGAATCATATAGTAGATATGATGAACATGATGATTGTTCGCCATTAAAACTATATCAGCTCTCGTGATGATCGGTGTTGATGTAGTGGATTTGGTTCGTGTGATCACTAAAACAATGTGAGGGATGTTGTTTTGAGTGGGAGTTCACCTAGTTTAATTTCATTAATTAATTTGAACTCAATTTGTCATAAACTTAGTCTAAACTATTGCAAATATGTTGTAGATCAATGGCAGCCCCTACCATCAATTTTAATGCGTTCCTAGAGAAAGAAAAGTTGAAAAACAATGGAAGCAACTTCGCGGATTGGTTCCGCAATTTGAGGATTGTCCTCACAGCTGGTAATTTGACCTATGTGCTGGATGCACCGCTAGGTGACCCACCTGCAGCTGATGCTACCGATGAAGTAAAGAATGTTTACCTCGCTCGGAAGAATCAGTACTCCATAGTTCAGTGTGCTATCTTGTATGGTTTAGAATCGGAGCTTCAGAAAAGGTTTGAAGAGTCAGATCCATATGATATTGTCGAGGATCTCAAATTAATCTTTGAGACTCATGCGGCAATTGAAAGTTATGAAGCTTCTGAAAAGTTCTTTAACTGCAAGATGGAAGAGGGTAGCTCCGTCAGTGAGCATGTGCTTAAAATGTCTGGGCACGCAAATAAACTTCAAAGTTTGGGTATAGTGATTCCTAATACTTTGGGAGTTTACCGCATCCTCCAATCACTACCACCAAGTTACAAGAACTTTGTGATGAACTACAACATGCAGAACATGAACAAAGAGTTGCCAGAACTATTTGCTATGTTAAAATCTGCAGAAGTGGAGATCAAGAAAGAGCACCAAGTGTTGATGGTCAATAAGACCACCAAATTCAAGAAAGGCAAGTCTAAGCAGAAGGGACACTTCAAGAAGGGTGGTAAGAAAGTTACCACGCCGACGAAGAGGACCAAGGCTGGACCCAAGCCTGATACTGAGTGCTTTTACTGCAAGGGAGAAGGTCACTGGAAGCGGAATTGCCCAAAGTACTTGGCGGATTTGAAGAACGGCAACATCAAGAAGAAAGGTATATTTGATATACATGTTATTGATGTGTATCTCACTAGTATTCGTAGTAGTGCCTGGGTATTTGATACTGGTTCGGTTGCTCATATTTGTAACTCGAAACAGGAGCTGCAGAATAAACGGAAGCTAGTGAAGAACGAGGTGACGATGCGCGTGGGAAACGGATCAAAGGTTGATGTGATCGCGGTCGGCACACTACCTCTTCATCTACCATCGGGATTAGTTTTATACTTAAATAATTGTTATTTGGTGCCTGCGTTGAGCATGAACATTATATCGGGATCTTGTTTATTGCGAGACGGTTACTTGTTTAAATCCGAGAATAATGGTTGTTCGATTTATATGAGTAATATGTTTTATGCACATGCACCTTTGATAGATGGTCTATTCATATTGAATCTCGATAGTAGAAATACACATATTAATAACATTGAGGCTAAACGTTTGAAATCAAGCGATAATTTGACCTATATGTGGCACTGTCGTCTTGGTCACATTGGAGTGAAGCGTATGAAGAAACTCCATTCCGATGGACTTCTTGAATCACTTGATTTTGAATCACTTGAAAGATGCGAAGCATGTCTGATGGGTAAAATGACTAAGACTCCATTTTCTGGTATGATGGAGCGAGCTACAGACTTATTGGAAATCATACATACCGATGTGTGTGGTCCAATGAGTGTAGCATCGCGCAGTGGTTATCGTTATGTTCTTACCTTCACGGATGACTTGAGTAGATATGGGTATATCTATTTTATGAAACATAAGTCCGAAACTTTCGAGAAGTTTAAGGAGTTTCAAAGTGAGGTAGAGAATCAACGTAACAAGAAGATTAAATTTCTACGATCTGATCGTGGAGGTGAATATCTAAGTTACGAGTTTGGCGAGCATTTGAAGAAATGTGGAATACTTTCGCAGTTGACACCGCCGGGAACACCACAGCGTAATGGTGTGTCTGAACGTCGTAATCGAACTCTCTTAGATATGGTTCGTTCTATGATGTCACTTACAGATTTGCCACTATCATTTTGGGGTTATGCATTAGAAACAGCCGCATTCACTTTAAATAGGGCACCGTCTAAATCCGTTGAAACGACACCGTATGAATTATGGTTTGGGAAGAAACCTAAATTGTCGTTCCTTAAAGTTTGGGGATGCGAAGCCTATGTAAAGAAGTTACAGCCGGACAAGCTTGAACCCAAAGCGGAAAAATGCGTCTTCATAGGATACCCGAAGGAAACTGTTGGGTATACCTTCTATCATAGATCCGAAGGCAAAATCTTCGTTGCTAAGAATGGATCCTTTCTAGAGAAGGAATTTCTCTCGAAAGAAGTGACTGGAAGGAAAGTAGAACTCGACGAGGTTGTCGAACCTTCTCTCGAAATTGCGAGTAGCGCAGCACCGGAAGAAGTTCCTGTGGTGCCTGCACCAATAAGAGAGGAAGCTAATGATGGTGATCATGAAACTTCGGTTGAAGTTACTACAGAGCCTCGGAGGTCAACAAGAACTCGTACCACTCCAGATTGGTATGATTCCGTTATGAATGTCATGTTGGTGGACAACACCGATAACCCCGAGACATATGAGGAAGCGATGATGAGCCCAGATTCCAATAAATGGCAAGAAGCCATGAAATCCGAGATTGGATCCATGTACGAAAACCAAGTATGGACTTTGGTGGACTTACCGGATGGCCGTAAGGCTGTCGAGAACAAATGGATTTTCAAGAAGAAAACAGATGCTGATGGTAATGTTACTGTCTATAAAGCTCGACTTGTCGCAAAAGGGTTTCGACAAATTCAAGGAGTTGACTACGATGAGACTTTCTCACCGGTAGCGAAGCTAAAGTCTGTGAGGATTATGTTAGCAATCGCTGCATATTATGATTATGAGATATGGCAGATGGATGTCAAAACAGCATTCCTCAATGGAGACATTGATGAAGAGTTGTATATGATACAACCCAAAGGTTTTGTCGATCCTAAAGATGCTAACAAGGTATGCAAGCTTCAACGGTCCATCTATGGATTGAAGCAAGCATCCCGAAGTTGGAATCAACGTTTTGATAAGGTAATCAAAAGTTTTGGTTTTATACAAACTTATGGAGAAGCTTGTATTTACAAGAAAGTGAGTGGGAGCTCTATAGCATTCTTAATACTATATGTGGATGACATATTGTTGATTGGGAATGATGTAGACCTTCTTAATAGTGTCAAAGAATATTTGAATAATAGTTTTTCAATGAAGGATCTTGGCGAAGCAGCTTACATATTAGGCATAAAGATTTATAGAGATAGATCGAAACGCCAAATATCATTGTCACAAAGTACATATTTGGACAAAGTTCTAAAGAGGTTTGGAATGGAAGATAGCAAGAAAGGGTTCTTGCCCATGTTGCCCAATACGACCTTGAGTAAAACTCAAAGTCCGACATCGGCAGAAGATAGAGAAAAGATGAGTAAGACTCCCTATGCCTCAGCCATAGGATCTCTAATGTATGCCATGCTATGTACTAGACCCGACATCGCATATGCTGTTAGTCTAACTAGCAGATATCAAAGTGATCCAGGAGTGGATCATTGGACAGCGGTCAAAAACATCCTTAAGTACTTGAGAAGAACTAAGGATATGGTTCTTTCTTATGGAGGTGATGAACAGCTCGTTGTTAATGGTTACACCGATGCTAGTTGGAACACCGATCCGGATGATTCTAAATCACAATCTGGATACGTATTTATTTTGAATGGTGCAGCAGTTAGCTGGAGGAGTGCAAAGCAAAGCGTTGTGGCGAGATCTTCAACTGAATCGGAATACATGGCTGCTTCGGAGGCTTCACAAGAAGCGATATGGATGAAAGAGTTCATTACAGAGCTGGGTGTGGTTCCAAGTGCGCTGGACCCAATGTCTATCTACTGTGATAACATGGGCGCCATAGCCAATGCGCAAGAACCAAGGTCACACAAGAAGCTGAAGCATATCAAGCTGCGTTTCCACGCTATTCGAGAACATATCCAGGATGGGGATATAAAGATTTGCAAAGTACACACAGATCTGAATGTGGCGGATCCGTTGACTAAACCTCTCCCGAGGGCAAAACATGACCAACACCAAACTGCCATGGGTGTTCGGTATATTACCATGTAATCTAGATTAGATGACTCTAGTGCAAGTGGGAGACTGTTGGAGATATGCCCTAGAGGTAATAATAAATGTAGTTATTATTATATATCTTTGTGTTTATGATAAATGTTTACATTCATGCTATAATAGTATTAACAAGGAAACCATTAATACTTGTGTGATTTGTAAACTTAATTTGAAGTCCCTAGTATGGCCTCTATACTTCACTAGCTTGTTGGTTGCTTGATGATGTGGTTTCTTTGTCATGAACATTGAGATGTTATCAACAACAAGATCATATCGTTAGGAGAATGATATGGTGGACATACTCCTATAGACAAGCGTAGCATAAAGATCAAGTCATTTCAATAGTTCAATTGCTATATGCTTTCTGATACATAGTAACCTAATTCCTTCGACCATGAGATCATGCATATTGCCTTTACTGGATGGATGCTTTGATGTCATCAAACACCACACCGTAACAGGGTGGCTATAAAAGTGGCATTGGGTGTTCGGAAAGTATTGGTTGAAACACATGGATCAAGAGTGGGATTTGTCCATCCACATGACGGATAGATATTCTCTGGGCCCTCTCGGTGAAATGTCATCCAATTAGCTTGCAAGCATGTGACTTGGTCACAAGGGATCACATATCACGGGAACGAGAAAAGAGTACTTATCAGTAACGAGGTTGAACTAGGTATGCAGAGATACCGACGATCATGACCTCGGATAAGTAACATATCGTGAGACAAAGGGAAATTGGTATCGTATGTAAGTGGTTCATTCGATCGCAAAGTAATCGTAGAAATATGTGGGAGCCATATGAATTTCCAGATTCCTCTATTGGTTATTGTTCGGAGAAGTGTCTCGATCATGTCCGCATAATTCACGAACCGTAGGGAGACACACTTAAAGAGACCGAATGTTGTTCGGAGTCTCGGATGGGATCCGGGATATCACGAGGTGATCCGGAATGGTCCGGAGAATAAGATTCATATAAGGAAAGTCCCATTTCGGAGTTGGGGAATGGTTCCGGTGTTTTCATCGGGAACATTCTAGAAGGTCCCGGAATGTCCGGCACTCCGGGGGGGAAGGGGTACATGAATGTGTCATTGCAAGATGGAATGATTGCATCATGTACTAAGTGTTCTCGCTGTCCAAAATAAAGGGTTTATTTAATTCCTAAATTGGAAAAGTCAAACGGCTAGTTTGAAAGTCAAACTGCCAGTTTTGGAAAGTGGGAAGAGGAGGAGAAGAGGAGACCGACTTGGGGAAGGAGTCCCCAAGCCGGCGGCCAGCCCTAGGCCGAGTTGGGGAGGGACTCCCTCCCTCCCCTAGCGCGCCAGCCCTCCCACCTATAAAGGGAGGGGCAGGGCTCCCCTCCCAACACACACAAGTTCCTATCCTCTAAACTAGAAACTAGACCTAGACCCCGGTTTAGAGCTGTTTCGGTTTAGAGCCTTCTAATTGGTTTAGAGCCCTCTAATTGGTGTGTCTAATTACTAGACCACTAATAGCCTCTCTCATAAGCTCCACCATACTCGCACCGGCTTAAGGCGAAGCCCTGCGGGATCTCCCCTCTACCTCCGGTACCACGCCGTTGTGCTGCCGGAATCGCGAGGAGAGTGCTACAACCTCCGCTGCCTGCTGGAACAAGGGAGAGGAAGGTCTTCGTCGAGTACCGAACGTGTGACCGACTGCGGGAGCGCTGCGGGAACGCGGCGCCGGAAGGATCGTCTACGCGATCTTGAGATCGGAAAGAGTACGACTACATCACCCACGAGAATCTGCTCTCGTTAAACACTTTGGAATCTTCGAGGGTGAGTTATTCCATCGACTCGTTGCTACAATCTAGTAGATAGATCTTGGCTTGTTTGTTTGTATGCGATAGAAAATTTTTGTTTTCCATGCTACGAACCCCTACACTCCTCGCTTACCGACGAGGAAGCGGACGAACAACCCCCATCCGTTGGCAGTTTTATTATCCATTCCATGAGTGTTGCTCTATTTACTAGTCAGGTACCTAGTCTAGTCAGATTAAAAGCGGTACTTTAGTTATGCTTGTCTATGATCGAGAAACTGTGCTCCAAGTCGTCCATAACCGCGGACACGGCTTTCAGAAAGTTTTACCCTGCAGGGGTGCACAAATAGCAACACACACTCGATATGCCTCGGAAAAACCAAATCAAAACCCAACGAGGCAGTCACGACAAAGCGATCACAGGATTCAGAAATATTTCAGGGGGCCACCCCATTGAGCTACCCGCAACGAAGTTAGCTGACTCCGAGACGGCCTCAAGGTTTGCGTCAATGGCTGTGAACGACTGGGAACCCGAAAATGTGACTGGGCTTGTCGACACCGCGAAAACACTCTGCTTTCCTAAACAGTACAGTGTGCTCCTCGCACAATCTTAAATACAGCAGTAAAGCATGGCATAAGTACAGGATAGTAAATAAAACCTCAAACTAGTTTGTGGCCCCAAGAAATAAGAATGAATCAAGCTCTGGCTCAGGGGGGTTCATAAGCCTCCCGGATGTGGATAGCGCGAATATTCTTGGAACAGGAATCAAGTACTCGGGGTCTTACGGGACACAAGTGAGCCTAAAAACCAAATAGCGAATATGGCTCACCGATGCCACTTTCATTAGTTATCCCATTACTACTCAGGTTAAGTTGTTTAGGTACCTCATTATCCATCAGACACTCACATACCCTACACATGTTGTTCTACGACTCGCATGGCTCAAACAACTCCTGTAGTAATGGCTCATGGGATGGAGGAACAAGCTTCGGTGGGGTTTAAAAGTAAGGGCCATGCAATACTTGGGATTCAGATTAATGCAATCGCGACTCAATGATGCAAGAATAAGATAGAGGCAATAGGTACTATATGTATGCAAGCATGTGGTAGTGCTTGCCTGGCAGCTCAGTTGAAGCAAGGGATGGATCTGGGTGGTGCTCCTGGTTCTCTTGGTATATCCCCTGCTCAGCGTCTATTCGAAGAAGAACCAAACAAACAAGGGCCAACATAAATAAGGTGCGCAAGCATATGAATAAAATGCATCGAGCAAACAATCATGCCATGATGAATGATGCACAAATTGCATGGCAATAAGGTAGCATGGCATGGGTGAGGTGTGAGATACAAGATTAAATCATTTTATTGAGTTTTGGGCCCATTTTACCCTCAAATTAGTTGCTGTAATCTTTATAATTATATGATGCATGCTTCAAATCAAACCATGGAATGCATAAACAGAAAGGTCTCGTCGAGCTAATCATTTTAGACATATTATTTATTAAATTTGGAGTTATAAAACAAAAGTTATTAATTAATTAAGGCAAAAGGGCATTTTATTGTAATTTTTAATAAACTTGGAATTTTAAATGTTCAAAATATATTTTGAAGGCTATATTTGAAATCCTCACATTTTCCTGATTTGAAAACATATATTATTTGTATTATTTAGATTAATATTTGAAAAGTTATTTAAAAACAGAAAATAATTTGAATTTGAATTAATTTTAAAAGGATTTGAATTTGAACAGAATACAGGAAAAGGTTTTTGTTACTCGGTCCAGAGCTAGCCACAGCCAGTGACCAGTGGGTCCAACTGCTGACTCAGCCGCACAGCGCACCGAAACGTTTCACACCGCGGCTAGTCTAGCCGCTGCGGCCGACAGGTGGGGCCAGCGTCCACAGGCCCACGTGCCAGCGAGCGAGCACGCAGGGGCCGACAGGTGGGGCCGCGGCTGGAGCGCGGGTTGAGGGTTATAAAAAGGCAGGGGGTTTTCTGGAAGAATCTCGCGGCGGCTGACTAGTGGGCCAGGTGGACCGCGGGTCGATGCAGAAAAGACGCAGGGGGGTTTACGCAAAACGGCACCGCCGTACTGTTTCTCTTCCTCGCGGACAGATCAGTGCGCGCGCGGTGCAGAGCGGGGCGCGCGGGACTCGAACGCGCGACCCGGCGTGCGCGCGCGGTGGCGGCAGCCACTGGGCTAGGTGGGGGTTGGTGCTAGGAGGGCGGACGGGACCTAGCTAGGGCTTCTGCGCGGCGCGGGAGCGAGCAGACACGAACGCGACGCCGGCGAACAGAGGCCGTTCGACGCTTGGTCCGGCGAAACTAGGGCGGCACGGCGAAGGTGACCATGTCCAGGGGGTTTGGGAGCTCACCTAGAGGATGTTGGCGTGGTCGGGTCGAGCAGAGGGGCGGGCGATCGACGAGGATGCAGACAGCCCGAAAGCTAGGGTTTCCCGTCGGTGGCGTCGGGCTCGCGCTGGTCCGGGTGGCTCCGGTTCGTCTCCTCCTCGTCGCCGGGCTCAGGGTGAAGCAGAGGAGCGCCGTTGATCTCCCAGGACGCTCCATGGACGTGCTGCTCGGCTAGATCGACGAGGACGCGGTGGAGGCCGAGGGTTCCGCCGGCGATGGTGTAGACGGCGGCGAAGGAGAAGAGAGGGGAGGGGCAGGGCCTAGGGCGGATCTGGGGACGCAGAGGAGCCGTGTGGGAGGAGGGAAAGGTAAGGGGGAGGCGTGGGTGCCACGGGGGGAGTGGTTGGATGTAAAAGGTGGCTCGGCCACCTTTTCCCTCCTCCCCTCGAGCACGTGCTAGGGTCGGCCAGGGCAGGGCAGGGGCAGGGGTGTGGCGTCCAGGTGGGCAGGGTGATGCTCGGGCTGGGGCCACCTCGGTAGAGAGAGAGCTAGAGGGGAGAGGGGTAGCCTCGGGTAGATAGCTAGGGTTGGGAGCTAGGCTCGGGTTGGGACTTGGGTTAGCTAGGGTTTGGGGTGTGGTAGCAGCTAGGTGGGGCCAGGGAGAGAGGGTGGCCAGGTGGGGCCAGCTAGGTGAGAGAGAGGGGGAGGCCGAGAGAGAGAGAGGTGGTGGTTACTTAGGTTAGGGTTTAGCTAGATGGGGGTGATGGGTTTAGATTAGGTGTGGGGGGTTATGGTTTTAAGCAAGCTCAACTAGCTCAAGCCAAAGAGAGAGATAGAGAGAGTGAGATGATCCACTCAAAAATCAAATAAACACCAAAAGACAAGCTAAAGGGGTACTTGCATGGGCCATGCATGATATTTAATGCCATGCTTATGTTGTGAAAACAAGATGATTTACATGGCATTATTACTATGCATCCCAAAATGTGGAGTAAGGCCCAAGCCAAAGAATTTAGAAAGAATTCCAAGTGTGGTAGATGGAGATGATCACATTGGACTATAATTGGGACTTGCTAGTGTGTATATGCCACTAGGTATTGAATAAGCCCACAAAAATATCCCAACATGATGATAACCCCAAACAAACATATGGAAGCTAGGAAAAAGGTTCCACTCACAAGGCATGCAAAGGTGGCCATGTGGCTCTCATGTTTCAATATTGTGAAAACAACATGATGCTAAGATGAGAGTATGTGGATAAAGAATTGGATCCCTCCCAACCCACATGAGCTAGAGGTAAAACCAATAAGTGCCAAGCTCATATTTGGTTGGATGGTGGAATTATAAGGTGGTGAAAGAAAAGTGGTGGAGTTAAATAAAAGATATGCCCCCAACTCAACTTGGGCATTTAAACAATATATCAAGAACCAAATACAATATCAAGAGGCAAATACAATTAATAATGCATATGAGATAAGAACCAAACAAAGAAGGTTTAATATGATGCTCAAATGCAAGGTGGCATGATGACATGAGCATGATATAATGATGATGCAACAATTATATATTTGAAGTAGCCATTATATTACTAGACCAAGTAGCATTACAATTGTTAGACAATTGGGATGCTACAAGAACCTTTAACGCTAGTAACTAAATCCCTTTGTCTCGCGATATATTACATGTCCGAGATTCGATCATCGGTATCTCCATACCTAGTTTGATCTCGTTGCCGACATGGACTCTTTTCTCGTTCCCGTGATATAACATTCTAGTAATCACATCACTTGCTTGCAAGCTATCTTAATGTGATATCACCGAGAGGGCCCAGAGTATATCTATCTGTCATCGAGATTGAAAAATTCCACTCTTGATCCATGAGCCTCAACATAACACCTTCATAGCACTGAACCCATCTTTATAGTCACCCTGTTACGGTGTGATGTTTGATGTTATCAAGATACTCTTTAGGTGTTAGCAATTAACATGATCTCATGGTATAAGGATAAAGATTACTTCGTATGATTTTATAGCAATATAAACATAATGACTTGATCGTAATGCTATACTTCGGATGAATGTTCATCACATCATTCAACTAATGTTGTCACCTTGTTATTAACAACATCCAATGTCCATGATCAGGAAACCTTGATCATCTTGTTAATCAACAAGCTAGTCTATAAGAGAGGCATAACTAGGAACCCTTTTTGTTTATTAAACACACATGCATTGATGTTTCCGGTCAATACGATTATAGCATGCAAAATAAACATTTATCATAAACATGAATAAGATAATAACCACTTTATTATTGCCTCTCGGGCATATTCCCTTCAGTCTCCCACTTGCACTAGAGTCAATAATCTAGTTTGAAAAGCTTTGCGTATTGAACACCTATGGGTTTCTGGTGTTGCATATACGCGATTGCTAGTGGTTAACATAATCTCCGGATCTGACAGTTTCAGGTCCGTGTGTATTTGCATATCTTTGCGTCTCTACGCATCACTCATTCTCAAATGAGATGGCATTGTATAAATTTGGTCCTTTGGTGAGACCTTAAGTTTGTTCCGGTTAAAATATGTTGATATTATTGTCACACAATATATCTTCATAGTATTAGCCCACTTTGAACCACACCTAGTTTGATAACAAACTACTTAACACAAATGCCCTCCTATGTTGCTACTATAGTAGTCATATACTTAGCCTTTTTGTTGTAGTATCCGTCACAATGTCTCAACTTTGGAACTCATCCAAATCCATCATGGAACATCCTTTCCATTATATTGTGCCACCCATAGTCTAAATTGAGATAAATTTAATTTGTATCTTGTGACAAAACTAGTATCAATGTAACACTTTACAATGAACTACCTTTAACTATTTGTCACTTATACATGATATATTCTTAGTTCTTCCAAAGCTCATAAGAATATCTTTACTATTGTCCAATGATCATCTTATGGATCATTCTGGTATGTGCTCATAACATTTAGAGCATAGGACATTCTGGATATATACATATCATGGTATAATTGATCAAAATCTTCATGTGATTTTACTCACCAAGTGTTGGAACACTTGAATCTTGATACAATCCTTTCCATGCAGCAAGAACATTTCTTGTTGTTTCCATATTGAACCCTTTCAATATCTCATATATGTATGTCTGGCACAACCATATTAGCACCTCAATCTATCCATATAGATATTGATGCCAAATATTCCAGGTTTGCCCAAGTCTTTCATTGAAATCTCATTTTAATGAAATTCTTAACTTGTGTCAATACAAGATACATCATTTCCAATCAACAATATGTCCTCTACATAATGTATTAGAAATATGTCTCAGCGCTCCCACTTAATTTCTTGCAAATGCAAGCATCTTCATCATCTCCGATGAATTTAAACTCTTTTAACAAGTTCATCATGGTGAAGATTCCAACTCCGCTATGCTTACTTCAACTATTAAAGTTTGCATGCCCTTTTAGCATCCTTTAAATTAACAAAATCCTTCGGACCGTGTCATGTACAGGTCCTAGGTAACCATTCTATTAGAAGAACCTTGTTTTGTTTATTCAACTACCATATACCAAATTATATGTAGTGGTTGCTACATTAATCCGTCAAGACTAAATATCGCTATGAAAGATCAAATCTTGTCATAGTCAACTCCTTGAACATTGCCATAAACTTCTTTCCGACATGTCGACTATTTCATAGATGTTAAACATCCATGTCTATTTCTTTATAGATCCAAACACGACCGACAGGCTTCACGCCTTTCCGGAGGGTCTTCCAAGTTCAGAAACTTGATTTCTCGTGTATGGATATTATCACGGATTCTTTGATTTCTAGTCATTTTATGGAGTCAGGGCCCATCATCGCTTCTTTACATGTAGTCGGTTCATCATTGTCAAAACAATAACAACTTGCTTATCAAATCACACTATTTGATTCTTACCGACCCACACGGTTCAATAGGAACTCTAATCTCCGAGATCACACCCTTTGTAATCACGGGAGCCATGAACATTGTGCCTGCCACCGGGACACTTTCCGGCGCTGTGCTACTTAGCACATATAGCTAAGGTTCAACTACCTTATCAAAGTTCTATTGTCCTCCCACTTAACTTTTCACGAGAAATTCCTTCTCAAGAAACTTGATATTCCAAGTAACAAACTCTTTTGTCCTTGGTGTTATGGAGAAATTCCTAACAAATTCTTTGGGATAACCTACAAAGACGTGCTTATCCGACTTTGGTTGTAAACATTTTACTTATGCATAGCATACCAAAATTTAAGAAAAGACAATTCGGGTTTTATCCCAAACCATAACTTATATGGTGTCATTTCAACGGATCACGATGGTGCTCTTTCAGTGTAAAAGCGGTAGTCTCTAAAGCTTTAATCCTTAAAACATAATGGCAGTTTTATAAATGACACCTTTGATCTTACCACGTCAAACATGGTTTGATTTCATCTCTCGAATATGCCATAATCCTATGGTTTATCGGGAAACACAAATCATGGAACAATTCCTCAAATCTTAGGTGTTTTTGCTAAACACGTAACTCAAATATCTTCCTTTATGATCGAATCATAAACTCTTTATTTTCTTGTTACAATGATTTTCCACATCATCTTGAAAGTCTTTGAACAATTTTCAAATGTTTCATACTTCTTCCTTATTAAGTAAATATATAGATATATTCACTTAAATTTCTGGAGAAATCATATGATGCGAAAAGATCCATCGCATATGGCTACACATAATGGACTATGCACATCAGCATGTACAATTTCCAATAAGCTAGTCATCCGTTCCTCTTTGGCCTATGAACGGAGTTTCAATTATCTCGAGGAAAGTTTCACAAGCGTCAATTGATCAAAATCAAAGACTCCAAAAATCCATCAACATGGAGTTTCTTCATGTTTTCTTTCCAATAGAATTTAAACAGCGATGTCACTTTATAAGTGATCTTTCAATCATTTGTCTTGCGACATTTTAGCAATAGTGTTTATGGATGTGATTTCTCCAACTAGACTTGTAAAAGTTCATCCATCCTTTATGGAATACGGTAATTATTTGAACAACCATTGTTCTCGTAATACAGGAACAAAATAACAATTATTAAAACAAATCTTGAAGGCTAGGTTTGACCACAACGAAAAACACAATAACACTTTATTTTTTTTCGATGAACATCATCACTTATTCTCTTGCTAGTTACTTAGGACATTGTAGTTCATGAATTGCATTGTCCTGTATGACACTTCATACCAACCAATCCGGTATCCAATACCGGTATCCAATACCTCAGAACCACATTGTTTAACAAGCAAGGAATACAGCCATAACATGTATATCTTCTATATACCTAAGTTGGACATCTCCAACTTTTTATTTTCTGCCAAATATTTTATAGATTCTCTTTCAGCAATTCCTTTTCCTTTTAAAAGAATCTATCAACATCAATAGTGGTGTCATTCACATGACACATAGTACAAAGCATATATAGTCAAATACTAATACCTTAGGACTTGCACTTTGAAGTGGATCACCATCATCAAATGTTTGGTATTCTTTCAAAAATCCATTCTTTAGTAATTTATTAGTGTAGTAAACATTTTACTTACATCTTCTATTCATCCTTATCATGACAACTTTCATGATCAAGCTACTATAGCCTATAAGGAAGAATGACGAGTATAATTTTAGTTCCCAAAAACCTTTTTGGGAGATTGTTGGAGATATGCCCAAGAGGCAATAATAAAATAGGTTATTATCATATCTTCATACTTATGATAAATGTTTACATACCATGCTATAATTGTATTAACCGGAAACATTAATACTTGTGTGATTTGTAAACTAAAATAAGAGTCCCTAGTAAAGCCTCTTGTTAAACTAGCTTGTTGGTTAATATATGATCATTGTTTCCTGATCATGAACATAGAGATGTTATTAACAACAGGATCATATCATTAGGAGAATGATGTGATGGACATACTCCTATAGATAAGCGTAGCATAAAGATCAAGTCATTTCAATAGTTCAATTGCTATATGCTTTCTGATACATAGTAACCTAATTCCTTCGACCATGAGATCGTGCATATCACCTTTACTGGATGGATGCTTTGATGTCATCAAACACCACACCGTAACAGGGTGGCTATAAAGGTGGCATTGAGTGTTCGGAAAGTATTGGTTGAAACACATGGATCAAGAGTGGGATTTGTCCATCCATATGACGGATAGATATTCTCTGGGCCCTCTCGGTGAAATGTCATCCAATTAGCTTGCAAGCATGTGACTGGGTCACAAGGGATCACATATCACGGGAACGAGAAAAGAGTACTTATCAGTAACGAGGTTGAACTAGGTATGTAGAGATACCGACGATCATAACCTCGGATAAGTAACATATCGTGAGACAAAGGGAAATTGGTATCGTATGTAAGTGGTTCATTCGATCGCAATGTAATCGTAGAAATATGTGGGAGCCATATGAATTTCCAGATTCCTCTATTGGTTATTGTTCGGAGAAGTGTCTCGATCATGTCCGCATAATTCACGAACCGTAGGGAGACACACTTAAGGATTCGACGTTGTTTGAGTAGTTATGGTATTATGAGAAAGAGACCGAATGTTGTTCGGAGTCTCGGATGGGATCCGGGATATCACGAGGTGATCCGGAATGGTCCGGAGAATAAGATTCATATAAGGAAAGTCCCGTTTCGGAGTTCGGGAATGATTCCGGTGTTTTCATCGGGAACATTCTAGAAAGTCCCGGAATGTCCGGCACTCCGGAGGGGGAAGGGTACATGAATGTGTCATTGCATGTTGGAATGATTGCATCATGTACTAAGTGTTCTCGCTGTCCAAAATAAAGGGTTTATTTAAATCCTAAATTGAAAAGTCAAACGGCCAGTTTGAAAGTCAAACGGCAAGTTTTTGGAAAGTGGAAAGAGGAGGAAAAGAGGGAAACCGAGTTGGAGAGGGAGACCTCCTCCAACCGGCGGCCAACTCCAATGCCGAGTTGGGGAGGGACTCCACTCCCTCCCCCTGGCGCGCCAGCCCCCTCCCACCTATATAAGGAGGGGCAGGGCTCCCCTCCTTACACACACAAGTTTCCTATCCTCTAAACTAAACCCTAGATCTAGACCCCGGTTTAGAGCTATTCGGTTTAGAGCCTTCTAATTGGTTTAGAGCCTTCTAATTGGTGTGTCTAATTACTAGACCACTAATAGCCTCTCTCATAAGCTCCACCATACTCGCACCGGCTTAAGGCGAAGCCCTGCGGGATCTCCCCTCTACTTCCGGTACCACGCCGTTGTGCTGCCGGAATCGCGAGGAGAGTGCTACAACCTCCGCTGCCTGCTGGAACAAGGGAGAGGAAGGTCTTCGTCGAGTACCGAACGTGTGACCGACTGCGGGAGCGCTGCTGGAACGTGGCGCCGGAAGGATCGTCTACGCGATCTTGAGATCGGAAAGAGTACGACTACATCATCCACGAGAATCTGCTCTCGTTAACCGCTTTGGAATCTTCGAGGGTGAGTTCCTCTATCGACTCGTTGCTACAATCTAGTAGATAGATCTTGGCTTGTTTGTTTGTATGCGATAGAAAATTTTTGTTTTCCATGCTACGAACCCCTACAGTGGTATCAGAGCCGTGTCTATATGTAGATCTGTTGCACGAGTAGAACACAATGGTCATTGTGGACGTTGATGCTTTTATTGTCGATTGCTTTTTTGTGTACTTTGCATCTTGCGGTATGTTGGGATGAAGCGGCCCGGGCTAACCTTACATGACATCGTTCATGAGACTTGCTCCACGCTTGACATGCAACTCGTATTGCATAAGTGGCTTTGCGGGTGCCTGTTTCTCCTAGCATAGTAAAGATCCAATTTACAACGGGTAATCAACAATGCTAGTATCAATGTTGTGGTTCTTGTTCGTAGGTTAGAACGACACTTATGGAAAGCCCCAAACCACGTAAAACATGCAAAGAAAGTAGAAGCGTCTAACTTTGTTTTGCAGGGGTGTGCAGTGATGTGATATGGCCATGATTGTGATTATATTTGATGTATGCAATGTTCCTTATTGTAAGTTGGCAACCGGCAGGAGCCATATGGTTGTCTTTAATTTCTGTTAAGACCTGCGTGTCTATTCAAAATAGTTGTAATAGTTGAAGCTGGTGGACAACAACCATGAAGAAGCGTCATTGACCTTGATGCTATACCGGTGATGATGGAGATCATGTTCGTGCTTGAAGATGGAGATCGGAAGCACAAAGAAGAAAGGCCATATCATATCACATATTATGAATTGCATGTGATGTTAATCCTTTATGCATCTTGTATTGCTTAGTAGACGACGGTAGCATTATAAGATGATCCCTCATGCACAAAATTTCAAGTTCTAAAGTGTTCACCCTTAGTATGCACCGTTGCCAAAGCTTGTTGCTTCGAAGCACCACGTGATGATCGGGTGTCTTTGATTCCGCGGGTGAATACAACGTAAGCAAGCCAGATTTGCTTATGCGGTAGCTAAGGTTTGATCTTGACGAGCCTAGCATGTACAGACATGGCCTCAGGAACACGGATCACCGAAAGGTAAAGCATGAGTCATATAGTAGATATGATGAACATGTCGATTGTTCGCCATTGAAACTATATCAACTCTCGTGATGATCGGAGTTGATGTAGTGGATTTGGTTCGTGTGATCACTAAAACAATGTGAGGGATGTTGTTTTGAGTGGGAGTTCACCTAGATTAATTTAATTATTAATTAGAACTCAATTTATCATAAACTAAATCAAAGTGAATTTGCATAGTTGTTGTAGTCATTGGCATCCGTTTACCACCTTGCGCTTAGTTATAATTGAGATGATAGAACTATAGAATTCTGGTTAGTTACTTTACGAACTGGTATCGTATTGTTTTGAAGTGTTAATCTAAAGTTTAAAAGTCCTATTGCAAACTTTCAGTAAGTTCCGGTTACTCCATGAAGTTTAATAATTGGTATTAAATCAAGAGTAACAATTCCAAGTGTTAGTATATAAAGTATCATGATTGTCTCCATGATTCTTGATATTCAAAGGATTGTCTTAATATCAAGGTTATCTAGGATCTGAAAGAGTTGTTTCAGAAACCATGATGTGTGGAAGATATTGTGATATCTGAAACAAAGTTTTGGTTGCAACATGATAGAGTATAATATGGCAAAAGTCATGTTCTCATATTTGATGAGAATTTGCAAAAGGTTGGAGACACTAGTTATCCTAATCCTCCAAAAGGTTTTGGAGAGCAACATTATACTCGCGATTCACCGTTATAAGCTAAAAGTAGCTTGGTCATGGACGATTCCATGATAAAGGTGAATATTTGATGTAGGTAAAATGTTTACTACACCGATAGATTACTAAAGAAAGGAATTTGAAAGAACACCAAACATTTGATGATGGTGATCTACTTCAAAGTGCAAATCCAAAGACATTGGTATTTAATTATACACGCTTTGGACTATGTGTCATATGTATGACTCCACTATTAATGTTGATAGATTCTTTCAAACAGAAAAGGAAATACTGAAAGAGAATCTCAGAAATATATGGCAGAAAAGAAAAGACTAGAATTGTTCAGTTTAAGTATATAGATGATATACATGTTATGGCTATATTCTTTGCTCATTAAACAATGTGGTTCTTAAGTATTTTATACTGAATTTGTTGGTATGAATCGTCATACGAAACAACACAATTCATGAACTACAATGGCCTAAGTAACTAGCAAAAGAATATGTGATGATGTTCATCAAGAACAAATAAAGGGTTATTGTGTTGCTCGTTAAACATCAAAGCTTGCCTTCAAAGATTTGTTTTATCAGGTATTATGAGAACAAAAGGATTGTTCAAATAATTGCCGTAATCCATAAAAGATGGATGATTCGCAAATCTCGTTGGAGACATCACATCCATAAAACTAGTGCTAAAAATGTCGAAAGACAAATTGATTTAAAGATCACTTAGGAAGTGACATCGCCGTTTAAATTATATTTGAAAGAAAACATGAAGAAACTCCATGTTGATGGAATTTTGGAGTCTTCTGATTTTTGATCATATGACGCTTGTGAAACTTTCCTAGAGATAATTAAAACTTCGTTCATAGGCCAAAAGGGAACGAATGACTAGCTTATTGGAACTTGTACATATTGTTGTACGAAGTCCGTTATGTGTAATCAAGAGCGATGGATTTCAACTTCATATGCTTTCTCCGAAAATTTGAGTGAATATATGAATATTTACTTAATAAGGATGAAGTATGAAACACTTGAAAAGTTCAAAGACTTTCAAGATGAAGTGCAAAATCATTGTAACAAGAATATAAACAGTTTATGATAAAGATCATAAAGGAAGATATTTGAGTTACAAGTTTAGCATAATACCTAAGATTTAAGGAATCGTTCCGTGGATTTGCATTTCCCGAAACACCATAAGAGTATGGAGCGTTCGAGATATGTAATTAAACCTTGTTTGACATGGTAAGATCGAAAGGTGTAATTCATAAAACTGCCATTGTATTTTAAAGATTAAAAGCTTTAGAGATTACCGTTTTTCCACTGAAAAGAGCTCCATCATAATCCGTTGAAATGACACCATATAAAGTTATGGTTTGGGATAAAACCCAAGTTGTCCTTTCTTAAACATTGGTATGCTATGCATAAGAAAGATGTGTGCAACCAAAGTCGGATGAACCTGTCTTTGTATAAACTGTTCCTCCATAAAACACCGGAGACAAAAGTGTTTGTTACTTAAAACGTCAAGTTTCTTTGAGAAGAAATTTTTCGTGAAAAGTTAAGTGGGAGGACAATAGAAACTTTGATAAGGTTAAAAGAACCTTAGCTGTATGTGCAGAGTTGCGCAGCACCGAAAAATGTTCCGGAGGCGGCAACAATGCTCATGGCTCACGTGCCTCAAAGGTTGTGGTCACGGAGATCTAAGTTCCTATTGAAACAAGTGGATCGGGTAAACAATCAAATACCAAGATTTGAGGGTTGAATCATTATTTGAGAATAATGAACCGACTACATGCAAAGAAGCGATGATGGGCCCTGACTCCGTCAAATGGCTTGAAGCCATAAAATCCGTGATAGTTCCATACACGAGAAATCAAGTTTTGAACTTGAAGGACCCTCGAAAAAGGTGTAAGACCTTGCAGTTGTGTTTGGATCTATAAAGAAATAGACATGGATGTTTTACATCTATGAAATAGTCGACATGTTGAGAAAGAGTTCACAACAATATTCAAAAGGTTGACTATGACAAGATTTGATCTGTCATAGTGATATTTAGTCTAGATGGATTAATGTAGCAACCACTACATATAATTTGTTATATGATAGTTGAATAAACAAAACAAATTCTTCTAATAGAATCGTTACCTAGGACATGTGCATAACACGGTCCATAGGGTTTTGTTAATTCAAAAGGATGCTAAAAGTATATGCAAACTTCAATGGTTAAAGTAAGCATAGCGGAGTTGGAATCTTCACTATGATGAAACTGTTAAAAGAGTTTAATTTCATCGGAGACAATGAAGATGCTTGCATTTGCAAGAAATTAAGTGGGAGCGCTAAGACATATTTCTAATACATTATGTGGAGGACATATTGTTGATTAGAAAAGATGTATCTTTTATTAACACATATTAAGAATTTCATCCTGATGAAAGACTTAGGCAAAACCCAAATATTTGGCATCAATAGACGCTAATATGGTTGTGCCAGAAGTACATAGACAAGATATTGAATGAGTTCAATATAGAAACTACAAGAGAGGTTCTTGTTGCACAGAAAGGATTGAAAGAGTTCAATGTTGATGATATATTCAAGTGTATTAGCACTTGGTAAGTGAAACAAAGATTCAAGTATAGATTGATACTTGATGTATGAAATCACAAAGAGTATTTATATCAATCATACTGTGATATGTACAAATCCAGATATGTCCTATGCTCTAAATGTTGTGAGCATATACCAGAATGATTTGTAAGATGATCATTGGACAATAGTAAGGATATTCTTATGATCTTTTGGAAGAACTAAGAGTATATTATTTGTAGAAGTGACAAATAGATGGTTAGTTCATTGTAAAAGTACTACATTGATACTAGCTTTGTCACAAAGTACAAATTAAGTTTATCT
Organism: Avena sativa; assembly: GCA_916181665.1. Classification (NCBI taxonomy): domain Eukaryota; kingdom Viridiplantae; phylum Streptophyta; class Magnoliopsida; order Poales; family Poaceae; genus Avena; species Avena sativa. Next base: position 626,063,732 of record OV702291.1, on the reverse strand, counting down.
CAAACTAAACTAAGGGTGGCACAATATAATGGAAAGTGAGTTCCATAATGGATTTGGATGAGTTCCAAAGTTAAGACATTGTGACAGATACTACAACAAAAGGCTAAGTATATGACTGCTATTTTAGCAGCAAAAGAGGGCATTTGTGTCAAGTAGTTTGTTATCAAACTAGGTGTAGTTCACAGCGGGATAATACTATGAAGATATATTGTACGACAATATTGTCAACATGTTTTAACCCCAAAGAACTAAAGGTCACACCGAAAGACCAAATTTATACAAAGCCATCTCATTAGAGAATGAGTGATGCGTAGAGACACAAAGACATGCAAATTACACACGGACCTGGAAGTGTCAGATCCGGAGATCAGTTGACCACTAGCAATCGTGTACATACAACACCGTAAAGCCATAGGTGTTGAATACACAAAGGTTCGAAACTAGATTATTGACTCTAGTGCAAGTGGGAGACTGTTGGAGATATGCCCAAGAGGCAATAATAAAATAGGTTATTATCATATCTTCATACTTATGATAAATGTTTACATACCATGCTATAATTGTATTAACCGGAAACATTAATACTTGTGTGATTTGTAAACTAAAATAAGAGTCCCTAGTAAAGCCTCTTGTTAAACTAGCTTGTTGGTTAATATATGATCATTGTTTCCTGATCATGAACATAGAGATGTTATTAACAACAGGATCATATCATTAGGAGAATGATGTGATGGACATACTCCTATAGATAAGCGTAGCATAAAGATCAAGTCATTTCAATAGTTCAATTGCTATATGCTTTCTGATACATAGTAACCTAATTCCTTCGACCATGAGATCGTGCATATCACCTTTACTGGATGGATGCTTTGATGTCATCAAACACCACACCGTAACAGGGTGGCTATAAAGGTGGCATTGAGTGTTCGGAAAGTATTGGTTGAAACACATGGATCAAGAGTGGGATTTGTCCATCCATATGACGGATAGATATTCTCTGGGCCCTCTCGGTGAAATGTCATCCAATTAGCTTGCAAGCATGTGACTGGGTCACAAGGGATCACATATCACGGGAACGAGAAAAGAGTACTTATCAGTAACGAGGTTGAACTAGGTATGTAGAGATACCGACGATCATAACCTCGGATAAGTAACATATCGTGAGACAAAGGGAAATTGGTATCGTATGTAAGTGGTTCATTCGATCGCAATGTAATCGTAGAAATATGTGGGAGCCATATGAATTTCCAGATTCCTCTATTGGTTATTGTTCGGAGAAGTGTCTCGATCATGTCCGCATAATTCACGAACCGTAGGGAGACACACTTAAGGATTCGACGTTGTTTGAGTAGTTATGGTATTATGAGAAAGAGACCGAATGTTGTTCGGAGTCTCGGATGGGATCCGGGATATCACGAGGTGATCCGGAATGGTCCGGAGAATAAGATTCATATAAGGAAAGTCCCGTTTCGGAGTTCGGGAATGATTCCGGTGTTTTCATCGGGAACATTCTAGAAAGTCCCGGAATGTCCGGCACTCCGGAGGGGGAAGGGTACATGAATGTGTCATTGCATGTTGGAATGATTGCATCATGTACTAAGTGTTCTCGCTGTCCAAAATAAAGGGTTTATTTAAATCCTAAATTGAAAAGTCAAACGGCCAGTTTGAAAGTCAAACGGCAAGTTTTTGGAAAGTGGAAAGAGGAGGAAAAGAGGGAAACCGAGTTGGAGAGGGAGACCTCCTCCAACCGGCGGCCAACTCCAATGCCGAGTTGGGGAGGGACTCCACTCCCTCCCCCTGGCGCGCCAGCCCCCTCCCACCTATATAAGGAGGGGCAGGGCTCCCCTCCTTACACACACAAGTTTCCTATCCTCTAAACTAAACCCTAGATCTAGACCCCGGTTTAGAGCTATTCGGTTTAGAGCCTTCTAATTGGTTTAGAGCCTTCTAATTGGTGTGTCTAATTACTAGACCACTAATAGCCTCTCTCATAAGCTCCACCATACTCGCACCGGCTTAAGGCGAAGCCCTGCGGGATCTCCCCTCTACTTCCGGTACCACGCCGTTGTGCTGCCGGAATCGCGAGGAGAGTGCTACAACCTCCGCTGCCTGCTGGAACAAGGGAGAGGAAGGTCTTCGTCGAGTACCGAACGTGTGACCGACTGCGGGAGCGCTGCTGGAACGTGGCGCCGGAAGGATCGTCTACGCGATCTTGAGATCGGAAAGAGTACGACTACATCATCCACGAGAATCTGCTCTCGTTAACCGCTTTGGAATCTTCGAGGGTGAGTTCCTCTATCGACTCGTTGCTACAATCTAGTAGATAGATCTTGGCTTGTTTGTTTGTATGCGATAGAAAATTTTTGTTTTCCATGCTACGAACCCCTACAGAGATGCGGATGCCTAGCATCTCCATCCTTCACAAATTCTCATATAATATGAGAACATGTATTTTGCTAAATTATACTCTATCATAATGCAACCAAAAACATTGTTTCAGATATCACAATATCTTTCACACATGATGGTTTCTGAAACAATTTCCAGCTCCTATATAATCTTGATATTAAAACAACTTTTGAATATCAATAATCATGGAGGCAAACATGATACTTTAGATACTAACATTGGAATTCTTACTCTTGATTTAATACTACTTATTAAACTTTATGGAGTAAATAGAGTTTGCTGAAAGTTTGCAATAGGACTTATAAACTTTAAATTGACATTCAAAACAATACGATACCAGTTCGTAAAGTAAATATCCAGAATTATATAGTTCTATTATCTCAATTAAAACTAAGCGTAAGGTAGTAAACAGATGCCAATGACTACAACAAATTATGAAAATTCACTTTGATTTAGTTTATGACAAATTGAGTTTGACTAATCCAAATTACTAATGAACTCCCACTCAAAAACGACATCCCTCGTGCCTTTTTGGTGATTACATGAACCAAATCCACTACACCAAGTCCGATCATCACGTGAGTCGGTGTAGCTTCAAAGGCGAGCATCAATATGGGCATCACATCAACTATATGACTCATGCTTAACCTTTCGGTCCGTGTTCCGAGGCCATGTCTGTACATGCTAGGCTCGCCAAGTAAGAACCTTAGTACTCGCGTGTGTAAAACTGTCTTACACCCGTTGTATAAAAGCGTAGAGTCGAGTACACCCGATCATCACGTGATGTCTTGAAACACGATCCATAGAACGGTGCATACTCAAGGAAGAACACATTTTATCTTGATATCTAAATGAGGGATCATCTTACAATGCTACCAAAAGCGCCAAACTAGTAGTATAATATGCTAACATCTAATGTGTAAAGTGAGATGATATGGTCCATGCATTTGATCTCTATCATTTGCATCATGGTATGATCTCTATCATTCATTTGTGTGTAAGGCCAAGGTATATGGAACTTACACGTTGAATGTGTTATAAGAGTATCTATCATACATGTACTTACAACAATACCATATCAATACACTAGCCCAACAACGATCTAAACTAGATGCCTCTAATTTATCAATTGCATGTTTTACGTGGCTTAGGGCTTTCGGAGATAGAACCGTTCTTACCTACGAACATGAACCACAACGAGGATAACCAAGTTATTAGCAACTCGTTGTAAATCAGATATTAACTATAGTAGGAGAGACAGACACCCGCCAGCCACTTATGCAAAACAAGTTGCATGTCAGTCGTGGAACCGGTCTCATGTACGATGACATGTAAGGTTGGTCCGGGCCGCTTCATCCCACTATGCCACCAATATCCAAAATACATAGAAGATGCAATAACATGATCATCATCGCCCACATATAAACATATGTGTACTACCCGTGCAAAGCATCTATGCATAGATCAGGCTCTGATACCACTGTTGGATCCACAATATAGAAAACAAAAAATTTCCTATGATGAGAACTACACGCCAAGATCTATCTACTAGGTACAAAGCAACGGGTGGACATACATCCATCAAGAACTTACCCTCGAAGACAACGAGTTTTGTTAACGAGTAGGAACTCGTGGTTGATGTAGTCGTACACTTGCCGATCTCAAGATCGTGAGGAAGTCTGAGAAGGTCCGGCTCCAGCACGTCCTTCAGATCCAGCTCCAGCACCACCAAGTCCAGCACCGCAAAGCAGCGGTGCATCCGTGATCGCACACACGTCCGGTACCCCAACAACCTCCGTCCCTCGCTCCAGCAAAGCAGCGGAAGCAGCAACTCCTTTTCAGATAAAGCCACCGGGAACATGTATCTCGCTAATCCGAGACCATGGGGGAATAATACTAGAGGGGGAGAGAGATCCTTCATGAGGAGGTGTAAGGAAGAAGGGGTGTGAGGGGGGCCTTTTATAGGAGGAGGGGAGGGTACCCCTCCCCATGGCCGGCGCCTCAAGGGGTGACCCTTCACCTCCTCATTCATGTGGTGGTAACTCCCTCCACATAAATTTGCCCCTTCACATTCTCTTTTAAAGTCTCCACTTTAAATGCATTAAATTTCTCCAAATTTAATGCTCTCTCATTCAATAAAACTCTTTTATTATTTTTTATTCAGAATTTTGTTAATTATTTTAATTAACAAACATTCACTTAAAACCCCCTGTAACATTTCAATATTACATGCAGAACCAATTTCAGCAATTTCACCCGAAACAGTTTCGGTGTCTATTGAAATAATTCCAGCGATTTCTTAAATCTTTATCTGGAACATATTTGCTCCAAATGGTGTCGGTATCCCTTAAGTGTGTCATCCTACGGTTCGCGAATAATGCAGACATGATCGAGACCCCTCTCAGATCAATAATCAGAAGCGGGACCTGGAGATCCATACTGACTCCAACACATTCAACGATGACTTCTGTGATCGTGAGAACCTTTAACGCTAGTAACTAAATCCCTTTGTCTCGCGATATATTACATGTCCGAGATTCGATCATCAGTATCTCCATACCTAGTTTGATCTTGTTGCCGACATGCACTCTTTTCTCGTTCTCGTGATATAACATTCTAGTGATCACATCACTTGCTTGCAAGCTATCTTAATGTGATATCATCGAGAGGACCCAGAGTATATCTATCTGTCATCGGGATTGACAAATTCCACTCTTGATCCATGAGCCTCAACATAACACCTTCGTAGCACTGAACCCATCTTTATAGTCACCCTATTATGGTGTGACGTTTGATGTTATCAAGATACTCTTCAGGTGTTAGTAATTAACATGATCTCATGGTCTAAGGATAAATATTACTTCGTATGATTTTATAGCAATATAAACATAATGACTTGATCATAATGCTATACTTTGGATGAATGTTCATCACATCATTCAACTAATGTTGTGATCTTGTTATTAACAACATACAATGTCCATGATCAGGAAACCTTGATCATCTTGTTAATCAACAAGCTAGTCTATAAGAGAGGCATAACTAGGAACCCTTTTTGTTTATTAAACACACATGTATTGATGTTTCCGATCAATACAATTATAGCATGCAAAATAAACATTTATCATAAACATGGAATAAGATAATAACCACTTTATTATTGCCTCTCGGGCATATTCCCTTCAGTCAGCATCATCACTTTTGGGGATCAAGGTCATGATTGAATAGTTCACACTGGCCAGATCAATTTTATGATGATAAAAAATAGAGAACATTAACATCACATCGGATTTGATTATATCCCAACAACTTTGGAAAAACTCAATTGGGATACCATCTGGGACAGGGGCTTTGTATTTCTCCATTGAATAAATCACATGCTTGATCTCTTCTTTAGTAAACTCTCTGTTTAACTCCAACCTATCAGCATCAGATAACTTTTCTGTATTAGACCAAATAGAGTCATCTAGTCTAACATCTTAATTGTGAGAAGGACCAAATTAACAACTTTTTATAGAAGAGAGTAGCATGTTGCACCAGCTTTGGGGTCCCTTGAATTATGCCTAGATCACTTTTCAGAGAGAATAATTTTCTTTATTTTCTTACCATTTGCAATTATGTGGAAAAATTCAGTGTTGTTTTCTCCTTGGCAGCCAACATTCACTAGATCTCTATTGCCAATATGATTCCTCCTAAGCATAAAGTTGCATCAATTCACCCTGAATCAAACTCTTTCTTAGCATCTGGTCAAATGTTAGAGGGCAACTCTCTTCAAGGTCTTCTAATTCAGTTAGCTCCCTAGATAGATCTTTTTTCTTCTTAATCTCGACACCTCTCAAGTTTGCACCCCATCCTTTGAGATCCTTCTTCACTATCTTCAGCTTTTGTTGCACCAAATCTAAAATGATACTAGATTTTATCTTTTGAGCCCAGACCCTAGACACCCTCAAAAGGAAGGTGTCATCTTTGAGCCACCTTTTATCAAATCTGAAATCTCTACCCACTATGTCTCTTCCTTCCATAGTATCAAGAATAATGGGATTATGGTCAGAGATATCCCTGGTCAACTTGTGGATCATGGTAAGAGGGAAGAGAAGTTCCCATTCCCTGCTCATCAAGAATCTATCAAGTTTATCTCAAGGGTAGGAACAACTTGGTTATTTGACCAGGTAAAGTTACCACCAGTCATACCAATTTCTCTCATTTCACACACATTAATGATGGAGTTAAACATATTAGACCATTTATTGAGCTATAAATCTTTGTTCTTATCAGAGGCAAATCTAAGAGCATTGAAGTCACCACCAACCAACAAAGGTAGTTGTTGGTTCCCACAAACTTTCCCTAATTCGGTTAGGAAGAATTCCTTATATTTTTCCTGAGCTGCCCCATACAGATTCACAAAGCACCATTTTGATTGGATTTTCAGATCCATTAGAGTCACTTTCACAAAGAATCTGACAGTGATTGTATCACACATATCAAACATGTTCTTCTTGAAACCACCTAAAATACCACCGGTCCTTCCAACTGAAGAGATCCATTTCCAAGAAAATCGATTAAAAGGATCAATTTTCCTTAAAAAGGATAGAGAATAGTCCTTTCTGATAGTTTCCTGTAAACCAACAAATTCTAGCTCATATTCCTTGATGAGATCAGACAGGAAAACACCCATACCTTTCTTACCTACTCTTCAATTCAAACTTGCTCCTATCATAAAAACTTGGGGTTCTTCTTTCTCACTCTGGTTCTAGAAACAATATCACACAAAGGGTAATTATTGTTTACCTTCACCGAGGCAGCACTCAATTGAACTTGTGATCCTCCAGAGACATTACCAGATTTTTATTGTACTTCTCTTCTACCAATAATGCAAGTAGTTTACTTTCCTATTTCTCTTAGATATAATAGGAGTGAAACCATCTTCCTCATCCTCCTTGTCACCCAATCCCAGCAACACAATTTGTTTCCTATTATTACTGGTATCTTTGTTCAAGATATCCTGTTTACTAGCAATATTATGCCTAGCAATTTCTAAATCTTGGAGAAAGTTAACTTTTTCAAGGTTAAAAGAAGAGGGATAAACACCCATCTCCAAAGCTATATTATAAACGTCATCAGCATCAAGAACAACAAAAGAGTTATGAGAGTCAAGGTTAGTACCTTCCAAATTCCTTGTAGAGGCTTGAGTGCTTGTCCTTAGATCCACCCTTTCATTAATGTTGGGTTGAGCTAGCAGCCTAGAGCTTTCTCTAACTGTTTAAGCACCCATCCTATGATTAGGTTCTTCATGCTTCTCTTCTTCTTGAGTGTATTCCACCTCAAGTTGAGATCCATCTACTTGAATGATTATTGACTGATGTTCTTGAGATAGGCCAGGAATAAGTAAACCCGAGACAGCTTCACTGTTTCCATGTTCATGGTTTCCCTATTAAGTGGTCCTTCAAATTTTCCAGTTTCATTCTCCCCATAATCCAATTGCTCCTTAGAGGTTTCAGCATCAACCACCTCATTATCAGCATCTACTACAGCTTCTTCCAAGATAGGATCCATCAAATGTTGATACTTTCTCTTGAATTTGGAAGCCTTGTCACTATTGGATCTGATCAAATTATTCACAAAACCTCTAAATTCAGGGTCTTCTTCCATTGCAACCAGAGCTTCATCACTATCAATATTTTCAGGAGCCAAAGCATCTAAAACTTCCATGTGCACATCATGAATAACATCATTGCTGATAAGATTGCCAGCCCCACCAACCTCATGCTCAAGATTCCTACTACTACCAGCAACATTGCTAGGACCTGCCTCACCAATTAGAGCTTCCATCTTGGTGCCAAAAGAAAGAGAATTAGAGGAGGAACTCTCATTCATCACTTCTTTTCCCTGGTTAATGTTGTTCCTAGTATTCTATATAATGGTTCCATTATTTTGCCTACCACCAGAACCACCAGCTTCATTGCCATTAGCAACAGTGATGACTCCAACACTAGCATTATCAGTTCTCTACCTCTTAGGAGTACCTTATTGATTATGAGCCTCAACATCTTCAATAGCCTGAGCAGCCTGATTAGTAGGATTGACATTTGGATCAAATAGTTCCCTAGTATACAGGAACTCATAGAAACCTTTCTTGATTTCTCCAATTCTAGAATTAGGGACTAGAGAGACATATTGACATCCAATATTAACCCTAATGTAAGCATAATTTCTAAAACAAATCTAACATCAGTGGCTTGCCAACCAAACTTGCCACATAGAAAGTTGTAGCTCTGTCTCTGAATTTCATTGGGATGCCTTTAATCCTGAACCAAGCTCCATCCATAACAACAAAAGTTTCAATATCCCTAGCCCATTTTTGCAACTTTATGATAGCATCAGGAATAGTCTTCATGAAGAACTTTCCAAAGTGGGATAGTTCATAAATGCACCTAGCATTAGGAAATCTTGTTCTGAATTCATTATCAAAAACAGCCTTAACGAAGAATCTCCACTTGATATTCAACAAATCTGCCCAAACCTGTAGTTCATTCTCAATCTTCTTACAACTTACATATCCTTTCTCAATTGTAATGTGAGCATAATTGAACAGTCTGAGCTGCCAAAGAATGGAGCAACATATTCCCAAGGATCCCCCTCTTGACAAACTGAAATCTGATGATTACCTCCACACTTCTCACAACTGACAGAGCTACCATGAACAATCTCTCTATCAGTTTGCTATTGTTGAGTGGAAGCAACAACCAGAGTTGGTGGCGGTGGTGGTACAGAGGACCCCATCGACACCAAACTCCGAGAAGTAAGGGTCTTAGAAGGAATCGAAATCCCCCTCAACCATGGTACATTGCTGGCATGAAGGAATATTGATGGGGATGGAAGAGCTTACTGTGTTTCCTTGCCTGTTGATCACCAACGCTGACTGATTTGTATCCTCCACCCTCATGGTTGATGTAGTCACTTCGGAACCACCGGCATGCATCTCCTGACGATGAGCCCATCAATCTCGATTGACCAGTCTCGCTTCTTCCTCACGGCGATTACGCTCCATCAACACTTTATCTCTTGCCAATCTCTTAGAGTTGTGTCGTGCTTCGGCCCGACACCTTTCTTCATCATGTCTTTGTCGTTCTTTAGAACGACGGTGCTCTTCCTGGCGCCACCGCTCATCTTCATTCCTGCGGCGTTCATCTTCTCTACGTCGGTCCTCGTCTCTTCTTATCTCGTCATTCTGGCGCCTTTCATCTTCCTATCTCCTTTCTTCCTCCCGTCTCTCCACGTTTGAGATGTACCTTCCCCTCGAATTGTTGTATTGTAGAGAACTGGGCGGAAAATTGTGGGGAGGAGATCTGCGGTTGTTGACATATCTTTGACCCATCCTTATCGGTGGCATGGCCGCAACTTGCGCGAAGGATCTTGGATCTTCAGATCTAACTCCTCTCCGCCGCACGGGATCTGCTGCTTGCGGGGATTTCGATCTGTGAAGTGGAGGGGAACGGACGAAGACAACTCCGCATGTAGCCACCGATCTAGGGTTGATCTGTATGCGGGACGGAGGAAAACGAGAACCAAAGTGGCGCACCCGGCCACTGCCTCATACGCGCGGAATCATGACAGCGTGGGTCGAGGTGTGTGGCTCACCCACCGAATGTTGTATTTCCACTGTCACTCTGATAGTGTGAGGCGCACCGAGACGAATCATGCCACATACGCTTGCAAAGGACTGGGATTGGGTGAGAGCTCTGGATCAACCAAATCATTGTGTGGATTAGATCCGTATACTGGGATTCAAGCCCACTCCTCTAAAAGGACTCCCATGGAGGTTGAAACCGCTAGTGGCCATATACGCCCCATGCCTTTGTAGACTGCCTTCAGCTGGAGCACGAGGGCCTACTCTACTAAACACAGCGTGGAGGCAGCAGGACAAAAAGACGAACGATCTTGCCGAATGTGGATCGACGCTGGGATGGCAAGGAAGGATAGACGGCTGGCGAACGAAGAAAACTCGCTAGAAATCATCTTCACGCTGCTTGCCATGTGCTGTGGTAGGTCTCCTACCACAAAACAGCACAACCTTTACCGTTACTCTTCTGCCATGCTGGACGACGAGCGTGCTAAAGAGCGGCGGCCTCCTCCAAATGCTATACATGCTACATCATGCTAATAGCTTGTTATATTTCACACAAAGAGTTTAAAAAAAACAGATATAGCCCAAAAATAAAAGATTTCAGCAAAGAATAACAACAATATATAACATAAATTACTCATTGAAAATCATCAGCACTAGCAATGTCATCTTCGGATTCAGAAGATGAGTCAGCAAATTGAGCCAAAGGGCGAGAGCAAACGGAAACAAATCAATCACTAGACAGCCAGCCAGATTATGATATAGAGGTCTCCTTTAAGTCGAAAACACCGACAGTACTTCATAAGGCATTAAACAGCTCCTAAAGCTAAGTTCCAGCTAAGTCAAGCACAAAAGGAAAACGATCACGAAAAGGGTCACATAACTTCAGCCTTCAGACGGCCCCGGCCTACACAAACTGCAGACAACAGGATCACGGATCCAACTAAGGGGCTCAGTTCTCCTCATCCTCATCCTCTTCAGCCTCGTCGTCGGATGGCTGCAAACAAAAGGGAAGCAATAAGTTTCTAAAGAAACTGGCCAACAAAACTCACACCAGTTGCTTACTGAATTTGACATTGGTGTAGCGTTTTAGTAGTCATTGCGCACATATATACAAAGGTCTTGCTAATGCGATATTCTTTTCTAGAATCAGATGAATGCAAAAGTAAACAGTGACACTGACAAGGTAAAGCTTACCTCTTCATCCTCATCATCTCCTTCAAACTCTTCAACCTCCTGCAATGAGAGATCTTTAAGAACCAGGCTTAAGGATATAAAATAAAATGATGCATCAAATCAAATAGAATACTAACATTGTTGAAATATTTCAAAGGGTTGGGCCACAAATCTTCTTTGATGATCTCTGCAACCTGCACAGTCCAAATCTCATAAACCAACCATACAAGGGACTAAAAGCACTAAGTTGCCAAATGATCAAGATAAATAGATAACTGCGAGTTTCCTAATGAAGGTAACATGTCACATAAGTTCTGTTACCTCATCTTGCACCCCATCAGCAAGACTCTTGTGCTCAGTATCAGTAAACCAGGTGAAGAAACTACAAAAAAGAATCAGAAGGGAAGGTTTTTTAGGCTTGCCTAGTAAGATTTGTAAACCACAAGACATGCAACAAGGCATGCGCCAGAAAATGTTGTTCAACAACAGACTATCTAACCACAGGGTGATGGTTATAATACAAGTATACAACTAACATTGAATATAGCAAATTAAGTATAATAGAAGGCTTTTCTACATGAGAACATCTACAAAATTCCCAGGAGTTGGTTAAACAACAACACAGACGGGAACCACTTAAGCAGGGCAATAGCCATATGAGTGTAACTTACTACACAGTTCCAATACTACTTAACAAAGCATGGCATCAATTTTGGTTCCCCAGGAAATTGTCTTGCATAAGCATTCTTGTAAGAAAACAACAGAAACTCTAAAAATGAAACGTAATCAAACTTACATGACAACTGATAAGTTATTCCCAGAAAAAAAGGATTAAGGTGAGGATTTTGCCATAAACAGCTCCGAGGACTCGAGGAAACATCAGATCAAGCATATACACGTGCATAACAAATAGAAGTGCAGCATTTTTAGCAGTAGCTCTGAGTTCCATTAGCTTTTCAAAAATTGCTATAGAATATAAAATCACCGTCACATGAAAAAATGCATACTGTTCATGGGACAAGCAACAATACTGATCATTTATGCTGTGTTTAGCATACCATAAACATCCAAAAGATTGTGACAAGGAAATGACTTCAAACTACATCATCCAGCTGCATCTATCACGGCAACAGATGCAAGGGAATAAACTAACCTTTCTTCAACCAATGGGCGCTTGTTCCCTTTCTTTTTAAGTGGATTTCCGTTAACCTCCTGTGTGTGCGTAGTTATAAAAGAATGAGATTTTGTCCATCCAAGCAGTGCTAAAATATAAATTTAGACGAGCAACATACCATTCCTTCCTTCCACTTAATGGAAGTAGCATTTATTGTGGTTGTTCCGTCATCAGCAAAGGCATATGACTTGATAAGCTTTTTGTCTTCAAAATACGGATTCTCGGAGAAGTTCTGGGAATTCAAAGAAAAGAGCATAAAGATAAATGATTGAACATTTTATCAAAGATAAGACTTGATTTGGTCTTGCACAAAGGCCATTCTTTCCCTGTCTTCAATATGTCCCTTGAGCATAGGTCAATACATATTTCTATATCTATTATTTGCTTCATAATTCAGAAGAGGAAATGATACTTACAAGAGTGATGGAGTAGCCTGACTTGACATCTTTAGAATCGTCCACATCAACAGATTCCAAGTACTTGAACATCTATGACGAGAGAAATAAATTCAGAAACCTGTATGTTACATAGGTCTAGAAAAATCTAACAACTGCTCAAGATAATTTAGCTTTCTCATCCTCATTTGTGTGCTTGCACAATATAGCAAATAATACAAAAATCGACATCGCAGCAAAGAAATAAGATACCTTTTGATCCTCTTCAGTCAAAAGCTCGCTGAGAAGTGGATGCCTTAGAAACTGTAAACAGCACATAACATAGTACATAAAAATGTGACCATGTTGATCAACACTTGAAACAAACAAACAAACAAAAACATGGAAGCTTTTATATTGTGTAATATAGTAGTCTGCATACCGCTGTCAGCCAAAAGTCTGGGATTGTCTTGATGATGTCACACCTTCTAAGATAGACAGGTCTGCGAATCTCACTGTACTTCTGCTCGACCTCCAAAACCTTATCACTTGCTTCCTCATTAACCTGTGTGCAAAGATTGAAATTAAATAAGCCTACAGATTGTGACAACTCAACTCTTTAAACGCAACAGAAATTGAATCAGTTTTAAAAACAACTATGGATGAATCAACATTTCATAAGAGTGAGGTGTCATATAAAGTGAAAGGTGAAAGAGTGTAACATTGGGGGATTATACAAATGACAACACATCAACAAATGAAACTGAGCTCCAGGTTAACAACAGGAATCCAACACCCTACCCTGGCACAGAAAATCATGGTACAAGCTATTATGCAAAACAATATATCAAAAACATCCTAAACACTTCATCAAGTATCCACAGTGAAACATCCTAAACACTTTGTCATTCAATTGAATACTCTAATACTTAAAGTGCCACTTGCCAGAATCTGACGGCAAATCAGGCGACAGCACACAGCCGGCGCTCAAAACTAAGCAGATAAATTGCACTACTCGACCTCTAGAGGCTACAACATCCTAACATAATTCGCCAAAATGGACTAATATGTTTGCCACCGCCCCCAGTAATTCGCACAGCTGGGACTACAAGGAGCGGGGAATTCTACCAAACTCGCAATCACCAACCCATCCGTCAAATTGCTCTATAATTCGACACAAGAACCCGCTTCAAGCCTCCTAACCCACTGCCTAGTCCAGCTGCGCAGCCACCCCCCACCTTTCAGGACGCACCAAAATAGATCGGGAACTCGAGTGAGGAGCAGAGTAAAGGCTCACCTTCTCGAGCTCATCCTGGATCTCCTGGAGCCTCTCGATGGAGAGGACGAGGGCGCCGTCGATCTGCTCGTTCTCCTCGCCGGCGTCGGCGTCGGTCTTGGCCTTCTTCCCCTTGTCTGCCGGCGCCGTCATAGTCGCTTCTCTCTAGGGTTTTAGCCTCCGACCCTGCGCCGCGGGAGCGAAGAGGAGTGTGTGCGTTTGTTAGAAGCGGGCAGCGAGAGGGAGGCGGAGCTGGGGGAACTGCGCGATTTTTATAGCGGGCGGCGCGGAGATACGCGTCGGCTCTGTATTGAGACGATTTGGTGTGGGCTGGGCCGTTGGATTCGCGTGGTTTTGTCCCTACTCGGGGGGTTTTGTAAAACCCTAACCCTAAGGATCGGGAGCGGGGGGTCTTGGATCGTCCAGTTTTGGCCGCGGGTAGTGCTTTACATACGTTGTTTAGTGCAGTCTGGAGACAGTTTACAAACCTTGCCCGTGCTTTGCAGTGAATAGAAAAAAATCAATCACTCTGCGCGCGCTAAAAAAAAATTCCAAAAATTCCACCCTTCTATTAATCATCAACAGCAGTACATACAAAGAGACCAAAAAATAAAAAAATAAAAAAATAGGTCCATGCACCACCTAGCGACGACTACCAACACTAACGTGCCGTCTTCGCCCCTCCATCACCAGAGCCGGGCAAAGTTTGTCGTAGTAGAGCTTGTTGTAGTAGACAGACGGGAAGTCCTCGTGCTAAGACCCCAAAGGACCAATGCACCAAAGTAGTAACCATCGCCAATGATAATAATTGTAGATTGTAAAAGACTGACCTGAAAACACAACAGTAAACATGAAAACCGACCAGATCCTTGGAGATCCACCGGACAAACGACTCCACACGCCCTCCGCTAGCGTTAGATGCACCACCGGAGCGAGGATAGGGTGGAGAGGACTTTATTCTGACTCCAGGACGTAGTCGTCGCCTCAACATCCCCAAAGAGATACAAAAAGTAGTCTAAGTAAAGAAACGAAAAATCCTCCCGCCGGCGAGAGGGCGCATCCGCCACACCTCCGACCCCGAGGCCACTAGAGGTGGAGCAGACCGGCAGCGTCACCGGCGAGAGAAATAAGGAACCCTAGCTGGGTTTTTAGGTAGCCACCGCCGCGATCGCGAGAGCTCCTGACCGTACCGGTTCGGTGATTACAAACCTCCTGCGTGATGAAATCTTCATGCCCGCTACGACACAGATCGACACTATCCATAGTTTGATGCAGAGGGAGATGCGGTAGCGCAGCCAGCCCAGTTAGCCGATGTACGCCATGTTCTCGGCAGCAGCAAGGCCTCGACGATATACAGGGTGAGGGGTGCTCCTACAAGAATGCCTTTGTCACCAAGGCCAGTACACAATTTGGGGAGAAACGACCATGGGTAGCGTTATGTTGCCTCCTTCAAAAAACCAATCGAGTATAAATGCCACCTAGGAAACGCGAACCAGTGTGGAGGCCACGACCCGGCAATCGGGAGGCGACGCTTAAACCCATCTAGGGTTCCAATCCCCCTCACCGGTGATGTCGTCGATCACCCTGCCGGAGGGAAGAGATCACCCTGGAGGCCTTCTTCATCACCATGACTGCCTCCGATGTGGTGCGCGAGTAGTTTATCCTGGACTACGGGTCCATGTAGTAGCTAGATGGTTGGTTCTTCTCCTTTGTGCTACATGTCTAGATCTTGTGAGCTCCGTTCATGATCAAGATCATCTATTTGTAATCATACATGTTGTGTTTGCGGGGATCCGATGGATATTGAGATGCTATTTCAGATTGATTATTGATTCTATCATGTCTATGTTATTTGTGATCTTGTATGCTTTTCGTTGTTAGTAGCTATCTTGGCCGAGTACTAGCAACTCCAAGAGGGAGTATTTATGCTTGATAGTGGGTTCATGCCTCTAGGAATCTAGGGAAGTGACAAAAATCTCTAAGATACTATATGTGCAGTTGCTACTAGGGAGAAAACAACAATCCTTTGTTCATAGAACAATCATATTATTTACTTTACACACTTTGCTTAATGCAATTATCTGTTGCTTGCAACTTAATACTGAAGGAGGTTCGGATGATAACCTGAAGGTGGATTATTAGTCATAGATGCAGTTAAATTACGATCTATGTATAATGTTGTAATGCCCAATCAAATCTCATAGGAGTCAAGATGATTAGTATATGCATGTATGCTTTCTTGGTGTTTGTCAATTGCCCCACTGTAATTTGTTCACCCAACATGTCATCTATCTTAAGGAGAATCACCTCTAGTGAACTATGAACCCTGTTCCATTCTTTTACCTTCAGTCTACAATCTATTTACTGTTTTCTGTTTACTTTCTGCAAGCAATTACTATCTTCCACACAATACTTTTAATCCTTTGTTTTCAGCAAAACCGGTGAGATTGACAACTTCACTGTAAGTTGGGGGCAAAGTTCTATGGTTGTGTTGTGCAGGATTCTAAGTTGGAAACAACACCTTGGAGGTGTTTCCTTACTCCTACTGGTTTGATAACCTTGGTTTTATAACTAAGGAAAAAGTTGATGCTGTGTTCATCATACTTTCCTCTTGGGGTTCCCCAACAAGCTCGATACATTTTGAGCCATGAAGCTCTTTTCTGGCGCCATTGCTGGGGAGTCAAGGACAGCTTCACAAGGGGAGTCCTTCATAACCAATCTCTGTACTTTGTTTGATTTGTTTTGCTTAGTTTATTTTTGCTTTGTTTGCTTGTTTCTTTTATCAAAAACACAAAAGAATTAGTTATACTAGTTTGCTTCTTTATATCAAAAACACACAAAAAATAGTTCTTTCTATAGTTGTTACCTCGTTCTTAGCTCACCATGTTGATTCCTAAGTTCACCCTGAAAGACCTTTCAATAGGTAGTGGCTCTATAATTGGGAAAGATAATATTGAAGAATTTTTTAATCATGTTAGCAAGCATGAGGATATTGAGGATAGATCCCTTGCAGAACTTGCTCCAAATTATGAAATTGTTGTAGCTTCTTTAGTTCACATGTTGGAAGCTAGGTTTGTAAACCTTAACCCCATAATGCAAGTAATGTTTCTTAAACTTAAAGATATTGAGGACCCTGGAAAGAGAGATTTTATTCTAGAAACCCTGCTTAAAGAATTCTATGATGTTGTTAAGGAAGCCAGAAAAGTCTTTGATCGTTTTAATATGCTAGGCTCATGTGTAGATGTTATCGGTACATGATAAAAGATGGATAAAACCAAACCTAAAAATGGATAGGAAATTAAAATACCAATACCTTTTAAACTTGTAGGAATGCATGAAGCCTTAGAAAAGAATTGTGATTGAATTGTTCCTGAAAACTCATTTGATGAAAATAGTGAACCCAAGAGCATTGAGAGAGGATCCTCTAGAACTTATTTGGATGATATATCTTGCCTTGTTGAAGATATTTCTGGTATTGATCTTAATGCTTCTTCATTTGAGAATACTTGATTCTTGCTTCTTATGCCTAGATCAAAGGCGTTAAAGAAAAGCACTTATTGGGAGATAACCCAAATTTCGTTAGGAGTATTTTGTTGAGTCTTGGAAGTTATTGCTTCAGTAATAACCTCTCCTTATCATTTTTGTGTGGTTTTTGTGCCAAGAGTAACCTCTAATGAGAGAGAAATAAGACTTGGAAAAGTTGTTGTCCCGAAACAGATTTTTGTGCTTCGCTGCAAAAATTCGTGAAAAATCTCTGTATGTCGGTTTGAGCTATAATTTTTTGTGCTTCTGACCCAGGTTGTTATCTAACTTTCGTTAGTCCAACACTTTTTGATTTGAGCAACAGAAGATCTTCGAAAAAATCGGTTTTTACCTGCTGGTCTGTTTTGACAGATTTCTGCCATTATTTGCATTTGCCTCTTAATCTCTTTCTCTTTGAGTTCTCTTTGATCATTTGAACTTTTTAAAGGAAGTGCTACAGTAGCTTGTGTTTTAATGGAAGTTTTACTTGTGTTGAAACCGAACCAAAAGACTTATTATCTTGAGTACATTAATGTTGCTAATGAAGATTGTGTGAAGTTTTGTGTGAAGGAGATTTTAAAGTGTAGGGAAGAGTAATGTGATAAGATGAAGAATGGACAAAAGCTCAAGCTTGGGGAGGCCACCCGTGTCACTCCAAGAAATATTCAAGAAGTAAAAGCGTCAAAGCTTGGGGATGCCCAAGGCATCCCCTTCTTCATCAATAAAAAATTCAGGTTTCTTCTAAACACTTCATTTTTATTGTTTCATGCATAGTTGTATTATTCTTGGAGCGTCTTCGTTTTTGTTTTTAGTTTTAGTTTGCTCAGTTTGCTTGAATAAATTGGTTGGACCCCTGCATTCATACATTAGTTTTCAAATAAGTTGATTTGGATTGGAAAAGAGTAGGAAAGTTCATGCTTAAGTGGTATAAAAGGAGCTTTTTGACTGTGACTTAGACTTTATCATGTCATGCTTGATATTTTTTTGCTTTATACTTAGTGATTATTGCTGTAGCATGACTTGTTATAAACAATTGAGATTTCTTAATGTGCCTTGAAAGAAGCATGCGTTGTTTTAGCATATAAAAGCATATTATTGTGGTATTCTCCTTTGACGCTTTATTTGGGTTGACTTGGCGCATGCTCACACCATGTTAAGACTACCAAGTCACCGTAGCCTCTATGATCATTTTTTTGACTTGTAATATCACTTTGTGCTTTAATTAATGATGTTTTGCCGCTTTGCATGATTATGGCCATTATTGCTCTCTTAGTTGGTTGCTCCCAGTCTTTTGCTAGCCTCCATACCAAGTATGAGTTCCACTCATGCATCCAACTCCACATAAAACCAAATTATTCCAAAGAGTCCACCATACCTACCTATTAGCATTTGCTATTCCAAGTATATTCATGTTTTTATCTACCTTCCGAATTAAACTTGTTATGTGAAAATTAGTGATTAAAGCTCTCACAAACTTGATGGCACACTTTACTTTTCTTACACTTAATAAACTTGAACCATTGTGCCCATCTATGTTGCATATGTGCTTGCGCTTTATAAGTTGTGAATTAGCAGAACCATGTTACCATGGGGAACGCTTTCAACATTGCACTTTATTTGGTTGATATCATGTTCTTTTGCTTATGGATCCCGGCGGTGTGAAATAAAAGAGGACTTGTAAGCTCATGGAGTTTGTATATGTGTTAGAGAAACACCTAGGCCGCTAGCCTAAGCCATTCCTAATCATGGTGGAAACTTGCAGCATAACCATAATGAGCAATCTGTGAAGCATCCTTAATAAAAAACCTATGCAAATAGCAAATAAAAAGATCGTTGAGATGCTCATTGTCTGCTTGCCTTGTCATTTTGATATGGGAATGCTTCCGTGTCATAGGTCAAGGGGTACCCCGTTGTCGCTTCTCTATGATACACATGTATTTACAATGACAAGAACTTACTCATGACTAAAGTTGAGTAGCATGAGGTTCGGTCTTCATAAGTAAGGGGCGTGAGATTTCAACCTATAACTTGTCAAGCATATCCTCATATTTGTTCAGTTTAACCTTAATCACCTAAAGATGCTTATGATATGGGCAATGAGGGCTGAAAGCTAATAAGTACCATAATTTTTGTAAGCTCTTTATGAGACTTGAATCCATGCTTACTTCTATGAAGGGCCTTTCTTTTACTTTTTATGTTGAGTATCCATCTTATATATTTATGCACCTATTGAGAGAGCATTGTGGTCATTCTTAGTTTAATGTGCATTGTCCCAAGACTTGTTGATTGATTCCTAACTTTGATATTGTTTGTTCTTAAACTATTTGTATCTAGTCACCCTTATGAACTTTGAAGGTGTCCTATGCATTTATGTTTTGCTACACCATGAGGGACAAGCTGAATACCATTCTCATTATGTTTTCTATATGTGAAACAAACAAACGTATTTCAAAGCATTGTTATTTATGAATCTTTTGTTTGTACCTTTTCATGTTACAACATAGTTGCTATGTATTATTGTTAGAACTATATGTTTCATGCTATGTGTAAAGTACTATGATCCCATCTATCAATGTTTTACAAATACTTTGATCAAGATTATGATGGTGCATGTCACCTCAAAAAATATTCTTTTTTATCACTTACCTACTCGAGGATGAGTAGGAGTTAAGCTTGGAGATGTTGATACGTTGGAAACATATCTATAATTCTTGATGTTCTATGCTTGTTTTATATCTACTTTCTTATGTTTTGTCCACACTTTGGAGTATTTTTACACATTTTCTGGAACTAACCTATTAACAAGATGCCATAGTGCCAGTTGCCTGTTTTCTGCTGTTTTTGGTTTCAGAAAAGCTAGTAAGGAAATATTCCTGGAATTGGACTGGACAAAAGCCCAAGTCAATATTTCACCAGAAGGAACATGGAGTCCGGAGGGGAGACGAAGTGGCGCACCAGGGCAGCCACACCTGGTGGCGGCGCGGCCTACGGGGTGCGCCACTAGGGGTGTGGGCCCCCTGGTACTCCACCAACCTTGCCCCTTCTCCTATATATTGCCTCTGGGACGAAAACTCTAAGTACCCGATCAAAATTCCACGAAAGAGTCTGTAGCCGCCGCCATCTCCATCCCTAGATCGGAGGGATCTGAAGCTCTTCCCGGCACCCTTCCGGAGGGGAGAGATCACCCTGGAGGCCTTCTTCGTCACCATGACTGCCTCCGGTGTGATGCGTGAGTAGTTCATCCCTGGACTACGGGTCCATGTAATAGCTAGATGGTTGGTTCTTCTCCTTTGTGCTACCATGTCTAGATCTTGTGAGCTCCGTTCATGATCAAGATCATCTATTTGTAATCATACATGTTGTGTTTGCGAGGATCCGATGGATATTGAGATTCTATTTTAGATTGATTATTGATTCTATCATGTCTATGTTATTTGTGATCTTGTATGCTTTCCGTTGTTAGTAGCTATCTTGGCCGAGTAGATGCTAGCAACTCCAAGAGGGAGTATTTATGCTCGATAGTGGGTTCATGCCTTTAGGAATCTGGGGAAGTGACAGAAATCTCTAAGGTACTAGATGTGCTGTTGCTACTAGGGATAAAACAGCAATCCTTTATTCATAGAACAATCGTATTATTTACTTTACACACTTTGCTTAATGCAATTATCTGTTGCTTGCAACTTAATACTGGAGGAGGTTCGGATGATAACCTGAAGGTGGATTATTAGTCATAGATGCAGTTAGATTACGGTCTATGTATAATGTTGTAATGCCCAATCAAATCTCATAGGAGTCAAGATGATTAGTATATGCATGTATGTTTTCTCGTTATGTGTCAATTGCCCCGCTGTAATTTGTTCACCCAACATGTCATCTATCTTAAGGAGAATCACCTCTAGTGAACTATGGACCCCGTTCCATTCTTTTACCATCAATCTACAATCTATTTACTGTTTTCTTTTACTTTCTGCAAGCAATTACTATCTTCCATACAATACTTTTAATCCTTTGTTTTCAGCAAAACCGGTGAGATTAACAACCTCACTATAAGTTGGGGCAAAGTTCTGTGGTTGTGTTGTGCAGGATTCCAAGTTGGAAACAACACCTTGGAGGTGTTTCCTTGCTCCTACTGATTCGATAACCTTGGTTTCATAACTGAGGAAAAACTTGTTGTTGTGCTCATCATACCTTCCTCTTGGGGTTCCCCAACGAGCTCAATACATTTTGAGCCATCACATATCATTTTTCGTGTTGTTTCAGGTTAGTTGCTTCTAATATACGGTTGTCAATTTTGTCGATGGGTGTTGAGTGTGGAAATCAGACACTGAGGATGCAGGGCACCCCCTTTCCTTGTTCGGGCATGGGCACGAGATCATACCAAACAACCTCGGCAAATACGAAGATGGAATCACATAGGAGACGCAAGATTTACCCATGTTCGGGCTACTGAGAAGCATAGCATCCTACTCTTGCATGATGTTGTGTGATGGCTCTGAAATATAGCCATCTACGTCCACATTTAAACTGTATATTATTCATATTTTTTATGAAATGTCTCTCTAAACCCTGCCACTAATGCCTAATATTCAAAGGGGTATGTAATCCTTTCTTTCTATTTTTTTCCTATGCAGATAATGTCGTTTGAAGATGGTAATCACTACATTAAAGTCAAATATACGAGATTTCCAACAACCAGAAGAAACCAGGAGCCGTGAAGCGGGGGCAGATGCTTTAACGACCAACTATACGACCAGAACAAAATTCCGGTCGTATAGTTCCGGTCATATAGTTGGCGCCGCCACCGCTAGGTCAAACATAACAACTTTTGTGAAGGGACCCCTATATAAAGAAGCCTCGGGCGACGAGAAAACAAGCTAGCCTCGCTCAAAAGTCTCTACCCCGAATCACCAGCCGCCTCTAGATCTCAAAACCCTTCTCCATCTCCATAGCCATATTCCACCACTTGTAATAGTAGATCTCTTCTTTGATTGGCGACATTGTAAGACTATTGCTATCAATCTCATGATTTTCATTATAATGTTTATGATTGTTGATCTCATCTCTATGTGTGAGTAATTCTCCTTGGGTTAAGGGCTTCGGCCTAGCCATGTAGCGTTTATGCATGTTATTTATCATAGATGGGATCATGTATTAGTTTGTATGACATGATGATTATTGTATCCTCTCTTGCCTCAATCCAAGGACTTGTCAGGTACCCAAGACCCCGAGGGTTGAGCCAGGTATAGGGAGTATGAGTAATGACTGATCTGCAGGTTGGGAACCCCAGTGACAGAAGGGGTAGTACGACTGTATGTGAGGGATTTACTTGGGATTAACGATGATATCACTATGCATATCATTAGTTCTCTTTCTTCTATGGATGAGACTAGTAGGTTATTGTTATAAGCGGTTGCGGAGGCAATAGCAATTATGGATGCACTTCCCACATATAATTTATCTTGCTCTAACAATTACATGCACAATTTATCTTTATTTTTTATTCCCATTAGATATTTTGCACAGCTAAAGGAGAAACCAAACGCCCTAGGCCCTCTCTCTCCATCATCGACGATAACAAAAAGACGCAAACTCTTGGTCCGATAAAAACACAAAAGGAATTCTAAAACTCCCGAAGGTCCGTTAAAGTAACTTCACTACACATGTACTTCCCGAGGATTCGATAACCTATGTCTACTAGGGAAAAAGAAGCTATACTACATCCGTAATCCGGATCGAAGGTATCAAGCCTTTTTCTAGCGCCGTTGCCGGGGAAGCAATAGCTACCCTGGTGAGGTTATTAGGAACCTTTCTAGTTTTAATTCTTGTTTTTAATTTTGTTAGTTTGCTTTCAATCTTTATTTGATAAACCAAAAACGTAGTTAGCCTTTAAATTCTTGCTTTTACTATTATAATTCTCTGTTTAAGAAAACCCCAAAACATAGGAAATATGGCTGAAAAAAATACTATTACATCATGGGTGGAATGTACTTCTTTATTTATGACTAAATTTTTCCCACCTACAAAGACTATGCAACTCAGGTCTAATATTACTAGTTTTAGACAGGAAGAGCATGAGCCACTAGCGCCTGCATGGGAGAGGATGAAAGAATGCATGAGAAACTTTCCTAGTCATGGGATGGAAGACTGGTTAATTCTCCATCTATTTTATAATGCTCTTAACCCTGTGTCTAAGTCTATGCTTGATACTGCAGCTGGAGGAACATTTATGGGTAAACATATTACCAAATAAAGCAGCTGCTAGACAATATGCAAGACAACCATGCCCAATCACATGTGGATAGATCAAACACGAAGAAGGTGAACTCCATCTCACCAAAAGAAAATGAAGAACTCAATGCTAAATTGGATGAGCTCATACTAGCCATAAAAGGTAAGGAAACCCAGGTAAGAGCTATCCCTAAAACAAATATTGAAGAAATAGACTTCGTAGCTCGTAATGATTATAACCCTGCTTGGAAGAAGAATTATAATCCTAATTTTCAGAAACATTATTCTAGTCCTGCAAGTAACTCTAATAATAATATGGGAACTAGTAATGATAGTCTCCAAGAAACACTAAAGTCTTTTATAGACTCACAAAATTAACAAAACAATATTCTTGTTAAAATAATGGAGAACCATGATGATATGCTTGGTAAATTATCTAACCAAGTTGTTAGTTTGAGAAATGATTTGCAGGCCCTCCAAGAAAGAACGAGGATCGTTGAGGCACATCTAGGTAAGATAACCGAGAGTCAAACTCTCATTATAGCTAAATTTGGAGGGAAATCTAAGCCCAATCCTGTTGAAGACCTCAAAATGATGAGAATCCAAAGGGAGGAGCCTGAAGAACTTGATTATAGTAATGCTCCTTCACCAAGTTACATCATTGAAGATCTCGTAAAAAGCATCAACGTTAAGATTCCAGTAAGTGAAGGTAGTAAGGAAGCTATGTACCAACACTTTGTTAATCAGGTAACAATAATGGTACGTGAGCTTGAGGAAGAATATCAGCAAATTGCTGAAAAATTACTTGTAAAGCTTGATGACATATTTGAGCCTACTATTAAGATTAAAATTGGAACCAATGAGATAGCTGCACTTCGTGATCTAGGTGCAAGCGTCTCAACAATTCCAAAGAGTCTTTTTAACAAGTTAAATCTTGGCTCTTTTGAGATCACCGAGTTAAAATTACATCTAGCAGATTCTACCTACAAACAAGCTGTAGGAATTAAGGAGAATACTTTAGTATACATTAAAGGTTGTCTTGCTCTCATTGATTTTGTTATTGTTGACATGCCTGAAGATGCTACTGCTCCTATTATATTAGGCCGTCCTTTCTTAAAAACTATTAAGGCTTTGATTAAGCGACATGAAGGGAACGTGAAGCTTCAATTGCCTTCGCGAGATCCTTTTGTTATTCATTTCCTCAGGAAAAGAAAGCCAAGCATGATGAAAAGGAGGCCATCACTTTGAAGGCCAACTACTTTGGAGTGGGTGTTCCACTCATCTAGCCTAAGTGAGCAACATTGAGGTTAAGCTATTGACCATAAAAGAGCGCTTCATGGGAGGCAACCCATGTGAAATAAAGGTTTGAGTAAAGTATTTAAGTTTTAGTTTAAGTTTATGTTCAATAAAGAGTGCTAGAAAACTACAATTGAGGAGAAGAAGTTCGGTAGTACTAAAAATCCTGCTTTATTCATGCTGTTGTTGGTCGACAATATTTACTGTCAATTTTCTGTCAAAAACAAGGTATATCACTAAGTTACAGGAAAATAAATAATTTTCGAAGAAACAATTTTTTTGATGCATACAGAGAGTTTAACGACCAACTATACGACGAGAATAAAAATTCTGATCATATAGTTCCGGTCATATAGATATCTTTGTCATCGACAATTTTTCTTTCATATGTACTGAGAGTTTAACGACCAACTATACGGCAGGAATAAAAATTCCGGCCATAAAGCTCAGGTCGTATAGATATCGGTGTCTCCGTAGAAATTCTTTTCTAATATACTGAGAGTTTAACGACCAACTATACGACGAGAATAAAAAATTCCGGCCATATAGTTCCGGTCGTATAGATATCGATGCCTTTGTATATTTTATTTCCTAGGGACAGACCGTTTGACGACCAACTATACGACGGAAACATATTGTTCTGGCTGTATAGTTCTGGCCGTATAGCTGCGCCACCAGGAGGAAACCCTAATATTTTGGCAGAAGGCCAACTATATGGCGGGAACCTCATTGTTCAGGCCGTATAGTTGCATTCGACCACAAAATTGCATAGGAAGGTACCTCCAACTCCAAAACTTCACTCTGTTTTCTCTTTTCTACCTCCAAACTCTCTCAAAACCTCAAGATCTTCATCTCTACTCAATTTTGTTTGATTTCCTCGCACACAAGTGATCCACAGTATGTTTCTCCTCCGATCCTCCAATTACTTTTTGCAAATTCATCATCGATCTATTGTCATTATCAATCTAGGGTGAGATCTACTATGAACCAATTGCCATGATTTTCTTGCCTAGATTATTATTTTGAGGAGATTCTTTAGTGTGCTATGATGAGGAATATGTTGTACTGTTGTTGGATCAAAAAGTTTTATTTTTGTCTTTCCTCAATGTTTTAGATGATGAACACAAGGACCCAAACTCGTGCTCGTGCCACCGCTAGTGCTTCTTGGGCTGTCGCTCAAGAACGCATGGGGATACGGTTCAGGAATGAGCTCCAACATGAACGCTTCGACATGATCAAGAACCGCAAAGTGAAGGCCACCAAGTGGGCTTGCCCCATTATATTGAACCAACTCGGTATTTATGAGGACTTCAATTTACTTTGCAATAGAGTTGTCCTACAAAACTTTGTGTAAAATGATGTGCCTACTTATCGCCGCTTAACTATTGAATTCCTAAGTTCGTTGCAAAGCACCGTTAGACAATGGCAAGGAGAGGACACAATTTCTTTTCGACTTATGAACAACAACTACACTTTAACATTAGATGAATGGTGTGCATGCTTTAATTTGCCAAACAATGATGTTAATGTCTTACGCGCATACTTTACTGGCTTAGACCCTTCCCCTGAACAATATTTAATGGAATGAGTTTCACTACTAGAGTTAGAAAGGGGAAGAATATTCAACATCCTGTAATTCGTTATTTGTTCTATGTTATTGCTAACACCTTGCAGACACGTAATGAGTTCACAAGACTCAACAAGGAAGACGGCTTAGTCCTTGCAAAGGCTGCTTACATCAACTTCGGCTTTGTCACTCAACTTGGGCGCCATCCTTGTGCGCTACCTGGAGCACCACGCCTCCCAAAGCCAAGGACCAATCACAGGTGGAGGCGTCATCACTGTGCTTGCCACTGCCCTAGACATCGACCTAGGTGAGCTGCAACCCGTGCTAGGTGAGCGACATGTTGGTTTCTCTACTTTAAAAGCTTATGGAATGCTCACTAGGAGAGGTTGTGTTTATTACCTGCATATTGCTGGAGCTAGGCGTCTCTACCCTGCTCCTATGCCTAATGGTCTTTTCTCTATCGAGGAAGGACGTTTGCTATATGACTTTCAGGTTGAGCAACACCAACCCGAGGAGGAGGTTCTGGAGGAGGATGAGGACCAATAAGAGGAGCAAGAAGTTCCTTATCAAGAGGAGCAGCCATAAACCCGGTTCGCTACATACCAAGACTTCCAAGAACTTGGAGGGACTGTGGAGAGGATGCATAGTCTCTCTTTGAACCTCCGAGGAATAACTAGTAACCTTTCAACTCAATTCGCGAACTGGATGATTTGAAGGGCTTGCAAAAGCCTAAGCTTGGGGAAGTTTCCTCATGTATCTTTATTTGGCATTCGTTTGCTTTTATTTATTTCGAGGTTGTGTTTTTAATTTGAGTTTATAAGTGATATTTGTAAACGTATCTATAATTTTTGATGTTCCATGCTTGTTTAGTATCTACTTTCTTATGTTTAGTCCACACTTTGAGGTACTTTTATACATTTTCTGGAATTAACCTATTAACAAAATGCCACAGTGCTAGTTGCCTGTTTTCTGCTGTTTTTGGTTTCAGAAAAGTTGTAAAAGAAATATTATCGGAATTGGACCGGACAAAAGCCAAAGTCGATATATTACCGGAAGACTCACGGAGCCAGAAGACGAGATGGAGAGGGGCCAGGGGCTGGCCACACCACCTGGTGGCGTGGGCTAGGCCAGGCCGCTCCAGGGGGTGTTGTGTGCCCCTCAGGCCTCCACCGACCTTGCCCCTTTGCCTATATATTCCTCCCAGGACAAAAACCCTAAGAACAAGATCAGGAGGGAGTAGTTCTCTCTCGAGGCTAAGGGCTCTACCGGTAGCTATGTGTTCATATCTCTCTCTATGTGTGATCTTATTGAGATCATGAGCTTTGTAATCTATAGATCTATTCTGCTACTCAAGTGCTTTAATGAATCTCTGCTTATCCCCACGTGTGTGAAGTTGATAGTGTTCACTCCGTGTTGCACTTTGGCTAAGTTTACATAAATACTTGTCATGAGTATAATTTGAGTTGGATGTCCCTATGAGATTGTGGTGTTTGTTGGAACCATCTAGCGCTCAAGGTGATAGTGAGGGGTTATCTAGATGGGGAATGCGAACTTTAAGGTGTGCTGTTATAGCCCTACATCGTCCAACCAGAGAGTAGTTCAGGGTAGCATCATGAACAGAAGATATTTATATGAGAGTGTCCACTAGTGAAAGTATGATCCATAGGCCTTGTTTCTAAGCATTGAAACACCATTTACAATCAGTCCCGTTACATGTTTGCTTGCTGCCACTCTTATTTCATATTGCAATTACCACTTATAATCATCCATATTACTTGTATTTCACTATCTCTTCGCCGAACTAGTGCACCTATACACCTGGTGTGTTGGGGACACAAGAGACTTCTTGTATATTGATTACAGGGTTGCTTGAGAGGGATACCTTTGACCACTTCCTCCCTGAGTTCGATAAACCTTGGGTAATCCACTTAAGGGAAACTTGCTGCTGTTCTACAAACCTATGCACTTGGAGGCCCAACACTGTCTACAAGAATAGAAGCGTGCGTAGACATCAAGCTATTTTCTGGCGCCGTTGCCGGGGAGGTAAGGTAAAAGGTACTCACATTTTCTGGCAACTAAGCTATGTTTTAGTACTGTTGCTGGTGTGTAAGTGCTTGAAGTTATTTCCTTTAGATTCTACAATTATATCTTTTTGTTTCTTGTTTTTATTTTCACTAGTTAGGCTTAATGGAAAACAACAACAAAATTAGAGAGCTTCATAGTCTTTATAGTATTTATCTTGAGTTAGGACATGAAGTGTTTGAAGAGAACATTAAAAAACCTATGGAACTTTATTTGCATGCTAATAGCAACGTTATTAGTATGAATTCTTTGAACACAATTATTGCTAATGCTATGGAAAAGTCTAAGCTTGGGGAAGCTGGTTTTGATGAGTATGATATTTTTAGTCCCCCAAGCATGGAGGAGAAAATTTACTTTGATGATACTATACCTCCGATATATGATGATTACAATGATGGGTATGATATTTTCAGTCCACCTACTATTGAGGAGAAAATTAATTATGATTACAATATGCCTCCTATATTTGATGATTATGGTGATGAAAATAATAATGATATCTATTTTGTTGAATTTGCTCCCACTATAATTAATAAGAATGACTATGTTTATGTGGGGAGTATTAATTCTTTTATGCATGTGGCTCATGATAAGAATGTTTTATGTGATAGTTACATTGTTGATTTTCTTCATGATGCTACTGAAAGTTATTATGAGAGAGGGAAACATGGTTTTATGTGTCTCAACAATATTAAGTTTCCCCTCTTTATGTTAATTTTTTTGAAGTTGCACTTGTTTTGCTTTCCTATGCTTGTTGCTTTGTGCTTTCATGACTTGTTTCTTTGCAAGATTATTTTTCATAGGAAGTGGGTTAGACTTAAATGTGTTTTATATTTGCTTCTTGATGCTCTCTTTTACTTCAACTCATATTTCTTATGTGAGCATCATCGAAATTATCATGCCTATCTTAATGGCTATAAAGAAAGAGCTTTTTGGGAGACAACCCAATATATTTTTGCTTTCACTTTATTTTTGTTTTGTTGAGTATTGGAAGTTATTACCTCTGTAATAACCTCTCCTTATACTTTTTGTGTGGTTTTTGTGCCAAGAATAACCTCTAATAAGAGAGAAATAATGCTTGGGAAAGTTGTTGTCCCGAAACAGATTTTTGTGCTTCGCTGTAAAAATTCGTGAAAAATCTCTGTACGTCGGATTGAGCTGTAATTTTTTGTGCTTCTGCCCTAGGCTGTTATCTAACTTTCATTAGATTAAAACTTTTCTATTTGAGCAACAGAAGGTCTTCAGAAAAATCGGTTTTTACCTGCTGGTCTGTTTTGACATATTTCTGCCATTATTTGCATTTGCCTCTTAATCTGTTTCTCTTTGAGTTCTCGTAGATCATTTGAAATTTTAAAAGGAATTGCTACAGTAGATTCTGTTTTAATGGAAGTTTTACTTGTGTTGAAACTGAACCTAAAGACTTATTATCTTAAGTGCACTAATGTTGCTAATGAAGATTGTGTGAAGTTTTGTATTTAGGAAATTTTAAAGTGTAGGGAAGAACAATGTGATAAGATGAAGTATGAACAAAAGCTCAAGCTTGGGGATGCCACCCGTGTCACCCCAAGAAATATTTAAGAAGTACAAGCGTCAAAGCTTGGAGATTCCGAAGTCATCCCCTTCTTCATCAATAATCTCAGGTCTTCTTTCAAGACACTTTATTTTTATTACCTTATGCACTATGTGTTGTTCTTGGAGCGTCTTTGTTTTTAGTTTTCTTTTGTTGGTTTTCTTAAATGAGTTGGTTGGATCCCAACATAGTTATTTTGTGGAGAGACACACCTCGTTATTTATTGCCTAGAAAACTCTAGTTTTCACTCTTATTATTCTGCGAGTGTTCTCCTTTACTAGCACTGCGTTTAGCTTTAGTTTTCGACTAGATCATGTAGGCGCGCGTTGCCGCGCCCGTCCATTAGAACAATAGAATATTAGGAATACATGATAATATATTCTGAATGCATTTGAGAAGTTGTTATATTTGAAGTAAGTAACAATGTGAAGTTGTACATACACGATATGGCAAGTAACATGTGTTGTAAAGTTGCCAATCCGAACAATACTATAATTCACCAAATCTCTCACAGCTAAAATCATAACAAAGTCAATCATATGATAATCAATTTCAAATTCTGCGGTAACTTATGATGCATTGACACATAGTGTTTAGAATTCAAAAACTTTATAACATATTGTGAGGTTGTTTGATCTTTAAGTGAAGTTCAGTTCAAAAATCTAGGCAAGAAAGGAGAAAATTAAACAAGAAACAAACTTCCCGGTTCCATTAAAAGACACCAGTACCAACATTACTATATTCAGACTTTCCCACGATTAAAGTAACAACTAAATCTTTTGTACAAGTCGGGGCAAATGTTGCATCGAATTTTCTTCCAGCTAGACAATGTTGAACTCGTAGAAGGGAATATCAAGGTCAACGAACTCACAGCTCATGTATTGAAACTCTTGACGAGCTTCCGGCGGGCGAGGAGCCTAGCAAAACTGGCAGCATCAACGCAGATGGTGATGTGGATCCGGTGAGGAACGTGACTTTGTTGCGGAGGGCAAGCGTGGGCATGTCGCGACTCATTTAGCAAGGCGTTCAATAAAAAGTATTATAGCTCACACATCTTTAGAATTTTGGATTTTACCCTCTTCCCTGAGTAGAATAAGACAATTGTATTTTTTTAAACATGCATTATATCATATAAAAGGTGTCGGATAAGTTTGTTTTGAGCATTGGTAACTTTAACTTCAGAATTAAACATGCATTGGAAAGAAATAATAAATTACTATAAGCAGCGCAACTATAATTATCAATCGTCATCATGAGACAAAAATATCTAACATTGTGACCTTTATTTCCCTTTTGTACAGATGAATGAATGAACGGCTATACTATGATCGTTTAAAGAACATAATTTTCTTCTTTGTGTGGAATAATATCAAGCTGTAACCCAAATAGATATTGATAGCTATACCTTTAGATTCAAAATATATATATAGCTATACCTTTTGAACTCCAGCAGCTTGTTGAGGTCCATTGTAACTTTTCATCAACTTCTCATCATTTGCATCAACGTAAATTAGTTCAGCTCCATATCATCAAAAAATCCAGATTAGTTTTGACTGATTGCATGGAAATTGAGAACGCATGACCCTACCAACCAGGCATGAACTCACATCAGAACATCGGCTACCAGCCTGATCCTCCACACAAACCGAAATACATCTGTAATCAAATATACGCCAGGAACATACAGGCTGACAGGGGTCTTACGTCTTTCAACTGGAGGAGTCCCAGGTCGCTGAGAGTTAAGACGGCTAAGTGTGCGGACTCGATGGTGATGATGACCTTCATAACCAGCATCTCATTCGGCCACATCAGATCCATCTGGGGCAAGCAGACGCACCAACATCCATTACAGCGACGCATCGGCTACGAAGGCACGCTCACAGCCGAATACGAAGCCCCCCTCAATCGACTGGCCTGCGTCCGATCGGAGGCACGAGCGGATGGTGTCGGGTGCCCGGCCGCATCTTGTGGAGTCTGCGGTGTGCCGCTCGCAGCATCGCGGGGCTTCAATTCCCCTATCGCTTCGTGTCGCCCTAGTCTTTTCCTTCCTCTTGTCTCTTTTTTTCTCTCAATCGTATTGGGTGTTGCATTCAGCTGCCCAGCGAGACTTTCAGCTCGGTCCAGTATCCAAGTACATGGGCCCTAGCATGTGTTCCTAGCCCAAGTCACCATAGTAGGCCAATTTGACGCAGACAGTAGCATCCCCTAGGGACAACTGGGTCGGTGCACAAGCTAATGAAAATTGGACGGTCGGAAACATCCTGCCACGAGATCGGATGGCCAACAATGTCAAGTTCGTGAGGATGCTCCTCTTTGTTTCAGTTTTAATATCCCTAATTGGTGTTGGAAAAGAGTAGGAAGTTTCATGCCTATAGTGGTACTACGGGAACCTTGTTTTGATTGTGGCTTAGACTTTATCATGTCATGTTTGATATTGCTTTGACTTTATGCTTAGTGATTATTGCTATAGCATGACTTGTTCCAAACAATTGAGATTGCTTAATGTGCCTTGAAAGAATCATGCGTTGTTTTAGCATATAAAAGCATAATATTGTGGTATTCTCCTTTGATGCTTTACTTGGGTTGACTTGGCGCATGCTCACACCATGTTAAGACTATACCAAGTCACTATAGCCTCTATGATCATTTAGTTTTCGACTTGTAATATCACTTTATGCTTTAATTAATAATGTTTTGTTGCTTTGCATTATTATGGCCATTATTGCTCTCTTAGTTGGTCGCTCCCAGTCTTTTGATAGCCTCCATACCAAGTATTAGTTCCACTCATGCATCCAACTCCAAATAAAACCAAGTTATTCCAAAGAGTCCACCATACCTACCTATTAACATTTGCTATTCCAAGTATATTCATGTTTTTATCTACCTTCTGAATTAAACTTGTTATGTGAAAATTAGTGATTAAAGCTCTCACAAACTTGATGGCACACTTTACTTTTCTT
Source organism: Avena sativa (assembly GCA_916181665.1). Lineage (NCBI taxonomy): Eukaryota > Viridiplantae > Streptophyta > Magnoliopsida > Poales > Poaceae > Avena > Avena sativa. Next base: position 626,030,474 of record OV702291.1, on the reverse strand, counting down.
GCACTTAATAAACTTGAACCATTGTGCCCATCTATGTTGCGTATATGCTTGCGTTTTGTAAGTTGTGAATTAGCAGAACCATGCTATCATGGGGAACGCTTTCAACATTGCACTTTATTTAGTTAATATCATGTTCTTTTGCTTATGGATCCCGGCGATGTGAAATGAAAGGGGAGATTGTAAGGCTCATGGAGTTCGTGTATGTGTTAGAGAAACGCCTAGGCGGCTGGTGTAAGCCATGCCTAATCATGGTGGAAACCTGCAGCATAACCATAGTGAGCAATCTATGAAGTGTCCTCTATAAAAAAACCTATGCAAATAGGAAAGAAAAAAAGAAAAAAGAAAAAAAGCCTATGCAAATAGGAAATAAAAGGATCACTGAGATGCTCATTGTCTGCTTGCCTTGTCATTTTGATATGGGGAATCTTCCGTATCATCGGGCAAGGGGTACCTCGTTGGCGGTTCTCTATGATACACATGTACTTACAATGATAAGAACTTACCTGTGACTAAACTTGAGTAGCATGTGGAACGGTACTCGTAAGTAAGGCGCATGAGATTTTCAGCTTATAACTTGTCAAGCATATCCTCATATTTGTTCACTTTAACCTTAATCACCTAAAGATGCTTATGGTAGGGGCAATTAGAGCTGAAAGCTAATAAGTACCATAATTTTTGGAAGCTCTTTATGAGACTTGAATCATTGCTTCCTTCTATGAAGGGCCTTTCTTTTACTTTTTTATGTTGAGTCTCCATCTTCTATCTTTATGCACCTATTGAGAGAGCATAGTGGCCATTCTTAGTTTAATGTGCATTGTCCCAAAACTTGTTGATTGATTCATAACTTTGATATTGCTAATTCTTAAACTATTTGTATCTAGTCACCCTTATGAACTTTGAATGTGTCCTATGCATTTATGTTTTGCTACATTATGAGGGACAAGCTGAATACCATTCTCATTCTGTTTTCCATATGTGAAACAAACAAACGTATTTCAAAGCATTGTTATTCATGAATCTTTTGGTTGTACCTTTTCATGTCACAACATAGTTGCTATGTCTTATTGTTAGAACTATATATTTCATGTCTATGTTGAAGTACTATGATCTCAGCTATCAATGTTTACAAATACTTTGATCAAGATTATGATGGTGCATGTCACCTCAAAAAAAATTCTTTTTATCACTTACCTACTCGAGGACGAGCAGGAGTTAAGCTTGGGGATGTTGATACGTCGTAAACGTATGTATAATTTTTGATGTTCCATGCTTGTTTAGTATCTACTTTCTTATGTTTTGTCCACACTTTGAGGTATTTTTATACATTTTCTAGAACTAACCTATTAACAGAATGCCAGAGTGCCAGTTGCCTGTTTTCTGTTGTTTTTGGTTTCAGAAAAGCTGGAAAAGATATATTCTTGGAATTGGACCGGACAAAAGCTAAAGTCGATATTTTACCGAAAGACTCACGGAGCCAGAAGACGAGACAGAGAGGGGCCAGGGGCTGGCCACACCACCTGGTGGCGCGGGCCAGACCAGGCCGCACCAGGGTGTGGTGTGGGCCCCTCAGGCCTCCATCGACCTTGCCCCTTCGCCTATATATTCCTCCCGGGACAAAAACCCTAAGGATAAGATCGGATTTCCACAAAAAGTTCCACAACACCGCCGCCACCGAAGAGGAGATTCGGGGGAAAGAAGTCTCTGTTCCGGCACCCTGCCGGAACAGGGAAGTGCCCGCGGAGCCATCTCCATTGACTCCACCGCCATCTCCATCACCGTTGCTGATTCCCATGATGAGGAGGGAGCAGTTCTCTCTCGAGGCTAAGGGTTCTACCGGTAGCTATGTGTTCATCTATCTCTATGCGTGATCTTATTGAGATCATGAGCTTTGTAATCTATAGATCTATTCTGCTACTCAAGTGCTTTAATAAATCTCTGCTTATCCCCACGTGTGTGAAGTTGACAGTGTGCACACCGTGCGACACTTTGGCTAAGATTACATAACTACTTGTCATGAGTATAATTTGAGTTGGATGTCTATGAGATTGTGGTGTTTGTTAGAACCATCTAGCGCTCAAGGTGATAGTGAGGGGTTATCTAGATGGGGAATGCGAACTTTAAGGTGTGCTGTTATAACCCTACATCGTCCAACCGGAGAGTAGTTCAGGGTAGCATCATGAAGAGAAGATATTTATATGAGAGTGTCCACTAGTGAAAGTATGATTCATAGGCCTTGTTTCTAAGCATTGAAACACCATTTACAATCAGTCCTGTTACATGTTTGCTTGCTGCCACTCTTATTTCATATTGCAATTACCACTTATAATCATCCATATTACTTGTATTTCACTATCTCTTCGCCGAACTAGTGCACATATACACCTGACAAGTGTATTGGGTGTGTTGGGGACACACGAGACTTCTTGTATCTTGATTGCAGGGTTGCTTGAGAGGGATACCTTTAACCACTTCCTCCCTGAGTTCGATAAACCTTGGGTAATCCACTTAAGGGAAACTTGCTGCTGTTCTACAAACCTCTGCACTTGGAGGCCCAACACTATCTACAAGAATAGAAGCGTGAGTAGACATCAATACTTTATTTTTAGTTCTTTCTATTTACTTTCGAGATTTTCTAGCCAAGCTTTGCGGCCAATTTTCTATTCTTTAAACCCCTCTCTTAAAAACCACAAAAATATTTCTCCATTTCTCCATTTTCCTTATTTTCCCTCTTTCTTTTCTTTCCACCTCGAGGTTTTCATGTATTTGCTGGAGAGTGATCGACTTCGATTTTCCAAGAAGCAAATAAAAAAGGAAGAGAGAAGTGGAACCAAACATGAGAGGTATGCCTTATAACTCCCCACTTTTGAAGTTTGAGAAACCCATGCTAGTTAGTAGTAAATGTTGAGATATTATATTGGTGGAGGGAGTCTTTGTATTATAGTAAGATCTTCGTTTACATGGGTATTTAGTTGGGTATATTTTGTTCCAGCTCTCGTAATTAACCAAGTCTTGCCTAAAAATTGCTAAACAACTATAATAAGAAAAAGTCTCACAATTGAAGGCTTGGGTGTTGTAGTGCTTAGTCTTGAAGGCTTATTTTTAGAGACACTCAACACCACTAAAAATGTTGATTGACTTGATATCTCTCTTTAAAAAGATTTCTTCAATTGAATTAATGTTTAGCGGTTTTTGTGAGCATGCCAAAGTTTGACTTGTTAATCATACAAATGATATAGCTTTATGCGTGTCAAACTTCATGGGATGCCAACAACTCCGCTGGCCTACGAACGATCTTCATGGAGGAAACTCCTAGATTTTGGCTATGAGTTGATTAAACACATGTAGCAGCAATGCTATAGTGGGTAAGATTCTTGGCACTCTCGGGTAGGTGTAATCATGATGGAATCACTCCTCTGGCTGTTATGAGTAATCATTATGCAAAAGGAACAAAAACCTTAGTGATGCCACTAAGGTCCATCATAGCCTGATAAACTAATAAAAATCTTTGGCATGCTCTCAGTTACTCAAGAACTGAAATCTTGAAGGACAATGAATAGAAAAGTAGTGCTTGAAAATTCTTGATTTATTGATGTGAGAGAATTGAGATACTTGATACGTCCATTATGCATCACTATTCTATGTCATAATTCACTGTTATTCATTGATATATTTGATATTAAGAGATGATACTTATGTTATTTCATCTGTTTTTGCATGGTTGATGACTTTTGGAGCATGGACCGCTACAGTCAGGATTCTGATGGAAAATGTGCTGCTTGGAGGCAAAATTCGCGAAGATCAGAAAATACGGAAAAATATATGGAAAATCCTATTTTTCCAGAAGACGAAGTAAGCCAGAAGAGGGAGTGGAGATGGGCCACAGTGGGCCCACACCACCCCCTGGCGCGGGCCACCCTAGGCCACGCCACCAGGTGGTGTGGCTGCCCTGGCCCACCTCTGGCTCTCCCCTCTGGCGTATATATTCCTCCCGAAACCCTAAAACTCGGGGAGCGACCACAGAAAGATTCCATCGCCTCTGCGGGGCAGAAAACACCGAGAGAGAAAGATCTCTCCGGGAGACAGATTTCTGCCGGGGGAATTCCTTCCCGGAGAGGGGAGATCGTCGCCATCAACACCACCATCAAGCTGGACTTCATCGGGATCATCATCATCATCACCACCATCATCACCATTAGCACCCTCATCTCCATCTCCATATTGCTGTAACAATTGGGTTGAATCTTGCATAGTTCTTAGGGGAAACTTTCTCGGTGTTGATTACTCTTTGTAGTTGAAGCTATTGAGTGGAACCATTGAATTATTGTTTATGTTCAGATTGTTATACATCATTATTCCATCTTCGATCATGATCCATATGATGTCTTGTGAGTAGTTCGTTTTGTTCTTGACGACATGGGAGAAGTCATGTTGTTAGTAGTGGAGTTGTGTTGAGAAAGATTCAATAGTTTGATATTTAAGTTGTGGTGTACTTCTTCTAGTGGTTTCATGTGAACGTCGAGTACATGACACTTCACCTATATGGGCCTAGGGGAATGCATTGTGTATTTGGCTACTAATCGTAGGGGTTGCCGGAGTGACAGAAACCTGAACCCCCGTTAGGAAACCATTGCACAAGGGACGTAAGGGTCTTAGAGTTTAAAGCTGTGGTTAGGTTTCTACCTTAATTACTTTCTTGTACTTACGGATGTTTGCAAGGGGTATAATCACAAGTATTTATTAGTCCTAGGAAGGTCGGTACATTAGCACAGGTTCACCCACACAACACTTAGCAAGCTAAAGAAGATTAATCAACTATATGAAGCGAAAGCACTTGACAGTCTTCCCATGTGTCCTCAAGAATGTTTGGTCATCTTAAGTAATATAACCGACTTGTCCTTTGTTGCATAAAGGATTGGGCCACTTGCTACATTTATTCCTACTGTCTTTTATTTTCTCGTACTTTGTTTACTTGCTTTATCAAAAACCCCTAAAAATCCATTTGCTAAGTATCTGCAGAGAATTCCTGATCCATACCACTAGCCAGCACCTTCTGCTCCTCGTTGGGTTTGACACTCTTACTTATCGAAAATACTGCGATACACCCCCTATACTTGTGGGTCATCAAGACTATTTTCTGGCGCCGTTGACAGGGAGTGAAGCGCTATTGGAGAGTGGAACTGGTAAGGGAAACTTCTACTGTGAGTATTGTTTACTTCTGTTAGTTACTTTATTTTCGTTATGGATAATTCGTTGAGTTTCTTATTTGGTAATGCTACTACCACTGCTAGGGTAGTAGAGGAACCACCACCTGCTGAGAATGATGCTTTTAAAATACCTACAAGAATTATTGATCGTGTTATGGATAACTACTATGTTCGGGATGGAACAGTCCATCCCGGTGATCATTTACTCTTTTTACATGAATTATGTTGTTCAAGTGTGCAGGTATTACTACAAATCAAGTTAAGAAGAAGTTATTCTCATTATCACTGAAAGGAAGAGTTGAGGAATGGTATAAGCTACTGAAGAATGGTCAAGCTCTGGAATGGGAGGAAATAGTGCCTCTCTTTTATTCAAAGTTTTATCCTCCTGGTGAGATTCATAAAGATCGGAATCAAATATACAACTTTTGGCCTCTTGATGGAGAGAGTACAACTCAAGCTTGGGGGAGATTGAAGTTACTAATGCTCAAATGTCCCACTCATGAGCTCCCCAACAATATTATTATCAATAACTTTTATGCAAGGCTTTCTCTTCATGATAAGGATTTATTTGATGCTTCTTGTGATGGATCATTCACTCGCATGGAAGATGAAGCTAAATGGGATCTTCTGGACCGTATTCAAGATAATGCTGAAGCATGGGAGAATGACAAAGGTAGAAAGTCAGGTATAAATTATGATTATGAATGCATTGAATCTTTTATGGGAACTGATGACTTTCAAAATATTAAAAATGCTTATGGTCTAGACTCTCAAGCTATTGCTTCTTATTTTAAGGCTTTGCTTCCTACATTGAAGTGACTAAAAAGAAGTGGAATAAGTATCATGAACCTTATAAAGATGTCGCTAATAGTGTTCCTGCAAGAAATACTAAAGTTTATACTGCTAATCATGTTTTACCCGAACCTTACATTGAGAAAATGCCTTTCCCAGTTAAGATAAAGGAACATTCTATGATAGCTAGTATGGTTAATGAAAGTACACATAAAGCTATTGAACTTGATAAACAAATGGTTGATGAACCCATAATAGCAAATGTGAAAGACTTTGTTACTAAATATGAAGAAGAGGGACACACTATCCTTTGTAAGGATACCTCTAATATTGTTTCACATAGTAGTGTTATGAGAGCTAGTATTCATGTGTTTTCTGTTAGAATAAGTGATCATTGCTATGATGGTTCTTGTGATAGCTATATCGTTAAGTTTATGCATGATACTGAAAGTTACTATGAGAGAGGGAAAAGTGTTCTTATGTATCTCAATAATATCAAGTTTCCTCGTTATATGCTGAAAGTTTTTATGTTGCACTTGTTTTGCCTTCTTATGCAAGCAGCCTCTGGTTTTAACAACTTGTTTGTTTACAAAATTCCCTTGCATAGGAAGTGGGTTAGACTTAAACGTGTGTAATTTTGCTTCTTAATGCTCTCTTTCACTTCAATTCATATTCTTATGTGAGCATCATCAAAATTATCATGCCCATCTTAATGGCTATAAAGAAAGAGCTTTTTGGGAGACAACCCAGTTTACTTTTGCTTTCAATTTGGTTTTGTTTCTTTGAGTCTTGGAAGTTATTACTTTGGTAATAACCGCTCCTTATCCTTTTTTTGTCAAGATCAACCTCTAATGAGAGAGAAGTAAGATTTGGGGAAGTTGCTATCCCGAAACAGATTTTTGTGCTTCACTGTAAAAATTCGTGAGAGATCTCTGTATGTCGGATTGATCTGTAATTTTTTGTGCTTCTACCACAGGTTGTTATTTAACTTATGATAGTTTTGCACTTTTTGATTTGAGCAACATAAGATTTTCGAAAAAAATGATCTTTACCTGCTGGTCTGTTTTGATAGATTTTTCCACTCTTGCATTTGCCTCTTTATTTGATTTCCTTTTTGAATTCTTTTTGGGTTTTCGGAAGGGGTTGCTACAGTAGCTTATGTTTTGATGGTTTTCAGTTGAAGTTGGACTCAAGAGGTTTTATCACTTCACTTATACTAATGTTGCTAATGAGAACTGTGTAAAGTTTTGTGTGAAATAAATTTCCAGGTAGTGGAGATAATGGTGTAATAAGGAAGAGGAAGGCTTCATGACTCAAGTAATAAGTGTCTGAAGATGAAGATATTGATGATTATTCAAGTGGTGACGCCGGAAGAATCTACTAGATACCAAATTCAGAGGCCTGCAGAGTCCGTTTTCAAATAGGTAACCGTTCTGGTAAGAAAAGTTCCGCGAAAATACTATCCAACTATATTTTTGCAGTTTTTAGACAATAAGAAAAGCTACGAAGTGAAAGAGGGAAGGAAACAGAGCCAGGGTGGCTCCCACCACCCTGTGGCGCGGGCCCACCCTTGGCCACGCCACCAGGTGGTGTGGCCACTCCGGACTCCGCCTCCGACTCGTTTTCTCCCAGTACCTTCCTTTTGTTGTGAAACTTCGTAATATATAACCCCCGAATCCCCCGAGGTTCGTATATCGTGTTTTCGTCGTGTTTTCGTTTCGATCTGTTTCTGCCAGGAACTATTCTTGAAAGTTTAGAAGCACAATGGTGTCTGCCAAGGATAAAGGATAGGAGCCTATGGAGGAGGATCTCCAAGACCCCGGGAAGGAGAAGGAGATCAAGAGTGAAGATGAAGAGGAGGCAAAGCACACCGGCACTACCATTGCAAGCATTGGAGTGGTGGCGAACCCTGCCAGGATCAGAAGGACTGCACGGATGTCAACTAGAGGGAAGCCTCCGCGTCACTGTTTGGCACCACGGACACCTTCTCCAAGCACCAAGAGTCCTTTCCATACCTTTATCCATAACCATGCAGGAAAAGAAGACTCCAAGAGGGAAGAGTGGGAAAAGAATCACAAGAGTTGGGATCCACAATCTGACATGATCATACACCGCATCGAGCACAACTCGGAGTTAATTTGTACTCTCACCTTTGAGATCGAGGACTTGGGGAAACTGATCAAAGAGCTCATCGAGAGGATACCACCACCACCGAATGAGTAATTCGTGATCAGGTTTGGCATCCCCTTGGTTTGTTCCAAGCTTGGGGGAGTGCCGCGGTATCACATCACTATCTTCTATCTTTTTACCTTTTTAGTAGAGTCATATCATGAATAGAAAAGTTATCATGTAGGATGGTTTGCATTATGGAAGTGTCCCCTCTCTCGTTAGATATGTATCCCTTGGTGTGAGTTGTCGTTATGGAATATTAATGAGAAGTTCTATCATTTACTCTTTTACATATCTTATATTAGTTTTCAATTCATGGTTATATGATTGATCTTGTTGTTAGTATTGGTAGCACTTTGGGATCATTGAGTTAATTTAGTTGGTTTTGGCAAACTTGGCTCGGTCAGTAGCAACAGTATTTTTGAGAGTTGAATGAAAAGATAAAATTACTCTTAAAGAAATATAATTTCATCATCTTTCTTTCTTGATTTGCTCATAAGTCTAGTATTCTCTAGTTAAGATCTTTTGTGCTTCCAAGGAAGATTGCATGTTTGTTTTTATCACTTGTATGTTTGTTTGTTTCCTTCAACTCTTATACTTGCTACCCAACCTTGCTAGCCAAAAACCTATACTGAGAGGGAATTCTTCTCGTGCATCCTCTTCCTTAAACCAAACCCATGCCATTTGTGTCCACCATACCTACCTATTAGCATTATTGCTATTCCAAGTAAATTCATGTTTTTATCTACCTTCCAAATTAAACTTGTTATGTGAAAATTAGTGATTAAAGCTCTCACGAACTTGATGGCACACTTTACTTTCTTGCATCTAATAAACTTGAACCATTGTGCCCATCTATGTTGCGTATATGCTTGCGCTTTGTTAGTTGTGAATTAGCAGAACCATGCTGTCATGGGGAACGCTTTCAACATTGCACTGGTACTTTGTACCTAGTTGATATCATGTTCTTTTGTCTATGGATGTCGTCGGTGTGAAATGAAAGGGGAGCTTATAAGTCCATGGAGTTATGCTTGTGTGATAGATAAACGCCTGGGTCACTGGTCTAATCCATGATGACATGGTGGAAACCTGCAGCGTAACCATAACGAGTATCTATGAAGCATTCTTCTTATAAAAAAGAGTCCGATATTGAGAAAAAAGAGAAAAAGAGAAAAAGAGATATTATGAAAATAGGATAGAGAGAAAAAGTACCATATTCCCATGGTAAATAAGAAGATTGCTGAGATGCTTGTCTGCTTGCCTTGTCATTTTGATATGGGGATTCTTCCGTATCATCGGGCAAGGGGTACCCCGTTGGCGGTTCTCCATGATACACATGTGCTTACAATGACAAGAACTTACCGGTGACTAAACTTGAGTAGCATGAGGAGCGGCCCTCGTATTCAAGGGACATGAGATTCTCAATTTACAACTTGTCAATGCATATCCTCATATTTGATCACTTTAACCTTAATCACCTAAAGATGCCTATGATAGGGGCAATGAGAGATGAAAGCTAATAAGTATCATAATTTTTGGGAGCTCTTTATGAAACTTGCAATCCCTGCTTCCCTCTGCGAAGGGCCTTTCTTTTACTTTTTAGTTGAGTTAGTAAACCTACTCCCTTCTATCTCAGCAAGTATTTTGAGTTGTTGTGTTTTATTCATTCATATGATGATTTATTCAATCATGTTTCTTATGTTCCTTGTTTTGCACATTGCTCTTATCTTGGTGATTACTACTTTGAAAGCTATCATTGAAAAATCAGTTATTTGTGAACTCCAGCAAATTATCAACTATTCTTCGACCAAGAGTTAAGTTTGCCATTACCAATTATGATTTACTTCATGTATCTTTATTGTGTTTCCTTTCCTCATTGCAAGTTGAGTTATATAATAGTGAGTTGTATTCTACTATGATCTATGTATTGATCAATGTGATGCTTCTTGTCCGTATTCTTTTATCAACTCTTCACTCCATAAACCTGAGGTCATGTTTATTGAGCTCAGTTTCGCTTGGGGACAAGCAAAGTCTAAGCTTGGGGGAGTTGATACGTCCATTTTGCATCACTATTCTATGTCATAATCACTGTTATTCATTGATATATTTCATATTAAGAGATGATACTTATGTTATTTCATCTATTTTTGCATGGTTGATGACTTTTGGAGCATGGACCGCTGCAGTCAGGATTCTGATGGAAAAGGTGCTGTTTGGAGGCAAAATTCACGAAGATCAGAAAATCCGGGAAAATATACGGAAAATCCTATTTTTCCAGAAGACGAAGGAAGCCAGAAGAGGGAGTGGAGATGGGCCACAAGGGGCCCACGCCACCCCCTAGCGCGGGCCACCCTAGGCCGCGCCACCAGGTGGTGTGGCCGCCCTGGCCTACCTCTGGCTCTCCCCTCTGGCGTATATATTCCTCCCGAAACCCTAAAACTCGGGGAGCAACCACAGAAAGATTCCACCGCTTCTGCGAGGTGGAAAACACCGAGAGAGAAAGATCTCTCCGGGAGACAGATTTCTGCCGGGGGAATTCCTTCCCGGAGAGGGGAGATCGTCGCCATCAACACCACCATCAAGCTGGACTTCATCGGGATCATCATCATCATCACCACCATCATCACCATCAGCACCCTCATCTCCATCTCCATATTGCTGTAACAATTGGGTTGAATCTTGCATAGTTCTTAGGGGAAACTTTCCCGGTGTTGATTACTCTTTGTAGTTGATGCTATTGAGTGGAACCATTGAATTATTGTTTATGTTCAGATTGTTATACATCATTATTCCATCTCTAACCATGATCCATATGATGTCTTGTGAGTAGTTCGTTTTGTTCTTGAGGACATGGGAGAAGTCATGTTGTTAGTAGTGGAGTTGTGTTGAGAAAGATTCAATAGTTTGATATTTAAGTTGTGGTGTACTTCTTCTAGTGGTGTCATGTGAACGTCGATTACATGACACTTCACCTATATGGGCCTAGGGGAATGCATTGTGTATTTGGCTACTAATCGTAGGGGTTGCCGGAGTGATAGAAACCTGAACCCCCGTTAGGAAACCATTGCACAAGGGACGTAAGGGTCTTAGAGTTTAAAGCTATGGTTAGGTTTCTACCTTAATTACTTTCTTGTACTTACGGATGTTTGCAAGGGCTATAATCACAAGTATGTATTAGTCCTAGGAAGGTCGGTACATTAGCACAGGTTCACCCACACAACACTTAGCAAGCTAAAGAAGATTAATCAACTATATGAAGCGAAAGCACTTGACAGTCTTCCCATGTGTCCTCGAGAACGTTTGATCATCTTAAGTAATACAACCGGCTTGTCCTTTGCTGCATAAAGGATTGGGCCACTTGCTACATTTATTCCTACTGTCTTTTATTTACTCGTACTTTGTTTACTTGCTTTATCAAAAACCCCTAAAAATCCGTTTGCTAAGTATTTGCAGAGAAATCCTGATCCATACCACTAGGCAGCACCTTCTGCTCCTCGTTGGGTTCGACACTCTTACTTACTGAAAATACTACGATACACCCCCTATACTTGTGGGTCATCAATACTCTAGTGTATATGCTTTTCATGACAACTCTCACACTCTCAATTTACATGATTATACTTTATCATTCAAAGGCAAGCCTATGAGTTGATAACATGACATGGAATAAAGTTTACTCATTTGAATCATCCATGTTAACAATAATTTTGCTGCACTATAAGGATGCATAAAACCCGTATTTATATGCTTACCATTACTCTATCTATGCTGAAGTTTTTCAGATTTATGAAGTAGAGGAAACATGAGACTACCAATCATGAGTAAGATCACCATCTCGTTATTTTAGTTTAAATGCTGAGTTCCTTTTTGATTTTGGTTTTATTGCTCAGGGATGATCAAGTTTAAGCTTGGGGAGGTTGATGGCTCTAAAATATAGCCATCTACGTCCACATTTAATCAGTATATTATTCATATTTTTGATGAAATATCTCTCTAAACCCTGCCACTAATGCCTAATATTCAAAGGGGTATGCAATCCTTTCTTTCTATTTTTTCCTATGCAGATAATGTCGTTTGAAGATGGTAATCACTACATTAAAGTCAAAGATATGATATTTCCAACAACCTGAAGAAACCAGGAGCCGTGAAGCAGAGGCAGACGCTTTAACGACCAACTATACAACCGGAACAAAATTCCAGTCGTATAGTTCCGGTCGTATAGTTGGCGTCGCCACTGCTAGGTCAAACAGAACAACTTTTGTGAAGGGACCCCTATATAAAGAAGCCTCGGGCGACAAGAAAACAAGCCAGCCTCGCCCAAAAGTCTCTGCCCCAGATCACCAGCAGCCTCCAGATCTCAAAACCCTTCTCCATCTCCATAGCCATATTCCACCACTTGTAATAGTAGATCTCTTCTTCGATTGGCGACATTGTAAGACTATTGCTATAAATCTCATGATTTCGTTTATGATTGTTGATCTCATCTCTATGTGTGAGTAATTATCCTTGGGCTAAGGGCTTCGGCCTAGCCATGTAGCATTTGTGCATGTTATTTATCATAGATGGGATCATGTATTAGTTTGTATGACATGATGATTATTGTATCCTCTCTTGCCTCAATCCAAGGACTTGTCAAGTACCCAAGACCCTGAGGGGTGAGCCAGGTATAGGGAGTATGAGTAATGATTGATCTGTAGGTTGGGAACCCTAGTGACAGATGGGGTAGTATGGCTGTATGTGAGGGATTTACTTCGGATTAATGGTGACATCACTATGCATATCATTAGTTATCTTTCTTCTATGGATGAGACTAGTAGGTTATTGCTATAAGCGGTTGCGGAGACAATAGCAATTATGGACGCACTGCCTATAATTTATCTTGCTCTAACAATTACATGCACACTTTATCTTTATCTTTTATTCCCATCAGATGTTTTGCACATCTAAAGGTGAAACCGAACACCCTAGGCCCTCTCTCTCCATCATCGACAATAACAAAAAGATGCAAACTCTTGGTCTAGTAAAAACACAAAAGGAATTCTAAAACTCTCGAAGGTCCATTAAAGTAACTTCACTACGCATCTGCTTCCCGAGGATTCGATAACCTAGGTCTACTAGGGAAAAAGAAGCTATACTACATCCATAATCTGGATCGAAGGTATCATTGTGTGAGGGAGCAGTTGTGGTTTCTTCCTATCTGCTAAGGAGATAGATCCTCCCCTACCCATAGTCGGGGCATCCTTTTGTACTAGGGATCACTAGGGCGTGGCACCGTGCGTGGTGTGCCACGTGGCACGAGCAGATTGAGGCGTGGCGCATGCATGCGCGCTTGGCACCGGTGGTAGAGGGGGCAATGTGGCGTGTCGAGAAGAGCAGCTCTACTAGCAACCATGATATTTACTACGGGCAGGGCGAGCAATCATGTTGACTTGGTGCTAGGCTTTCTTCCTAGAGAAGGAAGCCATACCCCTATCTTGGGAGGGATGGTTAACGTGATACTCCCCTAGGAAGTCCCGGGCTCCCTGATCAGGTAAGGTATCGTACGCGAGGGTCTGTTGCTTATTCAGCCTTGATTCCTCCTCATTGTGTCACGCGCGTTCTAGGGTCATGGGGACCCTGGTCTTCATGGATCCAACTATAGCCCTTAGGCATGCGCTTGGCAGCGCCTGCAATGATGTACTCCCTCTGTTTCAAAATATAAGATGTTTTAGCTTTATGAAAGAAGTGTATCTAGACCATTTTTAGTGTGTAGGTTCATGTAGGTTTAGAGTGAACCTACACACTAAAAGTGGTCTAGATACACTCGTATCACAAAGGTTAAAGATCTTATATTTTGAAACGGAGGGAGTATGTCACCTAAGTCCGCGTGGGGCCACATGATCGATAGGATACTTCTGTATGGCTTGTCATTGTGTGCTCGAAGAAGAAATCCATTTGCACGTCAAGGCGCCCCTTGAGGTCTGTGTAGCAAGAAAAGTAAAGTCGATGTTGTTGAGGAAGTTTTAACCGTTGTAGGGCACGTGGCAGAGGATGGAGGAAGAGGCGGGGGAGCAACACCTTCTGTATCGGCGTTGAAAAGTTAACCACTGCCTATTCCCCTCCTTCTTGTCTTAAGCACCCACCTTTCCTCGGCCTCCTCCTTCCATCGGGAGTTTGAGAAGCGACATGATGTCGAGGGTTGGTAGTGATATCTCCTTTCGCGGCACACGTCGTGAGTGAGAGAGAGAGGGTTGCATCCCCTACTACTTATGAGGATGAGGTCGAGTCCAACCCCAACAGGTTGAAAGGGTCAACGAAATTCTTGCATTTGCATGTTCCCCATGTTCCCGAGGGCAGGATGAATTGGCTATGATTTCTAGATAGTATGCAGTGAGTATTAGGTCAAGCTATCTTTTATATGGTTCTATGATGATAATATGCATGTGAATGTCGACTACATATTACTTCACATATACGGGATCATAGGGTTACACCTTAGTGTAATAAAGAGAGTAGGGAGGGACGGAATGATGGAAACTGTGTCCTAAGACTTTGAGTTGCATTAGGGGGTTCTTGACCAGGGACCTTAGAACGTAAAGCAGTGGTTAGAATTTTATGTCTTAATAAATCCTTGTTTGTGCATTAAAATGGCCTTAGGACCAATCATTAGGGGTGTATTTGCACATGTATATGGCCGCACCTATTTTAGGCTCTGTCCAACGAGAATTAAACTTGAAAAAAATACTTACCATGTTGTTGTAGAAGTATTTATGCTAAGTAAATACATGCCACCCTCGCGAACATTTGTCACATATAAGAACCCACGCTTGAGTTTGTCCTCTTGCTGCATAGAGGATTGACCTTTCTCTGAAAAGAGCATTTACTTACTTGCAATTTACTTTACAACAATTTCCTTTTCTACAAACCGTAAACCTTAAAAACACAAAACCTTTGCATCTTTTATTGCTTTACTTATTGAACTTGCTAACTGATAGCTGTGAGATTCGACACATTTTTGATGATGGTTTTCTCCCGGATTTGATCATTTTCTAGCTTTACCTAACATTAATACTTTGGTAGCAAAGAAAATGTAACACCCTCGAATCGGCCCTATGCAAGTTTTAGCCCTTTCCGCCAAACCCGCATAGAAACGATTCAAGGACGCCCACCAGGCACTTTCGTGCGGGTGGAAAACGAAGTAGTACCATTACACAACAGTCCTCGATGGGACCCACAGAACATATATATACAACAACGACTCAACGAGTCAAGAATACAGATATACAATACAAAGATCCAAATCACCTTGAAAACGTTACAGCGTCCGAGTACGGACAAGATGCAAATGGGGCTAAGAGCCCTGAAGAATAACCAATGGCGTCCATAACCCTGCCCAGGCCAAGCCGGAAGGGTAACCCTGCTAACGACGTCGATCTCAAACCTGCTAAAACAAAAGGGGTGCCGACAAAGGGCAAAGGAAAAAGAGGAGCGTCAGTACTGAGGCCAGTACACGGCGAGGCTAGAATTCGGCGGCTCTCGCCTACATAGGTATGGTGGGCTGAAGCGGCAGCGCAACGGCACTAAATAACCTATAGAGACTCGGTATCACTAGCGGCTATTAGAGAGGGGTAAGAAAGACCTATTCAGATCCTACCTGAAGCTAACACCAAACATACCCATCCTGGTATTTCCCCCTCGAGACCAAACGAGGAAGTCGGGCCAAGGAACTCACACAGTTGGAAATTTTACTCATTCCATTTTAGTTGTAGCATTTACTAGTCAGATATAATTGTCCTGAGGAATCCCAAAACCCAGCAGTTGTTGGCACTTTTATCACATTCCATTGGAGTAGCCATACTTACTAGGCAGGTATAGTATGACACATATCACCATAGATCCACCAGTTGTTGGCATTTTTATTATCCATTCCATTATAGTGAAGCTAATTACTAGTCACATATTAAGTCAAATTTATAACACTACTTTAGTTATGCTTGTCTATGATCGAGATACTGTGCTCCAAGTCGTCCATAACTGCGGACACGGCTTTCAGAAAGATTTACCCTACAGGGATGCAACACACACACGATCAACCTCGGAAAAACCAAATCAAAACCCAACGAGGCTTTCACGACAAAGCAATCACAGGATTCATAAATTATTTCAGGGGGCCACCCCATTAAGCTACCCGCAACAAAGTTGGCCGGCTCCGAGACGGACCCAAGGTTTGTGTGGACGGCTGTAAACGACTGGGAACCCGAAAGTGTGACTGGGCTTGTCGATACAACAAAAACATGTCATGATCCTAAACAGTACAGGTGCTCCACGCACAATTGTAAATAAAGCAGTAAAGCATGGCATAGGTACAGGATAGTAATAAAGCCCCAAACTACTTTGTGGCCCCAAGAAATAAGAAATGAATCAAGCTCTGGCTAAGGGGGATTCATAGACTCTCCCGTATGTGGATAGTGCGAATAGTCAAGGAACAGGTATCAAGTACTCGGGGCCTACGGGACACAAGTGCGCGTGGAAGAACCAAATAACATCTATTGCCCACCGATGCCTCTGCATTAGTTATATCTAGCATTTTAATAGTTGCATTTAAAGTCATGATCATCTCCACCATAAACATCTGCCAGCATTCCAACAACTGTGGTACTTGACAACACGAGATCGCACCTGAGCAAGCAACTACGACTCGGAAGGCCAACTATCTACCAAACACAGGTAATAGGAGGTGTCCAAGGTAATATAGAGGCTGCACAGGGGGAGAGATACTCGCCTGGGAAACACTGCCGAAGGATCATATTCAGAGAACTTGTCGATACTCGCATCCTCTCAACGGTTTAATCCGCGAAGAAGCAAAACACTAAAAAACACACCGGATGCACTATTTAATACTATGACAGAAGATCGGGCATGATGCATGTATGATGCATGTCATGGCAAAGATGCGGTGCAATTAGGCAATATTAAGCGGAACCAGGGTCTCGACAATTAATTAGATGGTTCATGTTGTTTAGCTACCCCGCAATTTAAATGTTGTCTTAACACGGAAAAACAAGGCATCGGTTTGCTACACAAGTTTAAATGGAGTCCGGAATAAGACTAGAATAGCCCGCATATAGACTCCATATTTAATTTAGGTGACATGTAAGGTTGGTCCGGGCCGCTTCATCCCACTATACCACCAATATCCAAAATACATAGAAGATGCAATAACATGATCATCATCGCCCACATATAAACATATGTGTACTACCCATGCAAAGCACCTACGCATAGACCAGGATCTGATACCACTGTTGGGTCCGCAGCATAGAAAACAAAAAATTTCCTACGGTGTGAACTACACGCCAAGATCTATCTACTAGGTACAAAGCAACGGGTGGACATACATCCAACGAGAACTTACCCTCGAAGACAACGAGTTTTGTTAACGAGTAGGAACTCGTGGTTGATGTAGTCGTACACTTGCCGATCTCAAGATCGTGAGGAAGTCCGAGCGCCGCAACTCAGCAGCGCATCCGTACTCGCACACATGTTCAAGCCACCGGACAACCTCTACCTCCTCGGTCTACCGATCCAGCGGAAGCAGCAACTCCTTCTAGACAAAATGCCACCGGGAACATGTATCTCGTTAATCCAAGACCATGGGGGAATAATTCTAGAGGGGGAGAGAGATCCTTCACAAGGAGGTGTGAGGATGAAGGAGGTAATGGGTGGCCTTTTATAGGAGGAGGGGGTGCCCCTCCTCTCCATGGCCGACGCATGGGGGGGTGACCCCTCACCTCCGCCATTCATGTGGTGGTAACTCCTCCACATTAAAATGCCTCTTCACATTCCTTTTTAAAGTCTCCACTTTAAATGCATTAAAATTCTCCAAGTTTAATGCTCTCTCATTTAATAAAACTATTTTATTAAATTTATTCAGAATTTTTTAAATTACTTTAATTAACAAACATTCACATATAGCCCCTTGCAATATTTCAATATCACATGCAGAACCACTTTCTGCAATTTCACCCGAAACAATTTCTGGTTTCTATTGAAACAATTCCTGCGCTTTGCAATTCTTTTGTCTGAAACATATGTGCTCCAAAATGGTGTCCGGTAACTCTGAAGTGTGTAACCCTACGGTTCACGAATAATGCAGACATGATCGAGACCCTTCTCCGATCAATAATCAGCAGCGGGACCTGGATATCCGTACTGACTCCTACACATTCAACGATGACTTCTGTGATCGTGAGAACCTTTAACACTTGTAACTAAATCCCTTTGTCTCGCAATATATTACATGTTTGAGATTCGATCATCGGCATCTCCATACCTAGTTTGATCTCGATACTGACATGCACTTTTTTCTTGTTCCCGTGATATAACATTCTAGTGATCACATCACTTGCTTGCAAGCTATCTCAATGTGATATCACCGAGAGGGCCCAGAGTATATCTATCCGTCATCGGGATTGACAAATTTCACTCTTGATCCATGAGCCTCAACATAACACCTTCGTAGTACTGAACCCATCTTTATAGTCACCCTGTTACGGTGTGACGTTTGATGTTATCAAGATACTCTTCCGGTGTTAGCAATTAACATGATCTCATGGTCTAAGGATAAAGATTACTTCGTATGATGTTATAGCAATATAAACATAATGACTTGATCGTAATGCTATACTTCGGATGAATGTTCATCACATCATTCCACCAATGGTGTGACCTTGTTATTAACAACATCCAATGTCCATGATCAGGAAACCTTGATCATCTTGTTAATCAACAAGCTAGTCTATAAGAGAGGCATAACTAGGAACCCTTTTTGTTTATTAAACACACATGTATTGATGTTTCCTATCAATACAATTATAGCATGCAAAATAAACATCTATCATATACAAGGAATACATAATAACAACTTTATTATTGCCTCTCAGGGCATATTTCCTTCAGTCTCCCACTTGCACTAGAGACAATAATCTAGTTCACATAGTGATAAATCTAACACCCATGGAGTTCTGGTGTTGATCATGTTTTGCCCTAGGGAGAACTTTAGTCAACATATCTGCTACATTTAGGTCTGTGTGTACTTTACAAATCTTTATATCTCCATCCTTGACATGCTCGCGGATGGAGTGAAACCGGCGCTTAATATGCTTGGAATTCTTGTGAGACCTCGGTTCCTTTGCGTTGGCTATGGATCCATTGTTGTCACAATAGATCACCATTGGGTCCAATGCACTAGGAACCACACCTAGTTCCGTAATGAACTCTTTCATCCAAACCGCTTCCTACACTGCTTCTGAAGCAGCAACATATTCCGCCTCCGTCATTGATCCAGCCACCACAGGTTGTTTGGAACTCCTCCAACTAACTGCTGCTCCGTTCAAGAGAAATACGTATCCGGATTGAGACTTAGAGTCATCCGGATCGGTGTCAAAGCTAGCATCGACATAACACTTAGCGACTAGCTCTTCTTCACCTCCGTATATAAGAAACATATCCCTAGTTATTCTCAAGTACTTGAGGATGTTCTTTACCGCTATCCAGTGTTCCGAACCTGGATCAGATTGGTACCTACTAGTCAAACTAATAGCATGTGCCACATCCGGTCTTGTACATAGCATGGCATACATAATAGAGCCTATGGCCGAGGCATAGGGGATCTTATCCATCATCTCTCTTTCTTCCACCGTAGCCGGACTTTGAGTCTTACTCAATGTCTTGCCTTGCAACATAGGTAAGAACCCCTTCTTACTTTCATCCATATTAAACTTCTTTAATATCTTATCAAGGTATGTACTCTGCGATAGCCCAATTAGGCGCCTTGATCTATCTCTATAGATTTTAATGCCTAATATATATGACGCTTCACCAAGGTCTTTCATCAGAAATTTGCTGTTTAGATAACTTTTAACACTGTTTAAAAGATCTATATCATTTCCAATCAATAATATGTCATCCACATATAATATCATAAATGCCACATTGCTCCCACTCACTTTCTTGTAAATACAAGCCTCTCCATAAGCTTGGACAAATCCAAACTCTTTGATCACCTCATCAAAGCGGAGATTCCAACTCCGGGATGCTTGCTTTAGTCCATCGATGGATCGCTGAAGTTTGCATACCTTATTAGCATCCTTAGGATCGACAAAACCCTTAGGTTGTATCATATACAACTCTTCTTCAATATTACCATTGAGGAACATAGTTTTGACATCCATCTGCCATATTTCATAATCGAAATATGTAGCAATTGCTAACATAATCCTAACTGACTTAAGCATCGCTACGGGGGAGAATGTCTCATCGTAGTCAACTCCTTGAATTTGTCAAAACCCCTTTGCGACAAGTCGAGCCTTATAGATGGTCACATTACCATCAGCATCAGTTTTTCTTTTGAAAATCCATGTATTCTCAACGGCTTTTCGATCGTGAGGTAAGTCCACCAAGGTCCAAACTTGGTTCTCGTACATGGATTCCATCTCGGATTTCATGGCTTCTAGCCATTTGTTGGAATCCGGGCTCATCATCGCTTCTTCATACGTCGCAGGGTCATCCATTTCATCAACCATGAAATTCACAACAGGATTGCCGTACAGTTCAGGAGCTGCACGTGTCCTGCTTGACCTGCGAGGTTTGGTAGTTTACTCTTTCAGAGTTTCATGATCAATATCATTAGATCTCTCTTCATTAGGTGAAGTCAACTCCGAAACAACTTCCGGTGCTGCGCCACTCGCCATTTCATGAAGAGAAGGTTCAATAACCTCTTCGAGTTCTACCTTTCGACTACGGACACCTTTCGCGAGAAACTCCTTCTCAAGAAAGGATCCATTCTTGGCAACAAAAACCTTGCCCTCGGATCTGTGATAGAAGGTATACCCAATCGTTTCCTTAGGGTATCCTATGAAGACGCATTTTTCCGCTTTGGGTTTGAGTTTATCCGGTTGAAGTTTCTTCACATAAACATCGCATCCCCAAACTTTAAGAAATGACAACTTAGGTTTGTTTCCAAACCATAATTCATACGGTGTCGTTTCAACGGATTTAGATGGTGCCTGATTTAAAGTGAATGCAGCTGTTTCCAGTGCATAACCCCAAAATGACAGTGGCAAGTGAGTTAGAGACATCATAGATCGAACCATATCCAATAAGGTACGATTACGACGTTCCGACACACCATTACGTTGTGGTGTTCCGGCAGGCGTGAGTTGTGAAACTATTCCACACTCTTTCATGTGTGTGCTAAACTCGTAACTTAGATACTCTCCTCCACGGTCAGACCGTAGAAATTTGATCTTTCTATTACGATGATTTTACACTTCATTCTGAAATTCCTTGAACTTTTCAAAAGTTTCAGACTTGTGTTTCATCAAATAGATATACCCGTATCTACTCAAATCATCCGTGAAAGTAACAAAATAACGATATCCACCTCGCGCCGACACACTCATTGGTCCACACACATCAGTATGTATGATTTCCAATAGATCTGTCGCTCGTTCCATTGAACCGGAAAATGGCGTTCTAGTCATCTTGCCCATAAGGCATGGCTCACATGTATCAAATGATTTAAAATCAAGTGATTCCAAAAGTCCATCAGAATGGAGTTTCTTCATGCGTTTAACACCAATATGACCTAGACGGCAGTGCCACATATATGAAGATATATCATCATCAAGTTTAATCCTTTTAGCATTAACATTATGAATGTGCGTAATATTACTATCGAGATCCATCAGAAATAAACGATTCAACATAGGTGCATGACCATAAAATATATTATCCATATAAATCGAACAACCATTGTTTTCAGATTTAAAGGAATAACCACTTTGCATCAAACATGATCCGGATACAATGTTCATGCTAAGTGCAGGCACCAAATAACAATTATTTAGGTTTATGACTAATCCCGATGGCATATGGAGAGGTAGCGTTCCGAAGGCGATCACATCAACTCTTGATCCATTGCCGACCCGCAACGTGACCTCATCCCTTGCTAGTTGTCGCTTGTTCCGCAGCCCCTGAATTGAGTTACATATATTAGCAACTGATCCCGTATCAAATACCCAGGTGCTACTGTGAGTACTAGTCAAGTACACATCAATAACATGTATATCACATATACCTTTGTTTGCCTTGCCATACTTCTTGTCTGCCAAATACTTGGGGCAGTTGCGCTTCTACTGGCCAGTCCCCTTGCAATAGTAGCACTCGGTATCGGACTTAGGGCCAGCTCGGGGTTTCTTTTCAGGTGCGGCAACAGACTTGCCACCCTTATTTCCCTTGTGCTTGCCTTTCTTGTCCTTCTTGAAACCGGTGGTCCTATTGATCATCAACACTTGATGTTCTTTCATAATCTCCACTTTTGCAGTCTTAAGCATTGACAGAAGCTTGGGAAGAGTCTTCTTCATGCCCTGCATATTATAGTTCCTCATGAAGCTCTTGTAGCTAGGTGGCAGAGATTGGAGAACATGATGTATGCCTAAGTCATTGGGAATCATTATTCCCAAGGACACAAGCTTATCGGCGTACCCAGACATTTTGAGTACGTGCTCACTAATGGAGCCGTTTTCCTCCATTTTGCAGCAAAAGAACTTTTCAGTAGCATTATAACTCTCTACGGCAGCATAGGTATCGAAAATCATTTTCAATTCTCCCATGGTATCAAAAGCATTGCCATTTTCGAAACGCTTTCGAAGTTCTGGCTCTAGCCCATACAGTATGCCGCAATGAACTAAGTTGTCGTCCTCCTGACAAGTCACATAGACATTCTTTTCTTCATCAGGGGCATCGGGAGCTGGTGGGGGGGCCTAGCGGCGCATCTAGCACATATTTCTTTTGTGCAGCAGTGAGGAGAATCCTCAAATTCATAGCCCAGTTGGTGAAGTTGCTACCATTCGCAGCAAATTTCTCTTTCTCCATGAACACATTGAAATTAAAAGCAGGTGGTGCCATCTACAACATAATTTGTAAAGTTTATTTAGACTAAGTTTATGATAGATTGAGTTCAACTAATCCAAATTACTAATGAACTCCCACTCAAAAACGACATCCCTCGTGCCTTTTTGGTGATTACATGAACCAAATCCACTACACCAAGTCCGATCATCACGTGAGTCGGTGTAGCTTCAAAGACGAGCATCTATATGGGCATCATATCAACCATATGACTCATGCTTAACCTTTTGGTCCGTGTTCCGCGGCCATGTCTGTACATGCTAGGCTCGCCAAGTAAGAACCTTAGTACTCGCGTGTGTAAAACTGTCTTACACCCATTGTATGAAAGCGTAGAGTCGAGTACACCCGATCATCACGTGATGTCTCGAAACACAATCCATAGAACGGTACATACTCAAGGAAGAACACATTTTATCTTGATATCTAAACGAGGAATCATCTTACAATGCTACTAAAAGCGCCAAACTAGCAGTATAAGATGCTAACATCTAATGTGTAAAGTGAGATGATATGGTCCATGCATTTGATCTCTATCATTTGCATCGTGGTATGATCTCTATCATTCCTTTGTGTGTAAGGCCAAGGTCTATGGAACTTACACGTTGAATGTGTTGTAGGAGTATCTATCATACATCTACTTACAATAATACCATATCAATACACTAGCCCAGCAACGATCTAAACTAGACGCCTCTAATTTATCAATTGCAAGTTTTACGTGGCTTAGGGCTTTTGGAGATAGAACCGTTCTCACCTACGAACATGAACCACAACGAGGATAACTAAGTTATTAGCAACTCGTTGTAAATCAGATATTGACTATAGTAGGAGAGACAGAGACCCGCCAGCCACTTATGCAAAACAAGTTGCATGTCAGTCGTGGAACCGGTCTCATGTACGATGACATGTAAGGTTGGTCCGGGCCGCTTCATCCCACTATACAACCAATATCCAAAATACATAGAAGATGCAATAACATGATCATCATCGCCCACATATAAACATATGTGTACTACCCGTGCAAAGCACCTACGCATAGATCAGGCTCTGATACCACTGTTGGGTCCACAGCATAGAAAACAAAAAAATTCCTACGGTGTGAACTACACGCCAAGATCTATCTACTAGGTACAAAGCAACGGGTGGACATACATCCAACAAGAACTTACCCTCGAAGACAACGAGTTTTGTTAACGAGTAGGAACTCGTGGTTGATGTAGTCGTACACTTGCCGATCTCAAGATCGTGAGGAAGTCCGAGCGCCGCAACTCAGCAGCGCATCCGTACTCGCACACATGTTCAAGCCACCGGACAACCTCCACCTCCTCGCTCCAGCGATCCAGCGGAAGCAGCAACTTCTTCCAGACGAAATGCCACCGGGAACATGTATCTCGCTAATCCGAGACCATGGAGGAATAATTCTAGAGGGGGAGAGAGATCCTTCACAAGGAGGTGTGAGGATGAATGAGGGAATGGGTGGCCTTTTATAGGAGGAGGATGGGGGTGCCCCTCCTCTCCATGGCCGGCGCATGGGGGGGTGACCCCTCACCTCCCCCATTCATGTGGTGGTAACCCCTCCACATTAAAATGCCTCTTCACATTCCCTTTTAAAGTCTCCACTTTAAATGCATTAAAATTCTCCAAGTTTAATACTCTCTCATTTAATAAAACTCTTTTATTAAATTTATTCAGAATTTTGTTTATTACTTTAATTAACAAACATTCACATATAGCCCCTTGCAATATTTCAATATCACATGGAGAACCACTTTCTGCAATTTCACCCGAAACAATTTCTGGTTTCTATTGAAACAATTCCTGCGCTTTGCAATTCTTTCGTCTGAAACATTTGTGCTCCAAAATGGTGTCCGGTAACTCTTAAGTGTGTCACCCTACGGTTCGCGAATAATGCAGACATGATCGAGACCCTTCTCTGATCAATAATCAGCAGCGGGACCTGGAGATCCGTACTGACTCCTACACATTCAACGATGACTTCTGTGATTGTGAGAACCTTTAACGCTTGTAACTAAATCCCTTTGTCTCACGATATATTACATGTCCGAGATTCGATCATCGGTATCTCCATACCTAGTTTGATCTCGTTACCGACATGCACTCTTTTCTCGTTCCTATGATATAACATTCTAGTGATCACATCACTTGCTTGCAAGCTATCTCAATCACCGAGACGACCCAGAGTATATCTATCCGTCATCGGGATTGACAAATTCCACTCTTGATCCATGAGCCTCAACATAACACCTTTGTAGTACTGAACCCATCTTTATAGTCACCCTGTTACGGTGTGACGTTTGATGTTATCAAGATACTCTTCCGGTGTTAGCAATTAACATGATCTCATGGTCTAAGGATAAAGATTACTTCGTATGATGTTATAGCAATATAAACATAATGACTTGATCGTAATGCTATACTTCGGATGAATGTTCATCACATCATTCCACCAATGGTGTGACCTTGTTATTAACAACATCCAATGTCCATGATCAGGAAACCTTGATCATCTTGTTAATCAACAAGCTAGTCTATAAGAGAGGCATAACTAGGAACCCTTTTTGTTTATTAAACACACATGTATTGATGTTTCTGATCAATACAATTCTAGCATGTAAAATAAACATCTATCATATATAAGGAATACATAATAACAACTTTATTATTGCCTCTCAGGGCATATTTCCTTCATATAGTTCCCACCGTAAAGCTGTCTTCGCCTCTGTCTTGTCAAAAGGGACAAGTTCGGTGAAGAGGCCATATGCAAAAAACACAACAGAGCAGCCACCATCCCATCCAGAAGGGAGAAAGAAGAGAACCAGAGAAGAAGGGGAAGACGTTCTTCATCTCGCTCCACGATCTTCGAAATCCTAGCCAATACACCCCATAACCACTACTTGTACTTGAGAGAGAGAGGGATCTTCACCTTGCAAGACTAGGGTTTGGGATTGTTTCTTCCTATCTTGAATTGTGTTGGATACTTTTATATTCTTATTGTGGGTCTCCACGGTAATATCAAGAAGAATTCCTGTTATTTAATATATTGATGACCCGTTCTTCTCTCATGTGTGAGTAAGTTCCTTGGGTGTGGGAGATGTAGGGGATTGGTGAGATGTGATGTGCCTTCATATATTTTCTATTATATTAGTTTGTGATTGATTCTAATTACTATATTATGTTTGCTTCACCATCTGTGGGATGCATAATGCTTGTTGTCCTTAAGGGCCCAGACAACATGATGCTTTGTTCTACATAGATAGGATATTGTTCGCTAGCAGACCGGTGACCTCCGAGTGACACGGGGATATCAATGGAAAACTAATAGACTCGAGGATAACGAGGAACCACTGTGCTTATTGCATTAGTCCGATCCAAGGAGCTTAATCGCTAAGCGACCTGAAGGGTCTTAATCGTCTAGTGTCTGACCATGGTTTTGGTAATAGACTAGTAGGATTATTGAAGTTGGGATGAAATCTACCAAGAGGAGTTACGGCTAATTATGGTTTGCTCGCCTACACATATACTTATAAAATTATAATTGTTACATTTATCATTCATCCACCTGACACAGTCACTGATACGTCCATAACGTATCTATAATTTTTGATGGTTTTGTGCTAATAATATGCTTTTGACACTCCTTTTTGTATAAAGTTTATGATTTATTTGGACTAACCTACTAATAGTTGCAAAAGTGCACAATGTTCTTGCTTTACACTTTGATGTGCAGGTATACCAAGAATACAAGTGGAAACCTTGTTGGAGTCAAATTGGGATTTTTCCAAAAATCTGTCTTAGAACTCTTTTTGAAGATGGTCACGTTTCGGGTGGAATACCGCGTCAAACGGAAAACTCTTCAAATACAAAGTTGTTGGAAATTTCGCGATAAATGTTTTGGACATAAAATTTAGCTGATTCCGAGTCCGAACGGACCTTTTAGGCCCTATTTACTGCAGCCCAAGATGGGGTGACGGGAATCCGAGAAGCTATATAAAGGGAGGAAACCTAATTCGCCCAGGGTATCTCCACCCACGAATTTGCAGCCACCAAAGCCACGTTTTTTTCCTTCCCCATGGATCCCATCTCCATGGGGGAGGGCTCCCAAGAAGCCATGAAATAAGGGGGCTAAGGGGCGATGCTCCCCCATGATACCAGCGGCGGGGAAGGAGTCCCCCGCGTCGCCGCCGGATCCGCCGCTGCCCTCTTCACCATCTTCACCGCCATCTCCATCACCTAATACTCCTAGTATGCAGTGGTTCATCCTCCCACACACCTCTGTACCGTCCTATGTCAACATGGTGTTTGATGCTATAAGTTACAATTCTATGATCTATGTCATGTTTGCGTAGTTTCTTTGTTCTTAGATTTAATGGTTGAACGTCTTTGGTTCATTAGAGTTGTATGTTAATATGGTACATTCCTTTGGTGTTCATTATATTTGTGCGCGCATGGATTAAACATCATAGGGTTGTAGTATGTGTAAAAGGAAGGGGGAGTTCTGCCGGAGTGACAGAAACCTGAGGACGCGAACCGGAACGTTGCACGTATGGGAGTAAGAGGACCATTAAACTTAAGGCTATGGTTGGGGAAACCTTAATGCATTGATTAGTACTTACGGATGTTTGCTAACAATCCAATCATATAGTACATATAATTCTAAGTAGTGAAGCGCATGTATATTTAGCCTCTCCCACATAGAAAACTGCATCGAAGACAATGAACCCGATCTATTCGCTATTTAAACTTGGACAAAGCCACCACAATTACCACCACTATTCCACACTCATGGTTCTGTTAGTTTAGTGTATTTTATTGCTGCAACAACTAGCTTTACTTTCTTGTTATTTATTATCATGCAAGGCTATCTCTATTACTCGTATTGTTGCTCTAGTTTTATTTCCTAGATAATGCAACCGTTTAGTATGCGTAGAGTTGTATCAGTGGTTGGTAGAACTTGAGAGAACATTTATCCTACATTTAGCTCCTCATTGGGTTCGACACTCTTACTTATCGAAAAGGCTACACACGATCCCCTATACTTGTGGGTTATCAAGACCTTTTCTAGCGCCGTTGCCGGGGAGCAATAGCGTGTGGGTGAATATTCTCGTGTGCACTTGTTTGCTTTATCTCTAAGTAGGTTTTACTTTCAATTTTAAGTTATTATCCATCTTAGTATGGATAGGTAATGCAAATTACAAAAAAAGTTGTACTTGTTACCTAAAAACGTTTTAAAAAAGGAAAGTGATTGGAAAGATGAGTAATGATTAAGTGGGGGTCGACCTTGAACATTTGTGTTCATGCCTATGGAATCAAAACAAATCTTTCCATGGAAGATTTTCAGTTAAAAATTTGTAGGAATGCATGAAGCCTTGAAAAAGAAAGATATTTCTGGTATTGATCTTAATGCTTATTCATTCGAAAATACTTGAATCTTGATCCTATGCCTAACTTGAAGGCATTAAAGAAAAGTACTTATTGGGAGATAACCCAAAAGTTTTAGTTGAGTCTTGGAAGTTATTGCTTCAATAATAACCTCTCATTATCCTTTTTATTTGCTTTTTGTGTGAAGAATAACCTCTAATGAGAGAGAAGTAATGCTTGAGAAAGTTGTTGTCCCGAAACAGATTTTTGTGCTTCGCTGTAAAAATTCGTGTAAAATCTGTATACGTCGGGTTGAGCTGTAATTTTTTATGCTTCTGCCCCAGGTTTTTATCCAACTTTCATTAGTTCAAAACTTTCTGATTTGAGCAACATAAGGTCTTCGAAAAAATTGGTTTCTATCTATTGGTCTGTTTTAACAGTTTTCTGCCATTATTTGCATTTGCTTCTTGTTGATTCCTTTTTGGGTTCTCTTTGGGGAATTGAGCTTTTTAAGGGAAGTGCTACAGAAGCTTGTGTTTTAATGGAAGTTTTATTGGTATTGAAACTGAACCCAAAGACTTATTATCTTGAGTACACTAATGTTACTAATGAAGATTATGTGAAGTTTTGTATGAAGGAAAAATTTCAGGTGTTAAGGAAAGAATGATGTAATGAGATGAAGAATGGATTAAAGCTCAAGCTTGGGGATGCCACCCCGTGTCACCCAAAGAAATATCCAATAAGTACAAGCGTCAAAGCTTGGGGATGCCCAAGGCATCCCCTTCTTCATCAATAAAAATCTCAGGTTTTTCCAAACACTTCATTTTTATTGTTTCATGCACAGTTGTGTTGTTCTTGGAGCGTCTTTGTTTTCGTTTGCTTGGTTTGCTTAGTTTGCTTGAATAAATTGTTTGGACCCCCTCTTTCATACATTAGTTTTAAAATAAGTGTGGTTTGGATTGGAAAAAAAGAGTAGGAAAAGTTCATGCTTAAGTGGTAAAAGGAGCTCGTTTTTTACGGTGGCCTATGCTTTGTCATGTCATGCTTGATATTGTTTTGGAATTATGCTTAGTGATTTTTGCTGTAGCATTCCATGTTATAAACAATTGAGATTACTTAATGTGCCTTGAAAGAATCATGCGTTGTTTTAGCATATTAAAGCATACTATTGTGGTATTCTCCTTTGATGCTTTATTTGGGTTGACTTGGCGTATGCTCACACCATGTTATGACTATCCCAAGTCACCATAGCCTTTATGATCCTTTAGTTCGACTTGTAATATCACTTTATATTTTAATTAATGATGTTTTGTCGCTTTGCATGATTATGGCCATTATTGCTCTTTTAGTTGGTCGCTCCTAGTCTTTTGCTAGCCTCCATAACCAAGTATGAGTTCCACTCATGCATCCAACTCCAAATAAAACCAAGTTATCCCAAAGAGTCCACCATACCTACCAATTAGCATTTGCTATTCCAAGTATATATTCATGCTTTTATCTACCTTCCGAATTAAACTTGTTATGAGAAAACTAGTGATTAAAGCTCTCACGAACTTGATGGCACACTTTACTTTTCTTGCCCCTAATAAACTTGAACCATTGTGTCATCTATGTTGTATATGCTTGCACTTATATGTTGGGGATTAGCAGAACCATGCTGTCATGGGGAACGCTTTCAACATTGCACTTGTACATTGTACCTAGTTGATATCATGCTCTTTTGTCTATGGATGTCGTCGGTGTGAAATGAAAGGAGAGCTTGTAAGTCCATGGAGTTATGTATGTGTGTTAGAGAAATGCATGGGCCGCCGGTCTAATCCATGCCTAATCATGGTGGAAACCTGCAGCATCACCATAGTGAGCAATCTATGAAGCATTCTTCTTATAAAAAAAGAGATAGAGATTGAGAAAAAGAAAAAAAAGATGAGAAAAGAGGAAAGAGAGAAAAAATAGCATTTTCCTATTGTAAATAAGAAGATTGCTGAGATGCTTGTTGTCTGCTTGCCTTGTCATTTTGATATGGGGATTCTTCCGTATCATCGGGCAAGGTGTACCTCGTTGGCGGTTCTCTATGATACACATGTACTTACTATGACAAGAACTTGCCGGTAACTAAACTTGAGTAGCATGAGGAGCGGCCCTCGTATTCAAGGGACATGAGATTTCCAACTTATACTTTGTCAAGCATATACTCCATAGTTTGTTCACTTTAACCTTAATCACTTCAAGATGCTTATGATAGGGGCAATGAGAGCTGAAAGCTAATAAGTACCATAATTTTTGGAAGCTCTTTATGAGACTTGAATCCCTGCTTCCTTCTATGAAGGCCTTTCTTTTACTTTTCAGTTGAGTCTTCACCTTCTATCTTTATGCACCTATTGGGAGAGCATAGTGGCCATTCTTAGTTTAATGTGCATTGTCCCAAGACTTGTTGATTGATGCATAACTTTGATATTGCTTGCTTTTAAATATTTGTATATAGTCACCCTTATGAACTTTGAAGGTGTGTCCTATGCATTTATGTTTTGCTACTCTATGAGGGACAAGCTAAATACCATTCTCATTATGTTTTCTTTATGTGAAACAAACAAACGTCTTGCAAAGCATTGTTATTCATGAATCTTTTGTTTGTGCCTTTTCATGTTACAACATAGTTGCTATGTCTTATTGTTAGAACTCTATCTTTCATGATTCATGTTTAGAGTACCTTAATCCCAGCTATCAATGCTTTTACAATAATGATGATCAAGATTGTGTTGTCTGCATGTCACCTCAAAAATTATATTGTTTTGATCATTTACCTACTCGAGGATGAGCAGGAACTAAGCTTTGGGATGTTGATACGTCCATAACGTATCTATAATTTTTGATGGTTTTATGCTAATAATATGCTTTTGACACTCCTTTTTGTATAAAGTTTATGATTTATTTGGACTAACCTACTAATATTTGCAAAAGTGCACAAGATTATTGTTTTACACTTTGATGTGTAGGAATTACCAAGAATACAAGTGGAAACCTTGTTGGAGTCAAATTGGGATTTTTCTAGAAATCTGTCTTAGAACTCTTTTTGAAGATGGTCATGTTTCGGGTCGATTACGGCGTCAAACGGAAAACTCTTCAACTACAAAGTTATTGAAAATTTCGCGGCAAATGTTCTGGACATAAAATTTAGCTGATTCCGAGTCCGAACGGGCCTTTTAGGCCCTATTTACTGCAGCCCAAGATGGGGTGACGGGAATTCGAGAAGCTATATAAAGGGAGGAAACCTAATTCGCCCAGGGTATCTCCACCCACGAATTTGCAACCACCAAAGCCATATTTTTTCCTCCCCCATGGATCACATCTCCATGGGGGAGGGCTCCCAAGAAGCCATGAAGGAAGGGGGCTAAGGGGCGGTGCTCTCCCATGATACCGGCGGCGGGGAAGGAGTCCCCTGCGCCACCGCCGGATCCGCCGCTTCCCTCTTCACCATCTTCACCATCTCCACCGCCATCTCCATCACCTAATCCTCCTAGTATGCAGTGGTTCATCCTCCCACACACCTCTGTACCGTCCTATGTCAACATGGTGTTTGATGCTATAAGTTATAATTCTATGATCTATGTCATGTTTGCGTAGTTTCTTTTTTCTTAGATATAATGGTTGAACGTCTTTGGTTCATTAGCGTTGTATGTTAATATGGTACAGTCCTTTGGTGTCCATTATATTTGTGCGCGCATGGATTAAACATCATAGGGTTTGTAGTATGTGTAAAAGGAAGGGGGAGTTCTGCCGGAGTGACAGAAACCTGAGGACGTGAACTGGAATGTTGCACATATGGGAGTAAGAGGACCATTAAACTTAAGGCTATGGTTGGGGAAACCTTAATGCATTGATTAGTACTGACGGATGTTTGCTAACAGTCCAATCATATAGTACATGTAATTCCAAGTAGTGAAGCACATGTATATTTAGCCTCTCCCACATAGAAAACTGCATCGAAGACAATGAACCCGATCTATTCGCTATTTAAACTTGGACAAAGCCACCACAATTACCACCACTATTCCATACTCATGGTTCTGTTAGTTTAGTGTATTTTATTGTTGCAGCAACTAGCTTTACTTTCTTGTTATTTATTATCATGCAAGGCTATCTCTATTACTCATATTGTTGCTCTAGTTTTATTTCCTAGATAATGCAAACGTTTAGTGTGCGTAGAGTTGTATCAGTGGTTGATAGAACTTGAGAGAACATTTATCCTACATTTAGCTCCTCGTTGGGTTGGACACTCTTACTTATCGAAAAGGCTACACACAATCCCCTATACTTGTGGGTTATCAGTCACTATCACCATGAACTGAATCTCCCCGTGCCTTCTTTTGCCATCTGCAGAAAACAACAAACAACCAAGTTGTTCTTTACTTTTCTGCTTTATATTTATGAAGTTTACATTTTAGTTTTTTACACTCTGTTTAATCAAAAACCCATTCTTATTTCAACACTTGCAGTCAATTCACTCGAAGACATGTGACAACTTTGGGTGTGACAGAGACTTTACTCATAAACACTTACCTTTGGGCTCCCTGTGGGATCGATATCTATACGTCAAAACTAGCTATAGACGATATGTGCACTTGGAGACATCAAGCTATTTTCGTGTGCCATTGCCGGGGAGCTAATCGCTAAGTGTTTGTCTTTTTGACATTTCAGGTGTTGCTAGTATAAAATGTTCTCCCTAGGAGACAAAGGGTCTACATGCTCTAGTAGGACCTATCTACCAGATTATATTGAGCGCCATGCCTGCTCAAAGGCGCGAAGAAATTATTGAAAAACTTTTAAGATCGAATAAAGTTGAAGTTTAAAACCTGAGTGATATTATGGAAATCATGTCTATTTATAGGACAACTCCCATGAAACCTAAGAAAACTCTCAAAGAGTATAGTTCTCCAAGTTCTGAATTTCTTAAACAACCAATAGAATTCCCTAATCCTGGAGTTAGAGAATATCGATTTGATGGTGGAATTATTAACATTTTGCAAGAAAAAGCTTTTAGTGGAAGGGAGTATGAAGACCCAGGAAGACATCTTAGAGAGTTCGACGATGTGATAACATCGCTTGGAGTAAAAGGTTTGCCAAGAGACTTCTCTCGTCTAAAATTATTTCATTGGTCTCTTAAAGGTAAGGGGGTCTAGACTGGTTATATTCTCTCCCTCACCATTACATTAAATGCTAGAAAAATTGCATTGTTAAATTCATAAATAGGTTTAATCCTTTTAAAAAGGTAACTGAACTAAGAAAGAATATAGGCAAATTTAGTCAGAACATGGGAGAAAACTACCCACAAGCCTGGGATAGATTCTCTGGAATGATCAATAGCATTCCCAATCATGGCTATTCTGAATCAACTATTTTCCATTTATTTTACCACTGTCTTAATACTCAATGTAGAGAGTTGCTTGAGTTCTTAGTAGGAGGATCGATAAATACTTTAACTATTAAAGAATGTTTGGAATTGATGTCTACTAGGGCTAAGAATGATTCTTTATATAATCCTGATTTTTGCACCAAGCTAGAAAAAGGGATACTCCAGATAACTTCTGATCTTATGCCTGAAGTACGCAAAACAATGAAATAAAAAGGTATACCTTCTGAACTTGTTAAGGAAAACAAAGTAGACTTGTTACAAGTTTTAACTGAAGAAGATGAAACTAGAAAAGTTTTCAAGAATTAAAACATCGACAAGCAAAATCTCACAATAACCTGCATAAGCACTTTCAAAAACACAAAAATATTTTGGCGTAACTCATGGAGAATTATGATGAGATTGGCCAAGAAATAAAACTATTTCACAAGTATCTTAGTACGATTGAGACCCAGTGTGAACAAATAGCATCTGGTTATCAATTTTTTCTTCGAGATGATAAAGATAGTCCTGTTTCTATTAATGTTGTCACAAGAAGAGGTGCAGTTGTTATAGGACCATTAGGACCACCAGAATATGAAGCTGAAAAAGAGTGAAAGGAAAAAAGCCTTGCTCGAAGCAGTCCAAGAAGATGATACATTGGTGGATCCTCAAGATGAAACTGCTCATGAAACACAAGATCAAACCAAGGAGGACCAAAATGATGCACAGGATGACCATTATGAGTCTGATGCAGAGACGGTTGATCCAAGAGAAGAAAAATAGATAAGCAAGGAAGATGAAGTTGTTGTAGTAGAAAAGAAGAAAAGCGATAAGCAACAACAAAAGAAAGGAACAAAAGAGCCTGACCCCCCACAAATGGTAAAAGAAAAGAATAAGTCAGGTGAGAAAAAGCTTCCTTATCCAGATCGAAAAAAGAAAGCACCGGATCAGGT
This sequence comes from Avena sativa, assembly GCA_916181665.1. Lineage (NCBI taxonomy): Eukaryota > Viridiplantae > Streptophyta > Magnoliopsida > Poales > Poaceae > Avena > Avena sativa. The sequence goes on along the minus strand of OV702291.1, from coordinate 625,995,636 downwards.
AATTTATGATTCTTTTACAAAGGCACTTAGTGACCTTCGTATGGAAATTCTGTTTGCGGATGCAAGCAAAGTTCCTACCTATTCTAAATTCCTCTGTGATATTCTTAGTAGAAAGAAAGAAATAACTGAAATTGTTGCCATGGTAACTAGTTATCATGCTAATGGGAAGCTGTTGTCTAAATCTGGAGATCCCGGAATACCAACTATTTCATGCTCAATAGGCAAAACTGATATTCACAATGCCTTGTGTGATCTAGGTGCAGGATTTAGTGTAATGCCACATTCCCTCTATAAAAGGTTAGGACTAGGGGAGTATTATCCTACTACTATCACTTTACAGATGGCTGACAAGTCCACTAAACAACCTATTGGTATGATTGAGGATGTTCTACTTAGAATAGATGAGGATGATATTCCCACTGATTTTATTATTCTTGAGATGCCAGAAGATGAAAAATTATCTATAATACTTGGAAGACCTTTCCTTAGTACTACAGGGGCATCAATTGATTGTGTTGAGGGAAAGATAATCTTCAATGTTTATGATGCTGAAATCATCTGGTATTTTCCAAAGAAGCTAGAAGCAGGAGAAAGATATATTCCACCGGCAAAACGAGTTCATGTGGTAAGTGCCTTTGATAAGGGGCAACCCAAGGTAAGAATTCAAGAATAAAGAAGGGGTTGAGTTACTCAACCATCCTTAATAAAATGCTTAATGGGAGTCAACCCATCTCAGCAATAAAATAAAATAAAGAATAAAAAGTTCATCGCATTTCATACAATATTTTTACAGACATTCTTTCGTAAGCGCGCTCGTGAAGATGCATCTGTCAAAATGCAGTAGAAACTTCGATTGAATGAGTATATAATAAGAATAAAAATAAAAGTTTAGTTTTTATCTACAAAAACTAAAATTTTGCTCTTCATACGCTAATGTTGGTCGATAGTTTCTACTATCATTTTTCTGTCAAAAATAAGGCATTTCGCTAAGTTTTGGGATAAGAAGGTATTCTCAAAGAAATAGAAAATTTCTCATGACTACTGATGGTTTAACGACCAACTATACGGTGGGAATAAAAATTCCGGCCGTATAGTTCCGGTCGTATAGATATCTTTGCCATCAACAAAGTTTCTTCGAAGACATAGAGAATTTATTGACCAACTATACAGCGGGAGTAAAAATTCCGCTCGTATAGTTCCGGTCGTATAGATATCGATGCCTGTCTTAGAAATTTATCTCAAAGGTACTGATAGTTTAACGACCAACTATACGGCAGGAATAAAAATTCCAGCTGTATAGTTCCGGACGTATAGATATCGATGCATGTCTCAGAAATTTATCTCAAAGGTACTGATGGTTTAACGACCAACTATATGGCAGGAATAAAAATTCTAGCTGTATAGTTCTGGTCATATAGATATCGATGCCTGTTTTAGAAATTTATCTCGAGGGTACAGACGGTTTAACGACCAACTATATGGCGGGATCATTGTGATTCGACCGTATAGTTGCGTCCGTATAGTTGTGTCCTCCATAAAGAAACCCTAGTTGGCGGCGCCGCTACAACTATACGGGCGGAGCAACGTATCCCGCCCGTATAGTTCCGGCCATATAGTTCGGCGCGACCACAAAATCGGGCCAGGGCGGCTAGGTTTCTTCTCCTCCCTCATTATTTCTCTCATATTCTCTCTCCAAACCTCTCAAAACCCACCTAGAACTTTTGATTCTTCACGGATTTTGTTTGTTTGAGTGGGGAAATCAATAGATCGTGCATCACAATGAACAAAATTGGTAACATCTTTCGCAAGAGCAAGCGCCAACATGGTGAAGGCTCGGGCTCGAGGTCCCGAGCCGAGCACAACCCCAAGTTGGCCATGGTTTCATCGAGGAGGGTGCTGCCCACATGTTGGGCCGACCATAGCTTTCTCACCGCGGCGGGGTTGAAGGCGGACTTCAACCTCATGTGTAACAAGGTCGGGTTAACAGTACTTGCCTACGCAAGCCACAACACCTACGCTGAGCTTACCTACGAGTTCCTTGCCTCCTTCTATTGCGACCATAGGGAGAAAGGTAATGCATGCACGGTAAGCTTCACCATGAACCGACAACACTATGAAATAACTTTTGAACAATTCTATGATGCTTTCGGTTTCCCTCGGGTTGGGGAGCCAACTATTACTAACCTCTATAGTGTCACAAGCGGAGAAACTTGGGAGGCTATTTCTGTTAATGGTGGCACTGACTTCTACCAGAAGAAGATGTCCACCATTCAGAACCCAACAATTCGCTACTACACCTTGTTCCTCACCAACACACTATTGGAAAGTGGTGATACCGGTTCCATGGCCAATGCGGACATGGCAATGATCACCAAGGCTCTTTTTCCCGCTGCACCGCAAAGCCCCAATCCTGCAACTCTACTCATCCAGCACTTTCGCCACCAAAGCAACAAGACGAAAGGTGATATTTGCATTGGTGGATTGGTAACCCACCTTGCCCATGCATTAAACATTGCATTACCTATTATGCAATCTGTTGATGGCTCCAAGCTTATGGACGTCAAGTATTTAACTTCTTGTGGCTTTCTTGGTGTTTACCAAGCTAACCGGAGGCTCCGAGCCTATCAGTTTAGTTATCTTGATAATGCACAGGGTGAGCAGGTTCCGTTGCCCTGTACCCAAGCCTTCTCGGTTGTGGAGAAGGACACTTGGATCCTCACCAAGGGCCAAGTGATGGAGATCATGCCTAAACTTTAGCCTAATCAATAGGAAGATGAAGAAGGGGGCAGCAGGATGAGGATGAGCAGGAGCATGAGGATGAGCAGGGATACAACCCTGCTTGGGAGGGACAGCAGCAAGGGGAGTTTGGGACCCGTGGCCCAACCAGCCGCAATAGGGGTACAACTATGTCCCCTATCAAGAATTCCAGCAGCTCAACCAATGCGTTGGGGAGATTGACCACACTCTTCAAGGAGTGAATGAATATGTGAGTGCTTTAACTCACAACTTCAGTCACTTCATGACCCACTTCCCCGACTACTACCAGCAGTATCCACACCAGCCGCCGAATGACGGCAACAACTGAGCCTGACAAATAGCCTAAGCTTGGGGAGGTTTGAAAACCTCCAAACTTTGCATTCATGTTTTATTTCTTATTTTGATTTATTTTATTTATTCAAATTTGCATGTTTATTTTCAGTTTGCATTCCTAAACTAAAAATACAAAAAAATTAGTTGTAACTTTTATTGCAAGTTCATTTTTTTGTTTCTCTCGGAGATTGCTCAATTTCAATTGACTTGGCAATATGGAAATATAGAGGGGCTTCAACTCAAATACGAGAATGAAGCAAGTAAGAGGAGGTATCACATTCCTTTCATCACCTTTTCTGCAACCTTAAATTGATCCTACAATTATTTACTCGCTTGCACTGGAGTCACTCCCCACTTAGCTTGTTATCCTATAAATTCTATTCCTTTGCTAGTGTCTCCTTTTTTAGCTTTGAAACAATGAGCAATGAACTTGGTTAAAAATATGTCCTACATTTTTACAACAAGAAAAAGCATCCGAAAGATGACTTGAGTCCATGTTTAGCCCAAAGAATTTGATTTTAGAACTACTCCATCCCATTTGAGCTTAATATAAATAGACTCGATAGTACCCTTGATTGAAATTGTTTGATAAAATGGATGCTTAGAAGTAGTAGAGATTATGCCACTGTTTTTTCTAATAATTACCATAAGATATTGCTTTACGCGTGTCATTACAGCACCGTCGTGCTCCATGGTGAACTATTAACTCCACTGGCCAACGAATGATCTAAATGTGGGAAACCACTTGATTTCGGCTATTGAGTTATGTAAATGTCTGTAAAAGCAATGCTATGATGGGTAAAATTTTAGTCTCCTCATGGTTTCACGTTCCATGTGAAGTTGTAGTACTCCTCTGACCCATTAGTGCTCAACAATTATTCATTGGCATGGTCACGAGTGCACAACACAGTCCCAATTAACATGTTAAAAATAGTGGCATGATTTCTCTATGAAAGAGCTAAAGTTTTTGAAAGGCAAAAGAAAGGAAAAAGGTGCTTTGAGAGTCTTGAAATTTTGACATGGGAATAGATGAGTTGTTCTTAAATTGAATGTTTTGGTGCCAATTTGAGTACTCTTAATTGATTAAAGAAACAAGATCAAAAAGTTTTCATCTCTCAACAAAAAGAGACACCAAAAGAATTTGTCTCACTTTCCTAGCTAAACTTTTGACACTTGCTTGGGCATATGATTTATTTGCTAACAGGATATACGTCATTAGGAAGTGGACTCAGTGCAATCTTGTGAATACTTGTATGATCATGTTTAAGATTGTAGGGATTGTGAAGAAAAGAATTTGACACAAATTCAAACTTGTAAGTTCTTCTATTTCAGTCTTGAATCTCCGCTATTCTTCCTTATTTCCTTGTCACTCGAGGGCGAGCAACATCTAAACTTGGGGGAGTTGATAGTTGTGAGATTCAACACATTTTGATGGTTTTTATTGATGGTTTTCTCCTGGATTTGATCATTTTCTAGCTTTACCTAACGCTAATACTTCGGTGGCGAAGAAAACTTGGTTTTTAATGTGTGTTTCAGGTTTTGAACGTCAACAAAGGTTTTAACTAGAGAAACATATTATTCAGGCAAAAACAAGCAAGTCTCTCTTTGGAAGCACTCGAGGGGAGCATACAAAGGCTTTAACGAGCAACTATACGGTGGGAACATTTTTTCGACCGTATAGTTCCCGCTGTATAGCTGCCGCCGACTCTGTCTTGTCAAAAGGGACAACTTCCGTGAAGAGGCCATACAGAAAAAACACAACAGCCGCCATCCCATCCATAAGGGAGAAAGAAGAGATCCAAAGAAGAAGGGGAAGTCGTTCTTCATCTCGCTCCATGATCTTCGACCTCCTAGCCAATACACCCCCATAGCCACTACTTGTACTTGAGAGAGAGAGAGGGATCTTCACCTTGCAAGACTAGGGTTTGAGATTGTTTCTTCCTATCTTGAATTGTGTTGGATACTTTTCTATTCTTATTGTGGATCTCCATGGTAATATCAAGAAGAATTCCCTTTATTTAATTATATCGATGATCTTTTATTATCTCATGTGTGAGTAAGTTCCTTGGGCGTGGGAGATGTAGGGGATTGGTGAGATGTGATGTGCCTTCATATATTTTCCATTAGTTTGTGATTAATTCTAATTACTATATTATGTGTGCTTGACTATCTATGGGATGCCTAATGCTTGTTGTCCAATTAAGGGCCCAGACAACATGATGCTTTGTTCTACATAGATAGGGTCTTGTTCGCTAGCAGATCGGTGATCCCCGAGTGACACAGGGATATCAATGGTAAACTAGTAGACTCGAGGATAACGAGGAACCACCATGCTTATTGCATTAGTCCGATCCAAGGAGCTTAATCACTACGCGACCTGAAGGGTCTTAATCGTCTAGTGTCTGACCATGGTTTTGGTAATAGACTAGTAGGATTATTGAAGTTGGGATGAAATCTACCAAGAGGAGTTCCAGCTAATTATGGGTTGCTCGCCTACACATATACTTATAAGATTATAATTGTTACATTTATCATTCGTCCACCTGGCATAGTCACTATCACCATGAATTGAATCTCCCCGCGCCTTGTTTTGCCATCTACAGAAAACAACAAACAACCAAGTCATTCTTTACTTTTATGCTTTATATTTCTGAAGTTTACATTTTAGTTTTTACACTCCATTTAATCAAAACCCCATTCGTATTCCAACACCTGTAGTCAATTCACTCGAAGACCTATGACAACTTTGGGTGTGATAGATACTTTACTCATAAACACTTACCTTTGGGCTCCCTGTGGGATCGATATCTATACTTCGAAACTAGCTACAAACGATCTATGCACTTGCAGACATCACTAACCAATACCTTCAGATCCTCGTGGGTTCGACAACCTTTTCTATATTGAAAGGTACTACAATAGATCTCATATACTTGGGAGACATCAAGATACTTTTATGGCGTCGTTGTCGAGGAGCGTTGCACTATTGGTAAGTTGGATTGGTAAGGGAACTTGAAAGCTATTTTTAATATTTACTATTTTACTTTATTATTGTAACTATGACTTATGAGCTTATTAAAGATTCTTTGTTAAGCTATGTTCACTATGTTAATAAGAATATTTATAAACCCGCTAAACCCAAAAGGAAGTACAAAATCCCTATTGGTGATGTTAAAAGTGTTATGAAACAAGCTTTTCCAAGAGATGAAAGTAAAACTTCTATGGACCATTTTCAGATGATAGAAGATAGGCGTTCTCTATTTAAACTATCTAGTATTTCTGAAGATCAAGTGAAAATGAAATTGTTATATTTATCTCTCTCTAGTGATGCTCACATATAGTTTAAATCTCTTGATGAAGAATATCATCTTGATTGGGAATTTCTGAAGAAGGCTTTCTATCTCAATATTATTATCCTATGAAGGAATATAGTGATCATTGTTATATTTATTATTTTTTTGCCTCATGTTCGAGAAAACATTACTCAAGCTTGGTGGAGACTAAAGGAGCTCCTTCGTAATAATCCTTATCATGGTTTATCTTAAATATTATATTGATCATCTTTATGTGAGACTTCCTGGACATCAAAAGGACTTTCTAGATAATTCTTTTGGAGGGGTTTTACTCTTAAGAGTATGGATGAAGCATGGTACTTATTGAACACAATATTTGAGAATACTAATAACTGGGATCTTGATAAAGGTATTAAACCTTGCCTAGAATATGAGTATTATTGTGTAGAAAATTTCTCTACTTCTGCTTTGTTTGAAAAATTGTGCAATAGGTTTGGTCTTGACCCATTTGTTTTAGTAGAAGTAGTTAAATCTTTTGATGATCATCTTATTGTTCCTAAATAAGGATTTATTGAATATGTTGAGCAAGTTAAGCATTCCATTATTATGCGCAAAATCATTAAGCATGTTAGCACCATTTCATCTTCTGAAATTAAAGAGTATGTTGAAACTCCTCCATATGAAAGTAAAGTACAAGAGAATTTACTCACTACTATTTAAAATAAGAGTGCTGGAAGATGTTGTATACCTTATGAGAAAATTGAAGTCCAACATCAAATTCCAGCCATTAAAGAATTAAATGAAGAAGACCCATCTGATGTTTATTTATGTGAATATTCCACAAAGGTAATTAAAGGAAATACCACTAAGGTGGGAAAGCCAATTATATGATGTGCTATTGGAACTTCATGTTATCATGTTCTTTGTGATATTGAAGCAAGCATAAGTGTCATGCCATATTCTTTATATCTTGAAATTAAGCCTAATACTAATCCAATACAAATGGAAGAGTTAGGTATGACAATTCAAATTGTTAATAAACAATATATAAGTCCTCTTGGTATGGTAAGAGATGTTGAAGTACTTATAGGATGGATTAAATGCCATGCATTTTTTTACTGGGTTGTTCTCAAGATTCATGTCCTAGCATATTTGGTAGACCTTTCCTACATAATGTAGGTGCAGAAACTAATTTGCCTAAAGAGAAAGTTTATATTAAATGTGCTGGTGAAATGGTAGAGTTCAATTTTTCTAAGTATACTGGTAAACATTTAGAAAGAGAACTATTTGTTAAATATGAAGTGGAAACTCTTGCTTATGGAGTTGTTGCTTCGTCAAAAGTGATGGAGCGATATGTACTTAACCAAGAAGAACCATTTACTAAAAAAGAGAAAGAAGCTTTAGAACAAATACTATCTCAATAACGTCCTACTTTGCAATTACATATTCTACCTGATGATTTAGGAGAATTACCCCCACCAAAATAGGATTCCAATTTTGAACTTAAACCTTTGCCTAATGATATGAAACATGCATATCTTGATGAAAATAATATATACCCTGTTATTGTTAGTGCTATCCTTTCAACTGAAGAAGAATCAAAGATACTTGATGTACTACGTGCTCATAGACCAACAATTAGTTATTCTCTTGATGATTTGAAAGGTATAAGCCCAGCTTTATGTATGCATAAAATTAATTTGGAAGGAGATGCAAAACCTATTGTTGATTACCAACATCGTCTCCATCCAAAAAGAAAGAAGTGGTAAGGAATGATATAATTAAACTCATATAAGCATGTACTATTATCGCATAGTTGATAGTAAATGGGTTAGTCACGTTCATTGTGCACCTAAGAAAGGTGGAATTACTGTTGTACCGAATGATGAAAATGAACTTGTAGCTCACGCACTCCTAAAATGAACTTGTCCCAAATGATGAAAATGAACTTGTAGCTCAACTTGTAGGTCAACGCACTCCCGAATGATGAAAATGAACTTGTACCTAAGATAGTGGAACTACTGTTGTGACACGAAGCTTTGCAAGAATCATCTCGTCCATGTAAGCATAAACTTTGACTAGAACTGGCATCTTGTATCCCAACTCAAGAAACAATTGACGCAGGACTTTAGTCCATTCCCCTTAGTAATCAGCTAGACTTGTGTCTTGGATTCTTACTTTATGTTTTGGCATTGAACTCATCATAATGACTAATAAGAAAGTAAGACAAGTAAGATCTGGTTTAACATTAATAAAGAATTTTCTCACTAATACTATGATATGGATATTCTCATTTGAATACCAATCACCTTACTAGAGATCTCTTTACTAACCCTCGTTCTACCTACAGGTTTCATCCGCTTACTAGGTTCCAACCTAAGGTCAAAGTTATTGCTCTGATACTAGATTCAATGACCGAGTACACCATTGCATGTTGTAGTGTACAAGTCGTTGATATGACACTCAAGGAAGTCCTCATCTGTAAATATCACATCACTCAGAGTGGTACAACAAAAACATTGCGGTTCCAACAACTTTCTTTATTAATTCATACCAAGAGCCTAAATTGTACAAAAGTTTCGAGAACCTCCTCGATCCAATGAGGATTCACAACAGGATAAAAATTCCAATGCAGAAAGGATAGCTTCCTAATCAATGATAATACTAAGCTTAAAACCATTATAGTTGGCAACTTATTAGAGAAGCTATACTATTTCTAGCTCATCTACCTATGCATGCTCTGTTGGATCCTATATCTACATTATGTCCTTTTCTATTAATCTGATACCATGCTCTTGATTCTACTCTTAATGTTGGTCGTCGAGTCTTCTCACAACCTAATCAAGGGTTTAAGGTAGATTAAGTACGGGCGTACTCAATAAGTTCTATGGTGGTTGTCTTATGTTTATTTGAAAGTCATCGGTCAAAGATCCAAGACTTGTGCAGGTTTTTAAAAATGTTTTTTAAACTGCGTAAGTTTTAGGTTTTTTTTTAAACTCTAAAGTCAGTCTTCACAGGTTGCCTAAACTTTCGTGGAGTTCCTTTCCATGTTGCAATCGCAAGCCTTTCCTAGGATAGGGAGTAACATGTGACATTTATACACTCTCGAGAGGTGCGCTACTCATTCCATGTTTCCTTACATATGGGGTATTGATATAAAATTTCACCGAGTCATATCGAGTCCCCCTCCACGACCCTGTTTCCCACCCAATGTAGCGAATTTCGGTCACGGGACCTACATTCAATTGCCCTCCTTTCTAATATACCTAGTCGTTATCCTGAAGCACATGATAGGTACATCATGGGCTCCCACCCGCTGATCACCACTCTGATTCACAACCTGACTAGATATACGAGGACATATGAAAGGAAGAAGATACTTCTAACTCACTCGCCCCATAATAAGATCTATTGTTAGCGCGGTACTGTACGGTGCAAGAATGGCTGACTGCTATTGTTGATAATCCTAACTTTCCAGGTATAATGGTGAAAGGATCGTATGGGCACCTAGAGGGGGGGGGGGTTGAATAGGTGCTACTTCAAATTTTACTCTTTTTTCAGTTTAGGGTTTGACACAAAAGGTAAATTCTGTAGATTATGCAACTATGGTGAATTTACCTATATGTCAAACTAGCACATATACTAAGCAATAACTAGATAGATAAAGTGCGGTAAATGATAGAAGTAACCAAAGTGGAGCACGAGGAGACACAAGGATTTGTTTCCCGTAGTTCCTTCCTTTTGAGGGGAAGTACGTATACGTTTGGAGAGGGGGTGGTTTTAACCACCAACGCCACGAGAGGCCTCCCTTGTTCTCCGATGAACCTCACCCCAAAGGGTTCGATTTGCCTCTTCCACTATACAACAACCTTTGAGGTGGAAGCCGGCATCTTTACAACGAGTTCGAGGCACACATCCACAACCTAATTGGAGGCTCCCGAATACAAGCTAGCTATCAAACAATCAAAGACAAGCTAGTAAGAACCAAATCACAAGCTAGGGTTTCCAATGAAACAGTAGAGCAAGGGGCCCTCAAGTGAATGAGGGGGAAATGAAGATCTCTCTTGGTGAAGCTGTAGATCAAGGCCTCCTCCTTCGATTCTCCAAAGATCAATGACTTTGGATGGTTGGGTGAAGAGATCTTGTGGATTTGGTGGCTCAAATGGTGTTGGAGTTCTTGAGGTGGACGAGCAGCTCCCAAGGTAGAAGAAGGGCCCCTTATATAGGGCCTCAGGAATTAGAGACGTTGGGAGTCACTAACCCCGGACAGTCTGGCCAACATCAGCCGGACAGTCCGGCCTAGGCTGATACTACGGGTGAGACCGACCGGACACTCCGGTCTAGCAAAGTTTCCGGCCAGGGTCTGGATTGTGTCCGAGAGGTATCCGATATGTTGTTCTGAATGTCCATGCTGGTCGACACACCCCCAGGGCCAGATACTCCGGTCCAAACACACCGGACACTTCGACCATCAAAGATTCCGGCTAGAATCCGGTACGTGTCCGGGGAGTGTCCGAAAAGCTGTTCTGAATGTCCAGCGAAGTTGCCCACTTCCCAGGGGCGGACAGTCCGGCAGGATCCAACCGGACAGTCCAGCAGAGGCGGACACTCCGGCCTGGATCAACTGGACAGTCCGGCGGAGACTTGTTCCCTGCACAAACAAGACCCTAGGGGAGCTATTTTTTCCTTTATTGCAACATACACGAGAGCAGCTGGAATCTCCTTAAACATTTAACAGACGATTAAACTTATCCAAGTGTTGTCACCAAACATCAAAATAATAGGAAGAGCATAAATTCCCTTTCAATCTCCCCCTTTTTGGTGTTTGATGACAACCCAAGGATTTGCAAATAGGATATATATAAATTTTCACAAGAGGAGATATAGAAAATATAGTGAGGCTCCCCCTAGATGTGTGACCAATTTTAGCTTTGCATTTGAATACAAGATCACACATCCTGGGATTACATCCTCTCTAGATTTTGTAGCTAACAAGTTATGACATGATATATAATAACAACTAGATCAATAAGCTAGGCATAACATAGTCATTAACACAACCGGGTAAGCATGTCACAACACACAGCACAGAGTTCAACACAACATAGTACTCAACAAGTAGGATAAAGACACGAAGCTTCAAAGAGGCAAATCAAAATAACGTGAAGCCTCGTTTACCCATGCAAATCCCCGGTAGCAACCTAATAAAGGGGCTACTTCTCCCCCTTTGGCATCGAGACGCCAAAAGGGAAAAGAGCACAACTAAAGCGTCCCAAGGCCAACTCTACCCACTGTAGTCATCATCGTCCTCCTCCTCCTCGTCCTTGTCCTCATCACCATCGTCATCATCCTGATCCTCCTGAGTAGAGCTCTGGCTGTGAGGGCGAGAAGAAGAAGTTACGTCCTCAAACATGGACCAATCCACACGTCCCTGACTCTAGTGACCATCAGAAAGTGTGCCATCAGACGCCTGCGGCTGAGAAGGATCAACATACATGGGTTGGTTGATCCGATTGAGCTCCTTCATCATATTCTTGTTCACCTTGTATGCATCATAATGGCTATGGCGAATGTCAATGTTCTGGCAAAGAAGAAGCTTCTTCCACCAGGAGGCCTTCTTCACCTTCTTGTGCACTTCCTCCTTGGAGGTGGTGAAGCGATATGCATTGCTGGCATGCTTCATGCGAGGGCCATTGGTCACAGCCTCCAGAACCTCCTCAGAACCATCATCACTGTCAGAGGCATCTATCTCATCATCCTCAAATATGTCCTGAGCAGGGGGTAGCCACGAGGTTCCTTGGAGGTGGGGCACCCTTCCTCTATAGCTTGGCAGGAAGGTGTGCAACAAGGTCAGTATAGAGTAGTGGAGTGGCTGGAGCCTGAGCAACAATGAGCTTCATCACATATGGAGCAAACAGAGGACACTTCTTGTCAGTGATGCACTTGTACATATCCTGATAGATGAAATCCATGACATCTACGGCACCACCTTGTTGAGCTGGACCACGAACATACACTGAGTGGGCATGGGCCATAAGATTGATCTCAGCACCTCTCATCTCATCCTTATTACCCGCCTTGGGAGTGAGTGTGTGTCAAAGCATGCGGAGCAAAATGTTGTAGATGAGCTTGATGTTGGTGGTTTAGCCAATCACACCATTCTGAGAGTAGATAGGGGCCAACAGCTGCTTGTCATACGCCTGACCATGTACATGCATCCGGTGACCACTAGGAGCATTGGGGTCGAAAGGCACTCCAAGGAGGTGGGCAAACTGAGCCATGCTAGAACGACACCTAGTAGTGCCAGATATCTACTCAAGGGGAATATCAGTAGTGTCCCCAAAAACCACCGTGGCATAGAACTGCTGGACCAGCTCAATATTGTAGTCTTCTCTTGTTTGAAAGATGGTGTGCAGCCCCATCTTCTCAGTCACCCAGAGAGCATCCTCAAAGTACCTGTAGCCTTGGAGCTTCGGAATATCCATCCACTGCATGGGGCACACAGGAGTCCTGAAAGCAGAAAACACCTCAGAAAGAGTAGGGCCTGCTCATTCCTCCAGAAGTGATCATCCTCAGAAGTGCGCTGCAGAGAATAGAACCGCTGGACACGCATCTCTACAACTCTTCAGTGCCCAATTCTGCCAAAGTGGTTAATGACCCCAACTTCATGCGCTTGGCTTCATCCATTTTTAGTTTTCTGACCTTCTCTTGCTTAGCTACAACACGGTCACGAGCAGCCTGTCTGACCATGGAAGGATCCATATGAACCTCATTCTCTTCATCACGGTACCTGCGAGGACAAGCTTTCTGAGCAGCCCTAGAGCGACGAGGACGGGAGCCACCTGTGAATTCAGAGTAGAAGGGTAGCATAGGGGTGAGCACATTTTTCCAGGAGGTGTAAGCACATAGCAGTAGTTAAAGAAATGCAGGATCAGCACTTGTTGAGAAAACCTGGACTGTTCGGCAAAATCATGCCGGAGACTCCGCCAGACCCGGACAGTCCGGTGCATACATGCCGGACATTTCGGCCGGGCCGGAATGTCCGCCCAGTACATGCCGATAGTCCGGTGGGAGGCATGGTGATTTTTCGGGCAGTGCGAGAGGGCTCAACCGGAGCAGATTGGGATTGCTAGAACTACTACAATGATGACATATGCACGTAGTATGAGAAATCCATGGATCAAGATAGGTCATTGCCTCCAAAAATGCATCTAGAGGAAACCCTAGAGATGGAGAAGGGGGAGGCAAAAATACCAACATCCATGGGGCCTTCACCGAAGGGGAACCGGTCCTAGCGGCAAAGGGACGGTAATGGCCGGCGGCAACGGTCGGATCCGGGGTGGAGGAGCCCTCCCGGTGAAGATCTTGGTCGGGGGCAGCATGGTGTGGAGAGGAGAGAGTCGGGGGAAGAAGGAGGACTGAACCGTCCACTTCTCCCCAACCCCTTTTACAGGTTCGAAACCGCTGGGGCCGGAGTGTCTGGGTGAATTTCACCGGAGTGTCCGGGCTGAGTCGAGCGGAGTGTCCGGCCCTGCCGGACACTCCGGTCGGTTTAGTGAGGATAGTCCTGCCCCCCACGACCAGAAAATCTCAGTTTCAAACAGTGGACAAATGTGTGGCAAGAGGAGCATGTTTAGGGATGAGTATAGGCCTGGGATCCAGAATGTACTGTGAGGAACCAAGAAACCATAGATAGTAAAAAAGATGGCAAATTGAAATCCATACTAAACAATTCAAGAACCGACTCTTCAAATATGAAGAGGGCGGTGGCCAAGGCCACCATGTAAGAGTTTGTGGCATGACACCGTGAAGAATTATCCTTGGGTTCGTTGCCACTACTCATCAATGAAGCTCACATATCACTAAAATGATATTAAGAGAATTGATTTTCTTAATGTTGGCATTATGGGGGGAGGGATAGTCCAATGTATTAGGACCACACTCCCCCTATCTCCATGCCTGCACCTAAACCAAATAAGGGTCAAGACATAGGTGAGTACGCAAGGTGATCAAGTCAAGCTCCTAGAATCTACAATATTTAGTTCATTCCTCAAATAACAAAACCTTGCTCCATCAAGTGGCTTCGTGAAAATGTCGGCAAGTTGGCCTTTGGTTGACACATAGGATAGCTCAATATCACCTTGAGTAACATGATCTCTAATGAAGTGATGACGAATCTCAATATGCTTTGTCCTTGTATGATCCACTCGGTTATAGGCAATCTTGATAGCACTTTCATTGTCACATAGAAGAGGCACTTTGTCACAATGGACACCGTATTCCTTTAAAGTTTGCCTCATCCATAGCAATTGAGTACAGGCACTAGCAGCTGCCATATACTCGGCTTCGGCGGTGGAGAGAGATATACAATTTTGTTTCTTAGAAGACCAACACACCAAGGACCTCCCAAGGAATTAGCAAGCCATGGAGGTTGATTTCCTATCATCCTTGTCACCATCCCAATCCGAATCCGTGTATCCACAAAGAGAGAATGTTGAGCCCCTAGGATACCAAATACCATAGTTTGGGGTATGAACCAAATATCGAAAGATTCTCTTGACCGCCATAAAATGGCTTTCCTTAGGAGCCGCTTGATATATTGCACACACTCCTACACTCAACACAATATCGGGTCTAGATGCACAAAGGTAAAGCAAAGAGCCAATCATGGACCAGTATACCTTTTGAGCCACATCTTTACCATTGGGTTTAGTTCAAGATGAGTCTTTGTTGCCATGGGAGTGGGAGCTCCATTTAGATCTTTCATGTTGAATATTTTGATCATATCTTGAGTATACTTGGCTTGGTTGAAGAATGTTCCTCCTCTCACTTGCTTGATCTCAAAACCAAGAAATACCCTCAATTCTCCCATCATAGACATCCTGAACCTGTCAGACATAAGCTTAGAGAATTCATCATTAAAATCTTTGTTAGATGAGCCAATGATAATATCATCTACATATATTTGGCATACAAAAAGCTCCCCGTTGACTTTCTTAGTAAAAAGAGTGGGATCAATTTTCCCAACCTCAAACCCACGTTCTAACAACAACTCTCTAAGATGCTCATACCACGTGCGTGGAGCTTGTTTGAGCCCATAGAGCGCCTTATCAAGTTTGTAGACGTGGTTTGGAAAGTTGGGATCCTCAAACCCTGGGGGTTGCTTTACGTATACCAACTCATGCAAAGGACCATTAAGAAATGCACTTTCTACATCCATTTGTTGTAGTTTAAATTTATGATGTGACGCATAAGAAAGAAGGATACGGACTCAAGGCGAGCCACGGGTGCATATGTCTCTCCATAATCAATGCCTTCAATTTGAGAGAACCCTTGTGCAACCAATCTTGCCTTGTTCCTCACGACAATTCCATGCTCATCTTGCTTGTTCTTGAATATCCATTTGGTGCCTATAACATTGCGGCAATCTTTTGGCTTTTCAACTAACTTCCACACTTTGTTTCTCTCAAAGTTGTTGAGCTCTTTGTGCATGGCATCCAACCAATCCGAATCTTCAAGAGCTTCCCATACTTTATTTGGCTCCACCATGGAAATGTGAGCTTGGTGCTCACCAAAGTTCTTCAGTTGAGCTTGAGTGGATATCCCTCTTCTTAGATCTCCTACCACATTCTCAAGAGTGTGGTCTCTCAATTCCAATATTCTATCCATTCTAGCTTGGCGACGAGTTTCGATCTCCTTGTTGTTTCTTGTGGGGATCACTTCGTCATTTTGGTCCTTGTCTTGACCATTAACTTGACCTTGATCATCATTGGAATTATTCTCTTCTACAAGAGGCAATGATTGACCTTGATCTTGATCAAGCATACTTCTAGACAGACATTGAGCTTCCCTTATGGCAGTTTCTATAGATCTTCCTTGTGTAATAGCGTTAGCACCACTAGACATATTGTCAAATGGAGACTCAAGCACCTCCTAGCTAGAGGTTTCTACTTGATCAACAGGTTGAGGGTCCACAACTTGTCTTTGGCATGGATCATTGTCCTCCTCGATAGGAGATGATGTCTACGCACTTCTATTCTTGTAGACAGTTGTTGGGCCTCCAAGTGCAGAGGTTTGTAGAACAACAACAACTTTTCCCTTAAGTGGATTACCCAAGGTTTATCGAACTTAGGGAGGAAGTGGTCAGAGGTATTCCCTCTCAAGCAACCCTGAAATCAAGATACAAGAAGTCTCTTGTGTCCCCAACACACCCAATACACTTGTTAGGTGTATAGGTGCACTAGTTCGGCGAAGAGATAGTGAAATACAAGTGGTATAGATAATTATAAGTGGTAACGGTGATAGAAAATAGCTTGATGGCGTGTGGTTGACGTGGCAAAAGACTAAAGGCAAACTGAAATAAAGAAGGAAGCAAGCAAACATGTAATAGATCTAATAGAAAACGGTGTTTCAGTGCTTAGAAACAAGGCCTAGGGATCATACTTTCACTAGTGAACACTCTCATATAAATATCTTCTCTTTATGATACTACTCTTAACTACTCTCCGATTGGACACTCTAATCAATGGTAGGGCTATAACATCACTCCTCAAAGTTCATCTTTCCCATCTAGAAAACCCCACACTGTCACCTTGAGTACTAGATGAGTCCAACAAACACCACAATTTCATAGAAACATCCAACTCCAAATATAACTCATAACAAATATTTGTAATCTCTAGCCTAAGTGCCACCATGGTGTGCACGCTGTCACTTTCACACACATGAGGAGAGCAGAGATCTATTAAAGCACTTGAGTAGCAAGGTAGATCTATAGATTACAAGCTCATGATCTCAATAAGATCATGCATAGAGAGAGATGAACACATAGCTACCGGTAGAACCCTTAGCCTCGAGAGAGAACTACTCCCTCCTCATCATGGGAATCAACAACGGCGATGGAGATGGTGGTGGAGATCGATGGAGATGGCTTCGGGGGCACTTCCTCGTCCCGGCAGGGTGCCAGAACAGAGACTTTCTGTCCCGCAAATCTCCCCTTCGGTGGCGGCGGCGCTGCGGAACTTTTCGTGGCTGGAGGCTTGACGATTTAGGGTTTTTGCATCGGGAGGCATCTTATAGGCGAAGAGGCAAGGTCGATGGGCGGCCAGGGGGCCCACACCACCTGGTGGCACAGCCAGGGCTAGCCCACGCCACCACATGGTGTGGCCACCCTGTGGCCCCTCTCCGTCTCGTCTTCTGGCTCCGTGAGTCTTCCAGTAAAATATCGACTTTGGCTTTTGTCCGGTCCAATTCCGAGAATATTGATTTTCTGACTTTCCTGGAACCAAAAACAGCAGAAAACAGGCAACTGGTACTGTGGCACTTGTTAATAGGTTAGTCCAAGAAAGTGTATAGAAAGTACTCCAAAGTTGGAACAAAACACAAGAAAGTAGATAAAACCAAGCATGGAACATCAAAAATTATAGATACATTTGCAATGTATCAACATCCCCAAGCTTAACTCCTGCTCGTCCTCGAGTAGGTAAGTGATAAAAAGAAAGAATAATTTTTGAGGTGACATGCACCATCATAAACTTGATCAAAGTATTTGTAAAACATTGATAGCTGGGATCATAGTACTTCAATCATAGCATGAAAGACAAAGTTCTAGGAATAAGACAAAGAAACTATGATGCAACATGAAAAGGCACAAACAAAAGATTCATGAATAACAATGCTTTGCAAGACGTTTGTTTTTTTCACATAAAGAAAACATAGCATAATAGCATTCAGCTTGTCCCTCATAGAGTAGCAAATATAAATGCATAGGACACCTTCAAAGTTCATAAGAGTGACTAGATACAAATAGTTTAAAACAAGCAATATCAAGTTATACATCAATCAACTAGTATTGGGACAATGCACATAGAACTAAGAATGGCCACTATGCTCTCAAAGTAAGTGCATAAAGATAGAAGGTGGAGACTCAATATAATGGTGGAAGAAAGGACTTTATAGAAGGAAGTAGGGATTCAAGTCTCATAAAGAGCTTCCAAAAATTATGGTACTTGTTAGCTTTCAGCTCTCATTGCCCCTATCATAAGCATCTTGAAGTGATTAAGGTTAAAGTGAACAAACTATGGTGTATATGCTTGACGAAGTATAAGTTAGAAATCTCATGTCCCTTGAATACGAGGGTCTCTCCTCATGCTGTTCAAGTTTAGTCACCGGTAAGTTCTTGTCATCGTAAGTACATGTGTACAATAGAGAACCGCCAACGAGGTACCCCTTGCCCGATGATACGGAAGAATCTGCATATCAAAATGACAAGGCAAGCAGACAACGAGCATCTCAGCAATCTTCTTATTTACCATGGGAATATGGTGCTTTTTTCTCTCTTTCCTCTTTTCATAATCTCTTTCTTTTTCTTTTTCTCTTTTTTCTCAATATAGGAGTCTTTTTTTATAATAAGAATGCTTCATAGACAGCTCATTATGGTTACGCTGCAGGTTTCCACCATGTCAGCATGGATTAGACCAGCGGCTCAGGCGTTTCTCTAACACATATACATAACTCCATGGACTTACAAGCTCCCCTTTCATTTCACACCGACGACATCCATATACAAAAGAGCATGATATCAACTAGGTACAAGTACCAAGTGCAATCTTGAAAGCGTTCCCCATGAAAGCATGGTTCTGCTAATGCCCAACAAATAAGTGCAAGCATATACAACATAGACGACACAATGGTTCAAGTTTATTAAGGGCAAGAAAAGTAAAGTGTGCCATCAAGTTCGTGAAAGCTTTAATCACTAGTTTTCTCATAACAAGTTTAATTTGGAAGGTAAACAAAAACATGAATATACTTGGAATAGCATAGCTAGTAGGTAGGTATGGTGGACTCTTTGGAATAACTTGGTTTAGGGAGTTGGATGCATGAGTGGAACTCATACTTTGTTACGGAGGCTAGCAAAAGACTGGGAGCGACAAACTAAGAGAGTAATAATGTCCATAATCATGCAGAGCGACAAAACATCATTGATCAAAGCATAAAGTGACACTACAAGTTGAAAACTAAAGGATCATAAAGGCTATGGTGACTTTGGATAGTCATAACATGGTGTGAGAATGCGCCAAGTCAACCCAAATAAAGCATCAAAGGAGAATACCACTATACTATGCTTTAATATGCTAAAACAACGCATGATTCATCCAAGGCACATTAAGCAATCTCAATTGTTTATAACAAGTCATGCTACAGCAAAGAATACTAAGCATAAAGCCAAAACAATATCAAGCATGGCATGACAAAGCATAGGCCACAGTCAAAAACAAGCTCTCTTTACCACTTAAGCATGAACTTTCCTACTCTTTTCCAATCCAAACCAAACTATTTGAAAACCAATGTATGAAAGAGGGGTTCTAACCAATTTATTCAGCAAACTAAGAAAACCAAGCAAACAAAAAACCAAAACGAAAACGAAAAATAAGATGCTCCAAGAACAACACAACTGTGCATGAAACAATAAAAATGAAGTGTTTGGAAGAAACCTGGGATTTTTATTGATGAAGAAGGGGACCGCCCCGGCTCTGGCCCATGGCAAACTTGGGCGGCGCCCAAGGGACCATGCCTGATGGGGGCCCACAACCGCTGCTCCTCTCCTTTGTAACTTGTGCATGGAAAAAATATTTTGCAAAGGCCAAAGGCCCAGCCGCAGTGCCTACACATATTGATCAAATTTGCTCTCAAAAAAGAAGTATCAATCGCCCGTGATTTTGGTACTGATGGTGGACGGGAGCGGAAACATCGAAACAGCAATAGGTAGGCGCGTGATCGATTGGCGAGAGAGAGGAAACAAGTTCGCCCACAAGACCTGGGATGGTGAATTCGTGATCGGCCTCGCCTGATCCGCTGGTTGCTCTCGCCCAAGCCAAGCACTCGGTCGGCCGCCTATGTCCTTTGGTAAATGATCTAATTTGTTGTCTAGTTTCTATTCTAATCCATGATTCAACCTTTCAATACATCGCCTCTTTGTAATATGACATTGTTTAAATGCTTAATAATTATATATACACATTCTAGACTAAAAATGTGTGATTGAATATTAACTTTTAATATTTTGCAAGCAAACTAGATACACATATGTTTATATATATTTTTTGTATGCATACATACATTACCTAAGGGGCCTATGTCGTCGACTTACCCCTAGGGCCCCGCGAAATATAGAGCCGACCCTGGAAGGGGATGCCTTGGGAATCCCCAAGCTTTGACGCTTGTACTTCTTGGATATTTCTTGGGGTGACATGCGTGGTATCCCCAAGCTTGAGCTTTAGTCCATCCTTCATCTCATTACATTATTCCTTCCATACACCTAAATTTTTTCCTTCATACAAAACTTCACACAATCTTTATTAGCAACATTAGTGCACTCAAGATAATAAGTCTTTAGGTTCAGTTTCAATACCAATAAAACTTCCATTAAAACACAAGATACTGTAGCACTTCCCTAAAAAAGCTCAATTCCCCAAAAGAACTCAAAAAGGAACCAACAAGAAGCAAATGCAAATAATGGCAGAAATCTGTCAAAACAGACCAGCAGGTAAAGACGAATTTTTTCGAAGACCTTCCGTTGCTCAAATCGAAAAGTGTTGAACTAAGGAAAGTTAGATAACAACCTGGGGCAGAAGCATAAAAATTCACGCCTCAAAAGGACGTACAGAGATTTTACACGAATGTTTACGGCGAAGCACAAAAATCTGTTTCGGGACAGCAACTTTCCCAATCATTA
This sequence comes from Avena sativa, assembly GCA_916181665.1. Lineage (NCBI taxonomy): Eukaryota > Viridiplantae > Streptophyta > Magnoliopsida > Poales > Poaceae > Avena > Avena sativa. The sequence goes on along the minus strand of OV702291.1, from coordinate 625,974,519 downwards.
CTTCTCTCTCATTAGAGGTTACTATTGGCACAAAAAGCAAATAAAAAGGATAAGGAGAGGTTATTACAGAAGTAATAACTTCAAAGACTCATCTAAAACTTTTGGGTTATCTCCCAATAAGTACTTTTCTTTAACGCCTTTAAGTTAGGCATGATAGTTTGAGAAGATGCTCACATAAAAATATGAATTGAAGTAAAAGAGAGCATCAAGAAGCAAATTCAAAGCACATTTAAGTCTAACCCACTTCCTATGCATAGGAATCTTGTAAAGAAACAAGTCAAGAAAGCACAAAGCAATAAGCATAGTAAAGCAAAACAAGTGCAACTTCAAGATTTTCAACATAAAGAGGGGAAACTTAATATTATTGAGATGCATAAAACCATGTTTCCCTCTCTCATAATAACTTTCAGTAGCATCATAAATAAAATTAACAATATAACAATCACATAAAACATTCTTATCATGAGCTACATGCATAGACTGATTATTACTCTCCACATAAGCATAGTCATTCTTATTAATTATGGTGGGAGCAAATTCAACAAAATAGCTATCATTATTATTCTCATCACCATAATCATCAAATCTAGGAGGCATATTGTAGTCATAATTAATTTCCTCCTCAATAGTAGGTGGGCTGAAAATATCATATTCATCATTGTAATCATCATATATTGGAGGCATAGTATCATCAAAGTAAATTTTCTCCTCTAAAGATGGGGGACTAAAAAGATCATTTTCATCAAAACTAGCTTCCCCAAGCTTAGACTTTTCCATAGAATTAGCAATAATGGTGTCCAAAGAATTCATACTAACAACATTATTATTAGCATGCAAATAAAGTTCCATAGGTTTTTTAATTTTCTCTTCAAACACTTCATGTCCTAACTCAAGATAAATACTATAAAGCTCTCTAATTTTTTTTGTTATTTTCCATTAAGCCTAACTAGTGAAAACAAGAAACAAAAAGACAAAATTGCAGAATCTAAAGGAAATAACTTCGAGCACTCACATCGGAGGATGTGAGTACCTTTTACCTTACCTCCCCGGCAATGGCGCCAGAAAATAGGCATTTGCCGTGGGAGATTCTTCTTCTTTAATCCTCCGGTGTGAATACCTTTTACCTTACCTCCCCGGCAACGGCGCCAGAAAATAGCTTGATGTCTACGCACTTCTATTATTGTAGACAGTTGTTGGGCCTCCAAGTGCAGAGGTTTGTAGAACAGCAGCAAGTTTTCCCTTAATACCCAAGGTTTATCGAACTCAGGGAGGAAGTGGTCAAAGGTATTCCCTCTCAAGCAACCCTGCAATCAAGATACAAGAAGTCTCTTGTGTCCCCAACACACCCAATACACTTGTCAGGTGTATAGGTGCACTAGTTCGGTGAAGAGATAGTGAAATACATGTGGTATAGATAATTATAAGTGGTAACGGTGATAGAAAATAGCTTGATGGCGTGTGGTTGACGTGGGAAAAGACTAAAGGCAAACTGAAATAAAGAAGGAAGCAAGCAAACATGTAATAGATCTAATAGCAAACGGTGTTTCAGTGCTTAGAAACAAGGCCCAGGGATCATACCTTCACTAGTGAACACTCTCATATAAATATCTTCTCTTTATGATACTACTCTTAACTACTCTCCGGTTGGACACTCTAATCAATGGTAGGGCTATAACAACACTCCTCAAAGTTCATCTTTCCCATCTAGAAAACCCCACACTATCACCTTGAGTACTAGATGAGTACAACAAACACCACAATTTCATAGAAACATCCAACTCCAAATATAACTCATAACAAGTATTTGTAATCTCTAGCCTAAGTACCACCATGGTGTGCACGCTGTCACTTTCACACACATGGGGAGAGCAGAGATCTATTAAAGCACTTGAGTAGCAAGGTAGATCTATAGATTACAAGCTCATGATCTCAATAAGATCATGCATAGAGAGAGATGAACACATAGCTACAGGTAGAACCCTTAGCCTCGAGAGAGAACTACTCCCTCCTCATCATGGGAATCAGCAATGGCGATGGAGATGGTGGTGGAGATCGATGGAGATGGCTCCGGGGGCACTTCCTCATCCCGTCAGGGTGCCGGAACAGAGACTTTCTGTCCCCCGAATCTCCCCTTTGGTGGCGGCAGCGCTGCGAAACTTTTCGTGGCTGGAGGCTTGACGATTTAGGGTTTTTGCATCGGGAGGCATCTTATAGGCGAAGAGGCAAGGTCGGTGGGCGGCCAGGGGGCCCACACCACTTGGTGGCGCGGCCAGGGCTAGCCCGCCCCACCACATGGTGTGGCCACCCTGTGGTCCCTCTCCGTCTCGTCTTCTGGCTCCGTGAGTCTTCCGATAAAATATCGACTTTGGCTTTTGTCCGGTCCAATTCCGAGAATATTGATTTTCTGACTTTCCTGGAACCAAAAACAGCAGAAAATAGGCAACTAGCACTGTGGCACTTGTTAATAGGTTAGTCCAAGAAAGTGTATAGAAAGTACTCCAAAGTTGGAACAAAACACAAGAAAGTAGATAAAACCAAGCATGGAACATCAAAAATTATAGATACATTTGCAATGTATCAGGAGCTTGTTGATGTTGTGAAGATGAGGGCTCCACTTGAGTAGAGAATAGTTCTTCTCGATCCGCCATAAGGGGTTCCTTAACAGGGCGAATGAAACCTGCACCTTCTTCCTATGGCATCCTGAGGCATTTCATCATCTACATCACAGACATCAACACGCCCCGCTTGGGGACCATCATATTCTTGAAACACCACACTACAAGATTCTATGACAGTTCCGGAGAGCTTGTCATAGATTCTATAAGTGTGGGATTCGAGACCATAATCAACAAAAAAAACCATCTAATGCTTTGGAATCAAATTTGGACAAACAAATACCCTTAATGCGATAGAAGCACTTACAACCGAACACCCGTAAGTGTGAAACGTTGGGCTTGTTACCGGTAATAATTTCATATGGAGTCTTGATCAATTCTTTTCGGAGGTAGAGACGATTTGATGCATGGCATGCGGTGGAGATTGCTTCAGCCCAAAAATTGTATGGAGATTTAAACTCCGCCAACATGGTCCTTGCCATATCAATAAGAGTCGGGTTCTTCCTCTCAGCTACACCATTTTGTTGAGGGGTATATGCAACGGAATATTGATGTTTTATTCCCTCATCACTAAGAAATCCATTCAATGTGTAGTTCTTGAACTCGGTACCATTGTCACTTCTTATTGTCAATACTGGTACATTGTGTTGACGTTGAGCAATGTTGATGAAGTCAATGAAGTTCTCTTGGGTCTCACTTTTCAGCTTTAAGAAATATACCCAAGTGTATCTTGAGTAGTCATCAACAATCACCAAACAATATTTCTTCCCACCAAGGCTTGCATGAGATGGAGGACCAAAGAGATCCACATGAAGGAGCTCCAAGATCCTCTTGGACTTGATGTAGTTCTCAGGCTTGTGGGGAGAATCATGCATATTTCCTTCAACACATGCCCTGCAAACACGATCTTTGGCAAAGCAAACATTTTCTTTTAGGCCAAAAATATGACCATCCTTGTGGAGGCTTTGCAAAGTTCTCATGTTGACATGGGCTAGACGGTGATGCCATAGCCAACCCACATCGGCCTTTCCGAATAAGCACATCGGACTTGTAGTGGTTTTCCCCGAGAAGTCCACCACATACAAGTCATTTTCGATGTACCCAACAAAAGCGACCTTTAGAGACTTGCTCCACATGAGGATCACAATATCATTATCAATAAAGACGGCAAAATCCATCTTTCCAAGAGCACGAACTGAAAGTAAATTATAGCCAAGGGTCTCAACAAGCATGACGTCCACGAGAGTGATATCGTGTGCAACCACAACTTTGCCGAAACCCATTAACTTAGACTTTGACTTGTCGGCATATGTCACAGATATTTGATCAATATTTGGTCTCAACTCCTTGACACTAGATGTGCTTCCGGTCATATGACTTGTGCATCCACTATCAAGCACCCATTTTAACCCTCCGGAAGCATAGGTCTACAAAAGATCAAACTAGTTTTTAGGTAGCCATTTTTCAATGGGTCCTCTTTTGTTAGCAACAAGGGTCTTGGGAACCCAAATAGACCAAGCAATATAACCATCAAATGGTCCAACATATTGTGCATACACATCACCATAATAATCACACATTAAAACATAGTGAGGGTTAGCACTTCCCACAAAATCATCATGAGACATAGTTTTGCCATTCATGGTCTTACTATCCACAATGACCTTGTCCTTTTCTTGTGTTGGCTTGGCCTTCCTTTTCTTGTTCTTGTTCTTCTTGTTCTTGTTGTTGTTGTTCTTCTTCTTCTTCTTCTTATTCTTCTACTTCTTCTTGCCTTTAGAGACAAAGCCAATGCCCCCTTTCTCACTACTTGACCTTTGCTTACTCAAGAGGTCATCAATTGACTTGTTTCCTTTGGGAAAGGTGGCCTTAGCTAGCTCCCCCTTCAACCTAGCATTTTCTTCAAGTATACTTTTACAACTAGAGGGAATGAAAGTACTAGGTGAAGAAATATTGGTCAATTGAGTTTGAGGCTTTTCACGAGACTTTGTGAGCAACAAGAGTTCACTCTCCAAGGCCTTGTGAGCCTTGTCAAGAATCCTAAAGTCCTCGGCAAGTTTTTCATGAACAACACCAAACTCAATCTTGTCCTTTTTAGCCCTTTTATATTTAGCAATAGCATGGTCATGTTCCTTGATGAGTTTATTAATGATGAGATCATTTGCTTCATAAATCCCTTCAAGTTTAGTTTCAAGAGACATTCTAGTTTCTTGTTCTTCTTCTAGAGCATTATTTAGATCTTCTACCTCAATCATGTGCTCTCTTCCTAATTTACATCTCTCATCTAGAAGTTCTTGTGTGTGTGTGCAAGTTGATTTAAGAGGTCCACAACATGTTTCTTGTGTTGCCCTTGCAAGTTGTTCATGAACACATCAAAAGCAACTAATTCCTTTTTGACCTCAAGAGATAACTCATCATCAAATTCATTATTGATTAAAGAGGTGGAGTGTGATGATGATAATACCTCCATTCCTTTTGCCATAAGGCAAGTGACGTTCTTGTTGGAGATATTCTCATTTGTAGAGTCGAAGAGTGAGAATGTAGTGGTAGAAGTAGTGGCAAGAGCCGGCACACCACTTGATGTTTCCTCTTCTTCATCTTCATCATCATCGTCATCGGAGGAGAATTCTTCATGTGTGATCAAGACAATTTCACCCGACTTCTTGTTGGTTGAATTGCTTTTGATGAAGGATTTCTTGTAAGGAGCTTTGGAGGTCTTCTTCAACACAAGTTTACCCTCATGATATTATCTTTTATCATAGGGACAAGCAGCAACAAAGTGATAGCGGTCACCACAATTGAAGGAAGTTCTCAAGTTGGACCCATTATCTCTTCTCCCATTGGGATTGCTTCTTCGTTGCATTTCCATCTTGGCCTTGGAGGGATCTTTCCAAAAGTTTCTTGCATAGAAGGCCATGTATTCACCATTAGCAACCTTGACATCCTCGGGGTGGCTCATTGAAAGTCCCTCATCACTCCCTTCATCTTCATCATACTCCACAACCTTGGCCTTCAAGGCAAGATTGACACCACTACTCATTCCAATGGCACGAGCACGAGCGTCTTTGGCATTCTTGGCAGCAACCTTGAAGGCGGCCATCTCTTACATAACTTCATTGGAGGTCATGAGATCATAGTTGTGTCTTCCTTGGAGGCTCTTCAAGTCAGTAGGCTCGAAAGGCATGAGAGCACTCACATACTTCCTCTTGATCCACGCATCATCAATGTGAGAGGCACCAACATTCCCGAAGGCGGTGACTGTGGATTTGAGTCTTCGATACATGTCTTCATGATCCTTACCTCTAACACGATTCCAATCGGCCCTATGCAAGTTTTAGCGCTTCCCACCAAACCCGCATAGAAACGATTCAAGGATGCCCACCAGGCACTTGCGTATGGGTGGAGAACGAAGTAATACCATTACACATTAGTCCACGATGGAACCCACAGAACATATATATACAACAATGACTCCAGGAGTCAAGAATACATATATACAGTACAAAGATCCAATTCACCTTGAAAACGATACAACATCCGAGTACGGATAAGAAGCAAATTGTGCTAAGAGCCCTGAAGAATAACCAATGGCGTCCATAACCCTGCCCAGGCCAAGCCGGAAGGATAACCCTGCTAACGACATCGAACTCAAACCTGCTAAAACAAAAGGGGTGTCGACAAAGGGCAAAGGAAAAAGAGGAGCGTCAGTACTGAGGCCAGTACACGGCGAGGCTAGAATTCGGCGGCTCTCGCCTACATAGGTATGGTGGACTGAAGCAGCAGCGCAGCAACACTAAACAACCTATAGAGAATCAATAAAACTGGCGGCTATTAGACAGGGATAAGAAAGACCTATTCGGGACCAACCTGATACTAACACCAATCATACCCATCCTGGCATTTCCCCCTCGAGACCAAACGAGGAAGTCAAACCGAGGAACTCACACAGTTGGCAGTTTTATTCATTCCATTATAGTTGAAGCACTTACTAGTCACATATAGATAGCATGAGTCATCCTGATAGCATAAGTAGTGGGCAGTTTTAGTTAACCGTTCCGTTGTAGTTGCAATACTTACTAGTCAGATATAATTAGCATGTGACATTCCCAACCCAACAGTTATTGGCACTTCTATTTCATTCCATTGGAGTTGCGATACTTACTAGGAAGGTATAACATGACACGATACACCCCAGTTCCACCAGTTGTTGGCACTTTTATTATCCATTCCATTGTAGTGAAGCTGATTACTAGTCACATATTAAGTCAAATTTATAGCACTACTTTAGTTATGCTTGTCTATGATCGAGATACTGTGCTCCAAGTCATCCATAACCGCGGACACGACTTTTAGAAAGATTTACCCTGTAGGGGTGCACAAATAGAACACACACACGATCAACCTCGGAAAAACCAAATCAAAACCCAACGAGGCTATCACGACAAAGCAATCACAGGATTCATAAAAGATTTCAGGGGCCACCCCGCTAAGCTACCCGCAACGAAGTTGGCCGGCTCCGGAACGGACCCAGGGTTTGTGACGACGGCTGTAAACGACTGGGAATCCGAAAGTGTGACTCGGCTTGTCGATACCGCGAAAACGTGGCACGATCCAAAACAGTACAGGTGCTCCACACACAATCTTAAATAAAGCAGTAAAGCATGGCATAAGTACATGATAGTAATAAAGCCCCAAACTAGTTTGTGGCCCCAAGAAATAAGAAATGGATCAAGTTCTGGCTAAGGGGATTCATGGTCCCATATGTGGATAGTGCGATAGTCAAGGAACAGGTATCAAGTACTCGGGGTCCTACGGGACACAAGTGAGCGTGGAAAAACCAAATAACATCTATTGCCCACCGATGCCTCTGCATTAGTTATACCAGCAATTTAATAGTTGTATTTAAAGTCATGATCATCTCCACCATTAAGCATCTCCACCATTTATCATGTGCCAACTTGCCGTCAATAGTGGAACGACAACGACGCGAAGCAACACAGAAGCAAGCAACTATGACTCGCAAGGCCGACTATCTATCAAACAACATGCAATAGGATGTGTCCATGGCAATATAGAGGCTGCAAGGAGTATAAATGGTGCACGGAAACTAAAGCATCGCGACACAGATAGCAATAGATCAACATGAGTAAATAAAGACTATAAATGCAAAATAGGTAGAAAGGGGGAGAATGCTCGCCTGGGAAACACACTGCCGAAGGTTCATATCTGGAGAACTTGTCGACACTCGCATCCACTTATCGGCCTAATCCGCGAAGAAGCAAACACTAGCAGAAACACCGGATACAATATTTAATACTACGGCAGAAGATCCGGCATGATTATGATATGATGCAGATGCAGTGCAATTAGGCAGTGTTAAGCAGAACCGGGGTCCCGACAATTACTTAGATGATCCAAGTTATTTAGAAACCTAGCAAATTAAATGTTGCCTTAATAATGCAAAACATGGCATCGGTTCGCTACACCAATTTAAATGGAGTCCGGAATAAGGCAAAGATATCCCGCATAAACACTCCATATTTAATTATGAGGTGAATCGACATAATGCCCCCAAACCACAGACAGGTATGCATGCATGAACAATTTAATATGCGACAGTTGATAATGTCATATTATAAAAATAGGGGCTTAGGGTCACACATGTGGTTCTAAAGGTCTTGGACTCCGGGGGTTCGGGTCTGGGTCTCAGGGTTCAGGGTTCGACGGGATCGGTCTTCGGAGGTCGTCGCAGGTCTTGGTGTGGCGTCGACGGCTCATTGAACTCGCCTTGGTCGGGTACCAGGGTCTTCGGATCCATGAAGTAGATCTTGTCGTTCGGGCCCCAGGTCGGAGAACTTGCCGTCTGAGGGATCGGTCTTCACAGCCGAAAAGAATATCATGGCGTCCGGGTCGAAGATCTTGGTGTGTCGAAGGTTCTATGGGGTACAGGTGGCCGGTCTTGGTGTTCCGTGTAGATGACCTTGTCATCGGTTCTTCGAGAGTCGCACAAGGTTAGCAGTGCTAGGTTCATCTGCTGCAGGAGACGCACGAACAGTAACACCCCTGAAGCTGCAGGCACACACGCAAGGACATCGCAGTCGACTATTAGACGAAAAACGCAAGATGATGTAGACCCGGTCAACACTCCATCAAAGGACAGCATCCTGGCAACATGAGCGAGGGCAACCTCGCAGAACGAGGCAGCGGGGATGTCAACACCGGTAAGGAAACAGACGAAGGTGACGACAGATCTCGGGGAGGGTCGTCACTGTGTAGGGCAGCGTGGGCTAGATGAACAAGAGGTCGCGCGTCCACGTGAAGGGAGATGCGAGGATGGCGCCCCGACGACTGGTGCTGCAGGGCCAGGTGGAGGCAGGGGGCCGACGACTGCCGGGGGTCGGGGCGGCTTGGAGACATGCTCGGGGAGGAGCGAGGACGGAGGCGACCGTCAGAGGAGGCGCGATGGAAGATGGCGTCGACGGCGCGGGACACGACCATGGGAAGGCGGAAGGAGCTCCGGGCGGCGGCGGTCCACGAACGGGAGGAGACGCGCAGGGACCGGCTCGATGTGGCCGGGTCGCTGGCTGGCACGAGGAAGGCGCGACACAGAGGTCGGCGGCTGGGGAAGGAGGAGACGGGGGCGGCGAGCGCGGTGGGCCGGAGCTCGAGGCGGAATCGACGGGGCGGCACGCGCGAGCTCGTGTCGAGGGCTTTGCCCGGAGCCAGAGAAGAAGAGGGCCACGACGGCGAGGGCCAGGGCAGTCGACGCGAGGGGCAAGGTCGACGTACAGGCGGCGGCGGGTGGACGGAATCAAACACGCGAGGATGGGAAGGGGGTCGCGAGCAGGGAGAGACCAGGTGGGTGGGTCACATCCGGGAAAGGTGGGGAGGAGCGTGCGTGGTAGGGCCAAGGGGTGGGGCCGGGTTCCTGGGTGCTGTCGGGGTGGTTGGAGCGGGGCTGGCGGGGGTGTTGGGAAACGCGTAGGGGAGTGTGCAGGTTCTGTGCGGTGGGGCCAGGGGTGGTTGTCGGTGTGTGCAGGTGGGCGCGTCCCTGTGCGTGTGTTGCCGTGCATAGCAACGTGATATGGTGTGGCGGCTGTGTGTGTGTTGGTGGCGGCAGGTGGAGGCGTGCGTGTTGGGTGCAGCGGGTGGCAGCGGCGGACTAGGGATTAGGGTTTGGGGTGGCCTGGCTAGCTGGGCCTTGGGCCTGGCCGGCTGGGTTCCCAAAAAAAACAACTTTTGTTTTATTAATTCTTGTTATATTTTAAAAGCCTTTTACAAATAGTTTTTAGACAAATAAAAGATCCACAAAAGACCAGGGTTTTTAATTTGAAATAAAGACGGGGATATTAAGAAAACAAACATAGGCTTTTATAAAATAGTTTTAGACAAACTTATGCATGATGATGACGATGCTCAAATGCAATGTGGCATGGTGACATGAGCATGCGGTCATAATGATGCACAAACTAGAAATAACAAAGCGATTTTCTAGTAGTGGTTTTACCAGGGTGCTACAATTCGACACCACTAACAAGGGATCTCGCCCTCGAGATCCGCCTCATGGTACCGGGGAGAAGGTCGGCAATCTGAATCTTCTCGCTTCATGTAGATCCTCGCGACACCACTAACAAGAGGTCGTTGTCCGTGATCGTCGAGAGAACACTCCGGGAACAAAGGGTGAAGGTAGAGGTATCAACAAATAAAGCCACCTCTAGCTTCCGTCGACAGAGTAAAATTGCTGGATCCACCGATTCAATATACAAAAGCGAATGATAAGAGTAGTCGGATGGTGATCAGTCCATCGCGCACTCAAACCATTACTCTGCACACAAATCAGAGAATTATGCAACCAACCCTCGGAATTAGACTGAAGATCTCGACAATCGAGGTTCGGAACAAAGGAGTGATGCAGGCTCTGCATCAGATCTAAGGTAGAGTATGTCGTCACGTCAGAAAAACACCAGAAGGCACAAACAAGGAGCAAAGAATGGTACCACAGATAAAGGATCACACAGATAGCATTAAGTCCGGAGGTAGAAGCACCGTTGCCAAAGGAGGAAGCGAAACCCTAAAGGTACGACGGAAACCCAACCATGAGAATTCCTGGACTAGAAGAAAAGATAAGAGAGCAGATTCAAACACGCAGAGGTAAGAGGAGAATAGCATAGGGGTAAGGAGTAAAAGCAGACCTAATCAGACCTATCCAACCGATTTTTAAAAATAGTTTTGACACTCTACAACGTCCGTTAGCTAGGTTATCTTACAGGCTGGACCAGTGGGGTATCGTAACTGCTGAGCTCTGATACCACTCTGTAACACCCTCGAATCGGCCCTATGCAAGTTTTAGCGCTTCCCGCCAAACCCGCATAGAAACAATTCAAGGACGCCCACCAGGCACTTGCGTACGGGTGGAGAACGAAGTAATACCATTACACATTAGTCCATGATGGAACCCACAAAACATATATATACAACAATGACTCCAGGAGTCAAGAATACAGATATACAGTACAAAGATCCAATTCACCTTGAAAACGATACAACATCCGAGTACGGATAAGAAGCAAATTGGGTTAAGAGCCCTGAAGAATAACCAATGGCATCCATAACCCTGCCCAGGCCAAGCCGGAAGGGTAAGCCTGCTAACAACGTCGAACTCAAACCTGCTAAAACAAAAGGGGTGCCGACAGAGGGCAAAGGAAAAAGAGGAGCGTCAGTACTGAGGCCAGTACACGGCGAGGCTAGAATTCGGTGGCTCTCGCCTACATAGGTATGGTGGACTGAAGCGGCAGCGCAGCAGCACTAAACAACCTATAGAAACTCAGTAAAACTGGTGGCTATTAGAGAGGGATAAGAAAGACCTATTCGGGACCAACCTGATACTAACACCAATCACTATAAACGCAAAATAGGTAGAAAGGGGGAGAATGCTCGCCTAGGAAACACACTGTCGAAGGTTCATATCTGGAGAACTTGTCGACACTCGCATCCACTCATCGGCCTAATCCGTGAAGAAGCAAACACTAGCAGAAACACCGGATACAATATTTAATACTATGTCAGAAGATCCGGCATGATTATAATATGTTGCTGATGCGGGCAATTAGGCAGTGTTAAGCCGAACCGGGGTCCCGACAATTACTTAGATGATTCAAGTTATTTAGAAACCCAGCAAATTAAATGTTGTCTTAACAATGCAAAACATGGCATCGGTTGGCTACACCAATTTAAATGGAGTCTGGAATAAGGCAAAGATATCCCACATAAACACTCCATATTTAATTATGAGGTGAATCGGCATAATGCCCCCAAACCACAGACATGTATGCATGCATGAACAATTTAATATGCGACAGTTGATAATGTCATATTATAAAAATAGGGGCTTAGGGTCACACATGTGGTTCTGAAGGTCTTGGACTCCGGGGGTTCGGGTCTGGGTCTCAGGGTTCAGGGTTCGATGGGATCGGTCTTCGGAGGTCGTCGCAGGTCTTGGGGTGGCGTCGGCGGCTCATCGGACTCGCCCTGGTCGGGTACCGGGGTCTTCGGATCCGTGAAGTAGATCTTGTCGTTCGGGCCCCGGGTCGGAGAACTTGCCGTCCGAGGGATCGGTCTTCACAGCCGAAAACAAGATCATGGATCCTGGGTCGAAGATCTTGGTGTGTCGAAGGTTCTGCGGGGTACAGGTGGCCGGTCTTGGCGTTCCGTGTAGACGACCTTATCATCGGTTCTTCGAGATTCGCAGAAGGTTAGCAGTGCTAGGTTCATCTGCTGCAGGAGACACACGAACAGTAACACCCCTGAAGCTGCAGGCACACACGCAAGGACAGCGCAGTCGACTATTAGACGAAAAATGCAAGATGATGTAGACCCGGTCAACACTCCATCAAAGGAGAGCATCCTGGCAACATGAGCGAGGGCAAGCTCGCAGAACGAGGCAGCGGGGATGTCAACACCGGTAAGGAAATGGACGGAGGTGACGGCAGATCTCGGGGAGGGTCGTCGCTGTGTAGGGAGGCGTGCGCTAGATGAACAGGAGGTCGCGCGTCCGCGTGAAGGGAGAGGCGAGGACGGCGCCTCGATGACTGGTGTTGCAGGGCGAGGTGGAGGCGGGGGGCTGACGACTGTCGGGGGTCGGGGCGGCTTGGAGACGTGCTCAGGGAAGGAGTGAGGACGGAGGCGACCGCCAGAGGAGGCGCGGTGGAAGATGGCGTCGATGGCGTGGGACGCGGCCGTGGGGAGGCGGAAGGAGCTCCGGGCGGCGGCGGTCCATGAACGAGAGGCGACGCGCGGGGACCGGCTCGATGCGACCGGGTCGCTGGCCGGCGCGAGGAAGGCGCGGCGCAGAGGTCGGCGGCTGGGGAAGGAGGAGACGGGGGCGGCGAGCACGGTGGGCCGGAGCTTGAGGCGGAATCGATAGGGCGGTGCGCGCGAGCTCGTGGTGAGGGCTTTGCCCGGAGCTAGAGAAGAAGAGGTCCGCGACAGCGCGGGCCAGGGCGGCCGGCGCAAGGGGCAAGGTCGACGTTTAGGCGGCGGCGGGTGGACGGAATCAAACATGCGAGGATGGGGAGGGGGTCACGAGCGGGGAGAGACGAGGTGGGTGGGTCGCATCCGGGAAAGGTGGGGAGGAGCGTGCGTGGTAGGGCCAAGGGGTTGGGCCGGGTTCCTAGGCGCTGTCGGGGTGGTTGGAGCAGGGCTGGCGGGGGTGTTGGGAAACACGCAGGGGAGTGTGCAGGTGCTGTGCGGTGGGGCCAGGGGTGGTTGTCGGTGTGTGCAGGTGGGCGCGTCCCTGTGCGTGTGTTGCCGTGCATAGCAACGTGATAGAGTGTGGCGGCTGTGTGTGTTGGTGGCGGCAAGTGGAGGCATGCGTGTTGGGTGCAGCGGGTGGCGGCGGCGGACTAGGGATTAGGGTTTGGGGTGGCCTGGCTAGCTGGGCCTTGGGCCTGGCCGGCTAGGTTCCCCAAAAAAACAACTTTTGTTTTATTAATTCTTGTTATATTTTAAAAGCCTTTTACAAATAGTTTTTAGACAAATAAAAGATCCACAAAAGACCAAGGTTTTTAATTTGAAATAAAGACGGGGGATATTAAGAAAACAAACATAGCCTTTTATAAAATAGTTTTAGACAAACTTATGCATGATGATGACGATGCTCAAATGCAATGTGGCATGGTGACATGAGCATGCGGTCATGATGATGCACAAACTAGAAATAACAAAGCGATTTTCTAGTAGTGGTTTTACCAGGATGCTACATCACCATCCTTCATAAAGAAACCTTCGGCCTCATTGCTTAAGGCATCATATCTATTTCTTCTCATACTCTCATTGCCAACAAACAAGTCAATGAGATCATCCCAAGCTTCCTTGGCAGTATTGTAGTGCTCAATGTGGGGGAAATCCTTTGGCACCACTCCAAGTTGGATCATGTGCAAGGCAGTCGCATTGAGTTGGCTATTGACCACTTCTCTTCTAGTCAAGTTGGTTGGATCCTCAATTTTGAGTCCTTCTTCAATAATATTCCATAAATCAATGCAAGAGCTGCGCAAATGAGATTTCATTAAAAGTTTCCATTGAGCAAAAGTATGTGTAGCTAACTTAGGTGGGTCACCTCTATTATTTATATGTGGGTGAGGGATAGGAGGGTCAGGAGAGTACCATCCGGGAATCGCATGGTGCTCTTACTTCCCATCACCCCTTTTGGTGGTGGAGTCAGTGGGATTATGTTCATCCCTCGCCACTTCATCCAAAGGCTTAGCCGGAGCATCTGCCTTTGGGTTAGGTGGTGTTTCCTCTTGAGAGGGAGGAGGTGAGGTTGGCTTATTCCTAACAAGTTGCTCAACGAGTTGGCGCAATTGTTGGATTTCATTGCCCAAGGTAGAGCTCAAGCTTGTTTCCAAATTCTTGATATCTACCATGGTCACTGAATGGCTAGCCTCACTTTCTCCTTCATCTTCTGGGTTGCCCATAATCTCTTAGGCGGTTAAGCCCGAATAAAGATCGAGGCTCTGATACCAATTGAAAGGATCGTATGGGCACCTAGAGGGAGGGGTTAATAGGTGCTACTTCAAATTTTACTCTTTTTTAATTTAGGGTTTGACATAAAAGGTAAATTCTCTAGATTATGCAACTATGGTGAATTTACCTATATGTCAAACTAGCACATATACTAAGAAAGAACTAGATAGATAAAGTGTGGTAAAGGATAGAAGTAACCAAAGTGGAGCACGGGGAGACACAAGGATTTGTTTCCCGTAGTTCCTTCCTTTTGAGGGAAAGTACGCCTATGTTTGGAGAGGGGGTGGTTTCAAACCACCAACGCCATGAGAGGCCTCCTTTTTTCTCCGGTGAACCTCACCCCAAAGGGTTCGATTCACCTCTTCCACTATACAACAACCTTCGAGGTGGAAGCCGGCACCTTTACAACGAGTTCGAGGCACACATCCACAACCTAATTGGAGGCTCCCGAATACAAGCTAGTTGTCAAACAATCAAAGACAAGCTAATAAGAACCAAATCACAAGCTAGGGTTTCCAATGAAACACTAGAGCAAGGGGCCCTCAAGTGAATGAGGGGGAAATGAAGATCTCCCTTGGAGAAGCTATAGATCAAGGCCTCCTCCTTCGATTCTCCAAAGATCAATGACTTTGGATGGTTGAATGAAGAGATCTTGTGGATTTGGTGGCTCAAATGGTGTTGGAGTTCTTGAGGTGGACGAGCAGCTCCCAAGGTAGAAGAAGGGGCCCTTATATAGGGCCCCAGGAATTAGAGCCATTGGGATTCACTAACCCCGGACAGTCCGGCCAACATCAGCCGGACAATCCGGCCTAGGCGGATACTCCGGGTGAGACCGACCGGACACTTTGGCCTGGCAAAGTTTTCGGCCAGGGTTCAGATTATGTCCAGGAGGTATCCGATATGTTGTTCTGAATGTCCATGCTGGTCGACACACCCCAGGACCGGATACTCCGGTCCGAACACACCGGACACTCCGACCATCAAAGATTCCGGCCAGAATCCGATACGTGTCCGGGGAGTGTCCGAAAAGCTGTTCTGAATGTCTAGCAAAGTTGCCCACTTCCCAGGGGCGGACAGTCTAGCAGGATCCAACCGGACAGTCCGGCAGAGGCTGACACTCCGGCCTGGATCAGCCAGACAGTCCGGCTGAGACTTCTTCCCTGCACAGACAAGACCCCGGGGAGCTATTTTTCCTTTATTGCAACATACACGAGAGCAGCTGGAATCTCCTAAAACATTTAATAGACGATTAAACTTATCCAAGTGTTGTCACCAAACATCAAAATAATAGGAAGAGCATAAACGCCCTTTCAAATGGAATCTCCACCATGTGATCTTTCAACCATGTAACATTCATGATTCCATTGCTCACCATTTATTTATTTCATTCCAAAAACAATATTGCATTTTGACTACAAATAATAATAATGTTTTGAAAACATTTCCACAATTAAGCCAAAGGACATGTAAGATTTTACTCGCAACAGGATTACAAGATTGACCTCACAAAGGTGATGCAAGAATGAACTTGCCTAGTAACTGTGAGATAATGCAGTTCGAAGGTTTTACTTGACCTCGGACCTTGGGTTATGGAGTTCGCAATCATTATCCAAAAAAGACAATGTTTTCATGGCAAATATATGTGATGCTCTATTATAATTATATGCAATGCACTCCTCGTGTGTTGTTTTTGAATTTCACGGGTTCAATTTTTTGTTTTTGGTGATTTTCACCCCTTTTAGAGTTTTATTGCATTTTCTTTGGTATTTTATTTATTGTTGCAATCCACAAGGAAATATGTATTTTACTTTAGAATTTTCATATTTTTATGAAAATTGGGGTTTACATATTTATCCTAATTTTATTGGAAATGTCTATGAATTTTAAATTCAAGAAATCATATATTTTCACTCACAAATTCATAAAATAAAATTGATTGCAAAAATCCTAAAAAAATACTTTTTTGGATTCCTTGCATTTTTCTACACAAAAACTATTTTTATTTTATTTTTCTGAGTTTTTATGTGTGAGTTATGATTTATTTTGGTTTAAGGGTAAATGTGAAATGACCAAAATACCCTCGAACCATGGGCCCACCGGTCAGATCCTATGGGTCAAAACTAGCTCCTAGAATGGGTCCAGCCTAACTCGGTCCACTCACACGTGTCTCTATCTATCTCGCACACACACACTCGAGTTTGCGATGGCGCGTCGCCACCTCCGGCCTCCCCCGTCGTCGCGCTTCCGCTCAAATTACTCCCCCACCTTTGCTCTACCATCCTACCGACCCAATTCGTTACTCTCGCCCCTGTTGCTTGCTCGTAGCCCTAACTCGATATAGGTTTCAATTATGCATTGCCTCCCTCATCTCTGGCGCAACTTTGGAGCTTCTCGCAGTCGAGATGGCACTCATACACGTCTACAATAACTCCTCTGGCTACTCTGGCTGATGTGGGGTGATGTAACCTTCTGGGCACTCCACTGTGCCGCTAGCCGCCGCCACCATGACTACTCTCCTTCCTTTAGCCAGTCAACGTGAGCTTGGCTCGCCCTTTCTGAAGGTAAGTCCCCTTCTTCTCCTCTTCTTCCTCCTCTAGTTCTAATATACTTTTTGATTCTAGGGGTTGTGTTTCAATACTGTCTCTAGGGTTTCTAGATGTTAGTTAGGCTTCTATTGCTTAGCATGATCAACTGTTCTTATGTTTAGGTAAATAGGCTTACTAAATTTTTGATCACTCACAGTTGCTTCGGTAAAAATGTTTATTCAGTTAAGTGTTTGTTACTGGTGTTTACATATGTTCATTTAGATGATGCGGTACTGATCCTTTCATTTCCGAGGTCAATACCGATAGGATTAGCTTTATCTGCTACTACTAATTGGCATTCACTACTACTGCTTGTTGTAATTGTTATACTATTTCACTATTAGTCAATCATTTAACTCAGAGTAATTTGGTAGTATCTGTTTAGTTCTTTGCCATTGCTTGAGCTTTTAACTTCAAGCTTAGTTCTGTAAGTGTGTTGGTTAAAAACTTTTTCCTATTTCTTATGCAGGTGTGATAATTTAGAATGCTTGAACTTATCTCCCTTCTCATCCTTAGGAATGTCTTAGAAACTTATCTCCCTTCTCATCCTTAGGAATTTAGTGCCCTATTAGTATTATAAGTTATTGTTCTCTATTCTTGTTATTTCTCTAGCTAGTGTCTATGGTTGTGCCAGTAATAGGGCATGGTTGTGCCTGTGGTGTTCTTCACATAGTGAAGATGCACAGTGTGCAACCCTCCTATTTACTGGGTGCATTCCATTCTAATTACTCTATCTAGATTCCTAGGGACTCAATGCTTCCTTTTCTAAAGTTTATACCTTAACAACCTTTGTAGTTTCCAAAATGTGGTTGCTAAAGATCTGCAGCTGATGTGGTTCTTCTCCTCCTATTCTTGAGTTCATCCTCTTCTTCCTCTCTTCTCTCTCAGATATCTCTCTAAACTCTAAGAGTATGTTTTTGGTCCAAGCTCGAGTGGTGAGTTATGAGCTCTAGGGTCTCAAGTGGTTAACTACTTATAGTGTTCCTAAGTGTCTATGGCGTTGACATCTATACCATGCATTTAGGTGATTCACCTGTTTGTGCAAGTGTGAAACCACCTTATTGCTTAACTTATACATAGGTGGCATTGGTTTTTCGGTGGTTAAGCCCATGATGGGTTTAACTTATATGTGTATTCCAAATTTGGCATATGGACATTTTATCCGTATATGGTGCTCCTAATCAGGCATGTCATTTTATCTTTTGTCATGTTCTAGTTTTGGAAAATGATAAGTGTATATTTAGTTTAGTAATTTTCATTTGGGTTTCATCCAAGAGCCCTTGCAATACCATTTGTATGATTGATCATAGTATCCTTTGTTGTGAAGTTTGATCGGTTTATATTTCTATGTGATCATGTTTTAATTCCTACTGTTCTAGGGTTTTTGGCATAATCTTAAGCCTCGGTAAATCCTTTGGTCAATGATCTTATATTGTGGTTACTATGGCTTCTATTGGTTTATAATTTTCATAGCTGATGTTTTAGATTTCTAGAATTCTACATGTTCTTGATAGAATCTTGAGCCTGGGGATTTCCTTTGGTCAAAAGTTGTGTATCATTGTTCCTATCATTTCTATTGGTTTAGTTTCTCTACTTGTTCTGATTGAAAATCCTGGGTATATAACTACCTAGATGCTTTGGTTCTACTAATGTATTTTAACCGTTCACTATGAACTATTAGTGATCTATGTTACTATCAATATGTTGGATTCTAAGTGGTTTACTGTGGAGATTCTACTTCCTATTTCTGTCTTTGTTTCTTGGTTTGATTTAAACTAGGATTTGAGTTTAGGACTGTTTTTTAGACTACTAAATTGGATTCTTATAGTAAATGGTTTTTTCTTAGGGCAGAACCAACATTTTAACATTAACCACTATTTTTCTTTGTTGTTTGTGTTCACATGTTGAAGATTTGTTCAAGTGGTAGCAAAGATCAGAAGATAGATAGGTTTAGGTTCAATAGTTTGTACTTAGGTTTTATTTCTCTTTTTTTGTAACTGATGTACTTGATCATGTACTCATATCAGAGTAAATAATAACACTAGATTGTTTTGGCACAAATGGCTATCCACATCGTTCCGATTCTTGTCCACCGTGGGATGGATGCTGAAAAGGACACGTGGTAACGTCGCAACAGAGCATTGCTATCCCGTGAGACGGGACCCGTCGTACCCCGCGTCACCGGACGGTGGGCCATGCGCATGTCATGGGCCCACCATCAGCGTACGCGGGCAGTACCACGCTTTATGAGAGGCGTTACCGGCGCGACACGCCTCCGCAACCGCCGAGTAGTGGGGCCCGTGGAAAACCGACGTGGCGTCGTGATCCCATGTCAGCTGCGGATTATCGTGTCCATGGGGTCCACCTTAAGCATATGTGCCAGCGTAGACCCTATACGGCTGCATATCCTCGCGGACGTAGGGTCCATCCAGATCATATGTGCTGTTGTGGATCATATCTGTAGACGGTTTACTGTGGTGGAGAGCCAAGCTGGCAGCGTAGGTGGTGTGGGAAGTCATGGGAGGATGCAGGTTCTCGCGGCGGAGAACCAAGCTATAAGCATAGGATGTAGGCGTATGCATTTTCTCGCGGTGAGATCGTTCTACGGAGCTTATACATGGCCGATCTGGTTGCGTTATCCCTCGCTGACAACAGTTTCTTGTGGCTGATAGCACAGCTAGCGGTGGATTCTCGCGGGCGAGAGATGAGCGAGCAGCGTTAGTTGTCACCGTCCGCGGGTTGTCGTGTTTGGTGAGGTCCTCTTCCAAAGGATTTGGCATCAGATACGGTAGACATGTTGGGGTGGGTCCCGTTGATGCTGGAAACCATCTCTCACATGCGGCTAGCCCGTGCATGTAGGTCTTATGGCTTTGCGCACGGACGGTCCTAGTATAAAAATCTTTTGGCGTTTCTGTTTGCATATCAGGTTAGCTAACTTTTTTATTTCCCATCACCTAACCCCTTCTACACAACACCGCCTTTACAAGGTCCGCCTCATGGTATCCAAGTTGAAAGAGATAAGTTGAACAAGTGTTTCGGTTCGCTCCCATCGTCGACTGCACGTGATGCTTGGATGACTCTATCATGTGTTGGTGCTACCGCCGCCGACTAGCGGGACCCGTAACAAGCGCCGGTGAGTCTCTTACCTCTCTGATTCTCCTGATTGTCCTCTCGCTTGCGTCCAGGTACATTTGCTTCCTTCCTTTCCTCTTTCAATTTTTTCTGTTCGCATTTATGTTTACTGGCGAATTCTTTTTTAAAATTCGACAGCTCATCAACGTCGCTTCAAAATGGTCTTCTTCGCTGGTGACGGCATGTGGTAGCACGACCTCACTTTCTCTTCTGTGTCTGATCTTCCAACGCCTAGTACATTTTGTTTCCTTTGATGCGTTTTTGTTTTGATCTTTCTATTCACATGTTTGTTTCCTGATGATTTTTCTTTTCTTTTTTGGCAGCTCACCGACGTTATTGTGACATCCTTTCCTTCATCGCGACTTGGTACGTTCCTTTTTTCTCGTTGCTCTTCCATTGTTCTGTTAATTTCCTTTTCTTGGTTGGTTACGCTTTATATTGCCGGCGTTAATTTGTCTTTTTGATTATTTTTCTAGGTTATGACGGCTAGGTCTTGCAAGACTGTGCAGTTCGTGGACACTATTCGTCCTTCATGTTCCTCGACGGTGTTTGTCATCTAGGCTTTGTTACGCTATGCTCCCTTTCCGTCGCTCTTCGTTTTGTTAGTGACAACACTTTATTTTCCTCGACATCTTAAGCTTGATGCGTTCTTTGCTATTTCTGCAGATTTTTGTCTAGGTTTCGACAGATAGGTCGCGCAAGACGGTGCGGTTTGAGGACGTTCTTCATCCTTCATATTTGTTCACGACTATTTTGTAAAGATTCATGTTCTTTCTGTCAGTCTTCATTTGTTTTCGTCGCTTTTTTTCTTTCTCTCTCCGTCTTTTCCTTAATGTGTTCTTTGCTATTTCCGCAGATTTCGCTATTGTCTATGTATTTGCATGACATGGTATCGAGAGGATCGTCGGGTACACTGGTTGTGGTTTCCGCCGGAACGTCCTCAGTATATGAAGAGGACGCTCCTACTAGTGAATTTCGGTGAGAACTCCACACAACATCACCTGAAGTGCCTTTTTTACATCTACAACATATACGACTTCGTTCCTGTTGTCGGTGTCGACACCGAGAAATAAGCAAACGTGCAGGATAGCGCGAGTACAGCGATAATTGTGCGATCGGTACAAAGGTCTCCATGTGAAGCGTCCTCCTTGCGCTGCCTATGACTTCTCGCTATTCCTCGCCATGGAGCCTACCCTCGATACAGAGAAGCGCATACGAGTGCTCTGAGATACCTTTGTGGTATCTCGCGTATGCCGATAGCCGATTTGGCAGTATTATATTTAGTGGAATAATAGTTTGTGTGTGCCTTACTCAGTGTATGTGGATTTTGAATGAATAAAAATAAAATATTTATCTCATCATGCTTTATTTAGCCTACTAATCTCATCCGTCACTTTTAAGTCTGATAAGATAAACGTGTTATTCTTTCGAATTCTTTTGTCTTTGTCCGACTAGTTATGAATGACATGGGTTGTTGTAACACCCTCGAATCGGCCCTACGCGGATTTCAGCGCTTCCCGCCAAACCCACATAGAAACGATTCAAGGACGCCCACCAGGCACTTGCGTGAGGGTGGAAAACGAAGTAATACCATTACACAATATTTTACGATGGAACCCACAACACATATATATATATACAACAACGACTCATTGAGTCAAGAATACAGATATACAGTACAAAGATTCAATTCACTTTGAAAATGATACAACATCCGAGTATGAATAAGAAGCAATTTGGGCTAAGAGCCCTGAAGAATAACCAATGGCGTCCATAATCCTGTCCAGGCCAAGCCGGAAGGGTAACCCTGCTAACGACGTCGATCTCATACCTGTTAAAACAAAAGGGGTGCCGGCAAAGGGCAAAGGAAAAAGGGAGTGGTCAGTACTGAGGCCAGTACACGGCGAGTCTAGAATTTGGCGGCTCTCGCCTACATAGGTATGATGGACTGAAGCGGCAGCGCAGCATGCACAAAACAATCTATAGAGACTCGATTCAACTGCCAGCTATTAGAGAGGGATAAGAAAGACCTATTCGGATCCAACCTGATAGTAATACCAAAACATACCCATCCTGATATTTCTCCCTCGAGACCACACGAGGAAGTCAAACCGAGGAAGTCACACAGTTGGCAGTTTTATTCATTCCATTATAGTTGTAGCACTTACTAGTCAGATACAATTAGCATAATACATTCCAAATCCAGCAGTTTTTGGCACTTTTATTTACTCATTCCATTGTAGTGAAACTCATTACTAGATATGTCAAAGTCAAATTTATAGCACTACTTTAGTTATAGTTGTCTATGATCGAGAAACTGTGCTCCAAGTCATCCATAACCGCGGACACGGCTTTCAGAAAGTTTTACCCTGTAGGGATGCACAAATAGAAACACACACACGATCAACCTCAGAAAGAACTAAATAAAACGCAATGAGGCCTCACGACAAAGCATTCATAGGATTCATAAATCATTTCAGAGGGCCACCCCACTAAGCTACCCGCAACGAAGTTGGTCGGCTCCGAGACGGACCTAGGGTTTGTGACAATGGCTGTAAACGAGTGGGAACCCGAAAGTGTGACTGGACTTATCGATACCACGAAAACATTCCACGTTCCAAAACAGTACAGGTGCTCCACGCACAATCGTAAATAAAGCAGTAAAGCATGGCATAAGTACATGATAGTAATAAAGCCCCAAACTACTTTGTGGCCCCAAGAAATAAAGTACGAATCAAGCTCAGACAAAGGGGGATTCATAGAGTCTCCCGTATGTGGATAGTGCGAATAGTCAAGGAACAGGTATCAAGTACTCGGGGCCTACGGGACACAAGTGGGCGTGGAAGAACCAAATATTAGCTATTGCCCACTGGTGCCTCTGCATTAGTTATATCTATTCCCAACATTTTAATTATCAGTTGAAATTAAAGTCATGATCATCTCCACCATTAAGCATGTGCCAACCTTCCAACAACGGTGGAATAACAACGACGCAAAGAAGCACCTGAGAAAGCAACTACGACTCGCAAGACCAACTATCTATCAAATAACAGGCAATAGGATGTGTCCAAGGCAATATAGAGGCTGCAAAAAATATAAATGGTGCACGGAAACTAAAGCATCGCAACACGGATAGCAATATATCAACAGGAGGAAGTAAAGACTATACACGCAAAATAGGTAAAAGGGGGGAGAATGCTCGCCTGGAAAAACATAGCCAAAGATTCATCTGGAGATCGGGTCGACACTCGCATCCACTCAACGGCCTGATCCGTGAAGAAGCAAAGCACTATAAGAAACACCGGATACACTATTTAATACTACGGCAGAAGATCGGGCATGATGCATGTATGATATGGCAAATGTGCAATGCAACTAGGCAATATTAAGCGGAACCAGGGTTCCGGCAATTAATTAATAGGTTCATGTTGTTTAGGTACCCCGCAATTTAAATGTTGACTTAATAAGACAAAATATGGCATCAGTTCGCTACACAAATTTAAATGGAGCCAATATAAGTCTAGAATAGCCCGCATATGGTCTCCATATTTAATTATGAGGTGAATCGACAAAGTACCCCAACCCACAAAATATGTATGCCATCATGAACAATTTAATATGCAACAAGTAGATGTCATATTATAAAAATATGGGTCTCGGATAAGGGGATCACACATCGGATCGACGATCTTGGGGTGCTCGGTGGAGTTCGGGTTCGGTCTTCGGGATCGAAAGTCTTAGCATCCGTGGCGGAGGTCTTGGGGTCTCGTGAAGGAGTACTCAGGGCTCCATGAGGGAAAACTTGGGGTCTCCGGCTTCGATCATCGAAGGCGGACTTGATTTTGGTACCGGGGATCTCCGAGCAGTTTCATCCTCGGGAGGAAAGCTTGACATCCATGGTCGGTGCCGTACTTGTGCGATGTCGGTGGTATTCTGGTGGCACGGGTCAGGGTCGATCTTGTCGAGATACTTGTTGTCTCATTGAAAGGTAGCTAGAACCAGAGACACATACACATCCTCAAGCCAACAGTGGCATACCACGAGAAGCCCAAAGCAGGGTCAACCAAGGAACAACGGAGCACACCCGCAGAGAACGATGGTGTCCTCTGTACTACAGGGAGAGAAAACTGGCAAAGGGGTCAAGGAAGCACGGCTCAGGTTGGCCATGGGCGCAAGGCAAGCTCGATGGCGCTGGGGCCAGGGACACAAGGGTGTTGGTGGAGGCGGACGTGGGACCCGAGGCGGTGGCGGCCGGAGATGCAGGGGACCGCGGGGAGGCGCAGGGGCGGAGCCGCGCGGGGCACGGGAGGAAGCGGCTCGGCCCCGGGTCGTCGACGCGGAGATGGCGACGATGTGCACTCGGAGGGGGGTGGCGGAGCTTGACGGAGAAGTGGCAGAGGGCGACGTCGTGCGGAGAATAGGCCACGGCGAGGACGGGCGCACGGTGGTGACGTGGGCGTCCGGAAACAGAGGCACGCCGGGCGGGAGCAGGGCGAGGCCAGCGAGGCCTGCTGGGGCGACGAGCGGGGCCAGCAACAGGGAGGCGTGGGCCAGAGGCGGGCGGCGGTGCGGAGGTCGCGGGATCGAGGTGGAGCTCGCCTCGCACGGGGTTGGTGGGTGGCTCGATCGAGGGGAGGGGACGGTGATGCGCCAGTGGTTGAGAGAGAGCAGGGGTCACGGGATGGGGCCAGGCCTCGCATCGATATCATGCAGGATGGGGTGGTTGTGTACGCGGGGATGGGGAACGACGTGGCGAGGGGGTTGCGGGGTGTGGATTGTGTCAATCGTGGCAAGCAGGGTGTGGTCAGGTAGGTGGGTGCGGTGGGGTGCGTTCGTGGTCGGTGAGGAGCGAGCTGGGCAGCATGTGTTGTGCGCCCTCTGTGCGGCGGCGGCAGGTTGGGGTAGGTTAGGGTTAGTCTAGGGTTAGGTTAGCTAGGGTTTGACTAGTTTGGGTCAGGTAGTAGGTAGTTTGGTCTGGTTGGGCCTCTGGCCTGACCGGCTGGACGACCTCCCCGGGGTTTTTATAAAAACTGTTTTATTATATATATTTGTTCTCTTTTATTTTAAAGACCTTTGTAAATTATTTTTAGACAAAACAAAATATCCGGATGAGGCCGAGTTTATGATTTGAAATTAAGACGGGGGATATTTAGAAAACAAAACTAGGCTCTTATAAAATAGTTTTAGACAAACAAATGCATGATGATGACGATGCTCAAATGCAATATGGCATGATGACATGAGCATGTTGTCGTGAGGATGCAATGCACAAAGTAAGAATAACACACGATTTTCTAGTAGTGGTTTTACCGGGTACTACAGTTGCATAATGATGTGGTGTGTAAATTATTTGCCTTAGCCCCTTTTTAGTCCACTCTGCAAAATTTACACAAAAACTTTGTAAAATCTACACTCGAGCGTGAACGACGTGAATCCTGTAACGGTGTGATGTGTGCATCACCTGCCTTAGCCTATTTTAGGAGATTTCATAAAAGTTAGACAGTAACGTTTGTCTGAATGGTCATATGTCTAGCAGTGGGGACCCACGAGGGAATTCCGCCGTGAGTAGGCATAAAGCCGTCAGCTTCATCATGTTTTGGTCCTGAACTATAGAATATACAACGCTTCGTCTCTTGGTCCAAAAGATCTCGACTCCCGGCGTCTCCTTTTAACTGCCGGACGTTTCTTAGTGCTCCCGTTTTTTGTCTATCGTGCTTACGGCGCTCTTCACTCGTTTCGATGGTGGTGAGTTGTTTTGCATGTTGTTGTACTGTGATACGGTTCATTTATCGTAGTCTTACTCGCATCAAACGACATTCATCGTTTTTTGGAAGCTCCTAAATTCTAAGGATATGCTCAATGCTTAAGTGATTAGCGACATGATTATGTCGCACGATTTGCGTAAAACGTTCTTAGCAGGCCCATGAACTTGTGCGTGTTATTGCCTGGCTCGCGTGGCTGTTATTCTTTTTGTAGGGAGTAGTAGTTCAGCGATAGGACCTACGTGGGCTAGCCTGCGTGTGTTGTCTGCGAAACTGCGTTCGTACATATTTGTATTTACATCGAAACATGTTCTCTCTTTTTCGCGCCTCCTATTTATTATGATGCATATAATCCCCATTCATTTTATAGTGTTGCGTAATTACTTTATATGTGTCTTCGACCACTCGGTAGACGGGGAAAAGTAAAGACTATTTATGTTCGAACCAGGAAGTTCAAACAGAAAGTTCTGTCTTTTTTGACACCTTTACTATAGGGAAATCCCCTACAGTGTAATTTTATATATAGCACAAAAACTTACAAGAGAGTCTCAGAAAGAGATAGATTACATCAAGAGGGTAGAAGTGTCTCAGAAAAGAAAACATGTTTATACAAAGGTAGAGGCAGTCCAATCAACTAGAGGTTGAACCATGGAGGCCTTAAATTTATATTTGTGCAAAATAAAATCACGTTGGAAACCACTTTCCATCCGTTAAAACAGACATGCATATTTTTGAAAATTAAGTCATTACGGATCTTCCAAATATTCCAAGTTGTGCAAGCAAAAACTTCCATGAAGCACGAGCAGAGAAGCTATTGTAGGCAGCAGAAAACTTTTGAGAAAATGTACGAGTCGAGCTCCACTCAATATTCAAAAAAACTCCAGCATTGTGTAGCAAATTCACACTCCCAAAATAGCAAAGTTCTGTCTTTAGCCATACCGAAGGAGAGATCATGAGCGAGACGGAAGAATATCCAGGTGAAGACTGATTTGTCAGTGTCCCACAAGCGGAGACAGAAGATGGATCTCATAGCGTGCTCAACACAGACAATAATGCTATTGGGGATGAAAGTGTGATGCCTAAGACCAAATAATCCGAAAAGCAAAGAAAAGAGTTGATGCGGTGGAAATTTCGGAAAGCATTTCGGAAGGAGAGAAGAAGGAGCCCTATGTTGATTCTCCTACCACAATTGTAAAGAACAACATCGATGAGAAGGAATCTGGAGCCACCAATCCTACGAAGCGTGGAAGGCAACTCGAGATCAGTCATTATCATGAAGACGAAACCACCGACAAGTTCGCGAAAGTACTCTGAGATATTGGCCAGAGCGGCGATGGGTTAAGGATTCTATGCATTCTGCCTTCTTTCGTTCGATGCCTTGGCCCTCCAATCTCAAGGAGTATCAAGCTGAAAATAGGCAGCGGCTGTGCCTAATACATGAAGATGAAGACGCGTGAAGACAATGAAGTAGTGATGGACATGGATGGAGAGGATTTATCGTAGCTCATGGTGTTTAGATTGGATGCTTTGTCACTTTTAAGCAGGCGAGGCCTTCGGTGTTCAAGGTGGTCACTTTCGACTATTCGATGTTATAAAAAGTGTTCAAGAGCACTCATCTGCAAGCTCCAAGACATGAATGAGACACATGTTTCTTACAACATTGTTTCTAGCAAACAAGAGCCTTAAGACTATTACTCAATCAATGTATGTTAATTGTGCTAGCGAGAAAAATTGTGTTTTTTATTACTTGGAATCTTTCTCATCGATGACTACGACATATTTGACGTGTTCTCTCTCCCGATATCTCTGTGATGATACAATTTGGTAGTCGTTGCTGGTTCCAACTTTTTCCTTCCTGTAGATGTAGCATTATCATATCATAAAGCGTTCTGCCTTGTGGCCACGCCCGAGGGGGCGTACAGAAAAGTCTAGTATATCTGAATAAAGATCATTTTGTTTTATTTATACTTGTTATTGCTATTCTGATATTTGAAGTTAGTGTGATTATTTGAATTCATATCTTTGTGATTTGCAAGCGTATAAGATTTGAATTTGAATTCAAGTTTGACTTAGGTCAAATCTACATTTTGAATTCTTTCAAAACATTTGTGTTTAATATTGAACTTGACTTCTATTCCTAGTGACCATTAGGTTACAAACGAACCTCACTAAAGTCAAATTCGATCAACTTTTGAAATTTTCAAATTGACCCTAAATTTCTATATGCATGTTATGCAAAACACCAAATCACATTTCTACCCTTCCTATTCTTTAAATCCCTGGGTCATTACATCCTCTCCCCCTTATAAAAACTTCGTCCTAGAGTTAAGGTTCCCTATATACCTAAAGAGCTGAGGGTAGTTTCTACGCAAGTCTTCCTCTTAGCTTCTCGCTCTGGGTGGTGTTTCCACTGAACTTTATAATATTTATGGCTTTATTCCTTAGTCGTTTCCAATTCTACTCGATAATCTTGGATGGTGTTTCCTCATAGGTAAGGTCTGGTTGTAATTCTATTTCTTTATATGGTAACGGTTCATCTGGTGCCTTTAAACATTTGCGTAACTGTGAAACATAGAATACGTTATGAACTTGGGATAATCCTTTTGGTAGCTCGAGTTCATAGGATACTAGTCCTCTGTTACTAAGAATGCAGAATGGTCCTATGTATCGTGGACTTAGTTTCGCTTTCACTCTGAATCTTTTCAATCCACGTGTCGGGCTTACTCTTAAATATACCATATCTCTGACTTTTGGTTCGCACATTCTTCTCTTAAGATCAACACAGCTTTTTTGTCTACTATGGGCTATCTTCATCCTATCTCTGAAGATATTTACTATTCTGTATTGTTTGATGGTATAGTCAGGTTCAAATTGCTTATCTTCCCCTAACTCATACCAACAAATGGGTGATCTACACTTCAAATGGTGCCATTTTATACTACGTTGATCTATTATTATAGGAAAATTCTGTTAAAGGTAGGTATCTGTTCCATGCTCCTCCAAAATGTAAGGCACATGCTCTCAACATATCCTCAAGTATCTTCTTCATTCTTTCTGTTTGTCCTCTGGTTTGTAGATGATATGTGGTGCTAAAGTCTAGTTTTGATCCTAAAGCTTCATGTAATTGTTTCCAGGATGCAGAAGTAAATACCGATCCACAATTTGTTACTATTCTTTTTGGCACTCCATGTTTGCTTACAATCACTTTGACATAGAGTTATGCTAGTTTCTCACAGTTGGCTTTCTGGATTACTGCTAGAAAATGTGCATTCTTTGTTAACTAATCCACAATTACCTAGATCATATCCTTGTGATTTTTCATCATGGGAAATCTGGTATCAAAATCCATTCTAATTTCTTCCCACTTCCAAATAGGTATTGGCAAAGGTTGTAGTTTTCTAGCAGGTCTTTGGTGCTCTGCATTTACCCTTTGGTAGGTGCGACATTCTGCTACGTATTTGGTAATGTCCCGTTTCATATTTTTCCATCAAAAGGTTTGTGTTATGTCCATGTACATCTTTGTTCCTCTAGGATGTTCTGAGTATGGTGTTTGGTGAGATTCTCTTAATATCACCACTTCGATTTCATAATTGTCACGTACACAGATCCTTCCGTAGAACCATACCAAATTCTCCTCCTTAAGTCCAAGTATAGATGGGTTTCCACCAAGTATTTTCTAAATCTCTCTTTTCATGAATGGGTCATTAGTTTGACCTTGCATGATTTAAGATTTAAGGTTCATTTCCATCTCTCCTAGAGTATTCATTGCTGATATGGTACCAATAGGTTCTCCATTCCAAAACTCTAATTGGGCTTGTTCTATTTCTCGTTGCAACTGCTTAGGGAATTTTCGTTCTACTAGCATATTACATGTGGCTTTTCAGCTTAATGCGTCAGCTACGACATTTGCTTTTCCTGGTGTATAGTTGATGGTTAGGTCATAGTCCTTAATAAATTCTAACCATCGTCATTATCTCATGTTCAACTCTTTTTGTGTGAAGAAGTACTTCAAACTTTTGTGGTCGGTGAATAACTCACACTTTTAGGGTACTCTCTAAGGGTTTGTAGAACAATTCTCAAGTGTTACACATTCTCTATTTTACTTTTAGAGCATACTAATATATCATTAATGAACACTATCACAAACTTGTCCAAATATGGCATAAACACTTTGTTCATTAGGTTCATAAATATTGCAGGTGCGTTTCTTAGTCCAAATGGTACAACCAACTATTCATGGTGTCCATATAAAGACAAATGCGGTTTTAGGAATATCTTCTTCCTTTATCTTAATCTAGCGGTATCCCGATCTTAAGTCAATTTTGGAGAAAGCTCCTGCTCCCTTGACTTGGTCAAACAAATCTTGTGTCCTGGGTAACGGATATTTGTTCTTAATGGTAAAAAATTGAGGTTACGGTAATCTCTGCACATCCTTCTACCTGCATCCATTTTGTCTACGAAGATTACAAGTTCTCCCCTAGGTGACATGCTTTCATGAGTAATACCTTTTCATCCAGTTCGTCTAACTGGGATTTTAATTCAACTAGTTCCTTAGGTCCTGATCGATATGGTGCTTATGCAATCGGTGTGACATGGGCATGACACTTCGGGTGCCTACTATTGGTATATATGGTGTGGCCCAACGGAAGGCTCACTCGAAGATATACCAAGATCCATGAAGCCCATGATGATTCAACATATACTAACCCTACAAGGACACTAGATCTCAGGGGGATGACCCCTGGTAGAGTAAAACTATGTCTCTAAGTAAGGTCAACCGGGATAATGTTGACCAACATATGGTGGCCGGCATAAGCTGGTATATCCCGACCGACATACATAAGTTATGTCGTCTTAACATGTGTGATCCCTTATTACAGGAACAAGCCATGCCGAGTTATCTCGGCTGGCACCAACGAACCGGCTTAAGGGACTGGCATATGGCCCAAGGTTATATGCCGACCTCAAGGTCAATGCACTTGTCTATCCCAGGAATCTCGGTGTTGTCAGATGAGTGTTCCACTATATTACGAAAGTGTGACCATGGCTTACGATGTGAAGTCACGTCGAGGATATTCAGGAGGAGACCATTGTCACGAGTAGTAACGGTCTGAAGGGATGGGCGTGTCAAGTCCCATCAAGGGAATCCAACAATTCTCCCATGACAAGAGCAGCATTTGGGCCCAGGGCAGCAACTTTGTGCAGCATCTAGAGGGGATATTCGGTGCCACCTGTGCCCTAATGTGTAACCTGGGCACCCCTTTATAAGGTACACCAGGGACTTCTAGATGAGGGTCGGTTCATTCATTCTCCATCTCTCCCCCTAAGCAGGAAGCGAGAGAACATAGTAGAGAGCTTCTTCCTCCTTGGAGCATACAGCTCAAGGAGCAACCTTGTAGCACTTGAGATAGATTGCGTTATAGAGAGATAGATGCAGGAGTAGGGGTTTTATCTCATTAGGAGAGCCCTAAACCTGGGTAAATTGTGTGTTCTTGTGTGTGTTCTGTGTGCGGTCTCCATGCACCATCCCTCCCCAGATCCTCCGACATCCATACGGCCCCATCTTTAGCCATCCTATGGCATCTACCGTGATAACACCACGACAATTGACACCCACCATGCAACCAGCATCGGCGCTAGTTGGAGTCTTCATCCGTACGGGAAGCATCTTCGCCTCCAGCGAGCGCGTCATCTCTAGCCTTGTATAGAGGTTCGGCTCGCTAGACTTTGTCAATGACAACCTCGGTAACAGACCCCTCCCGCACAATGACAAGTTCGTCAACTTTGGCACGCACAAGATCTATGTTGCCGCCGATATCTTCTGCAAGTACCTGTAGAGGGTGGTGGTTGCAGCGGATCCATCTGCTCTCTATGCAGCTTGTGGTTTTGCCTTGGTCTTACGAATCCCGACCTTGCGTTTCTTCCCCGCGGGTCTCCCGGCCGCGGATGAGGCTTTTTTCTTGCCTCCACCTCGGACACCCATTGCAAGAGGTGACGTATCCGCCACATGTTTCCCCGCGTCAGCTGGGGTTGGGTTCAACAGATACGTGAATGAAATGGGCATAGGGTCAAGTACCTCTAAAATTACACAATCATCATCATCATCATCAGGACAATATCGTAGGGTATCTCGGAAAGGGGCCTTACCCGGAGATGGGTTGGCACCAGCATTGGGGATCGGCATGAAGTCCTTGGAATCCAGATCCTCAACATCTGAACCCTCGCGGTCTTGAGCGCATGCTTTGTTTGTGATCAATTTGTCTTCCGGAACTTTCCAGGTAAACTTGTACATAATTCATGGGCCAGAGTCAAACAATCAAGGAATATTGTTGTCCGGTATAAAAATTATGTCGGCACAAAATAGAATCCAGCCACGAAATTATCTCGGTACTTACCATGGGTGCTGGGTGATCTTGGTGGTAAGGGACTTTTCCCTATTGCCATTCCTCAGCCATCTTGGTCTTGGAGATGGCCTTAACGCGCCTCCGGATCTCGGCATTGGTCAGTTCAACCGTCAATGTCTGGGTTGGATCATGTCGTCCGCTCATGTGGCAGATCTTGTGCGGTCTATGCTGGAGTGGAGAAACTCGGCGACTAATAAATGTCGCCACAAGACCATCTACCATCAGGCCATTTTTCACAAGATCCAAGTTAACCGAATGAACCATGTTGACATCGACATTGAGGTCCTTGGGATCCATCTTCCAGCTGTGTTTTGATTCGGGGATGCTGATGGAGAATTTCAGCAAGCCGATCAAATCTACGTCGGTTCTGTTCTTCACATAGAAGAAGGATCGTGCCACTTTTTACAAGAGTCAAGTCCATGAACTCGGGGAAAAAGAGAGTGTCGCCGGGATACAACAGTGATAACCCCGCATTGGGTCATCGGCTTTGAGTCGGCAGGAACTTCTAGATCCGAGATAACTTGGGGCTAGAATTGGAAGTACTTGGCCCATATATTAATTGAAGACCAGAGGCTGAGATAACCCTCGGAATAGGATACGAAGGAGTACAAGATAGTAATGGCGTTGGCTGGAAGATGATGTGGTTGAAGGTTAAAGATTTCGAGGAACTTTTGCGTGAAGTCACTAATTGGGAGGCTAAACCTGCACTCAAAATGGGAGAGGAAGACTACGAACTTACCCGGATTCACCACTGGAGTATCCTCGAGTCTGGGAATCCATTGGTGGAATCTTCCCCATGCGTTGGAGCCACTCGAGCTCGCTAGAGGTCACATCAGACCCCTCCCACAAGGCTCGTTTTGGAAGGGCCTCCACTTCTTCCTCAGCGTGCTCGATAGTGACAACATCCTAAGGATCCATGACCGTGGCAGTGTCGTCAGTAGTGGTGGTGGCGACGTGATACATTGCAAATGTATCTATAATTTTTGATGCTCCATGCTTGGTTTTATCTACTTTCTTGTGTTTTGTTCGCACTTTGGAGTACTTTTCATATGATTTCTTGGACTAACCTATTAACAAGAGCCACAGTGCCAGTTGCCTTTTTTCTGCTGTTTTTGGTTCCAGGAAAGTCAGAAAATGAATATTCTCGGAATTGGACGGGACAAAAGCCAAAGTGCCTATTTTTCCGGAAGACATCTGGAGCCAGAATACGAGACGAAGAAGGGCTGGGGGCCGGCCACACCACCTGGCTGCACGGCCAGGCCTAGCCCACGCCAGGGGGTGGTCTGGCCGACCCCAGCACCCCCTCGGCCTCTCCTCCGCCTATATATTGCCCTCGGGACCAAAACCCTAAGTACCCGATCAAAAATCCACGAAAGAGTCTGTAGCCACTGTCATCTCCATCCCTAGATCGGGAGGGATCTAAAGCTCTTCCTGGCACCCTGCCGGAGAGGGGAATTCACCCTGGAGGTCTTCTTCATCATCATGCAAGCCTCCGGTGTGATGCGTGAGTAGTTCATCTCTGGACTACAGGTCCATGTAGTAGCTAGATGGCTGGTTCTCCTCCTTTGTGCTTTCATGTCTAGATCTTGTGAGCTCCGTTCATGATCAAGATCATCTATTTGTAATTCTGCATGTTGTGTTTGCGGGGATCCGATGGATATTGAGATGCTATTTCAGATTGATTATTGATTCTATCATGTCTTTGTTATTTGTGATCTTGCATGCTTTCCGTTGTTAGTAGCTATCTTGGCCAAGTAGATGCTAGAAACTCTAAGAGTTAGTATTTATGCTCGATAGTGGGTTCATGCCTCTAGTAATCTGGGGAAGTGACAGAAATCTCTAAGGTACTAGATGTGCTGTTGCTACTAGGGAGAAAACAACAATCCTTTGTTCATAGAACAATCGTATTGTTTACATTACACGCAATTCGTAAAGCAATAATCTGTTGCTTGGAACTTAATACTGGAGGGGGTTCGGATGATAACCTGAAGGTGGATTATTAGTCATAGATGCAGTTGGATGACGGTCTATGTATAATGTTGTAATGCCCAATCAAGTCTCAAAGGAGTCAAGATGATTAGTATATGCATGTATTGCTTTCTCGATGTTTTTCAATTGCCCTGCTGTTATTTGTTCACCCAACATGTTATCTATCTTAAGGAGAGCCACCTCTAGTGAACTATGGACCCCGGTCCTTTCTTTTACATACAATCTACAAACTGTTTACTGCTTTGTGTTTACTTTCTGCAAACTATTACTTCCTTCCATTCGATGCGTTTAATCCTTTGTTTTCAGCAACACCGGTGAGATTGACAACCTCATCGCAAGTTGGGGGCGAAGTTCTGTGGTTGTGTTGTGCAGGTCTCCACGTTGCTACTAGCACCGGTAGTGCGCCCTGCCAAGGCTCAGCTAGCAACACCTTTGGGGTGTTTCCTTGCTCCTACTGGTTCGATTAAACCTTGGTTTCATAACTGAGGGAAACTTACTGATGTGCTCATCATACCTTCCTCTTGGGGTTTCCCAACGAGCTCCACATCAACCCCGAGCCATCACGACGCTCGGCTTGGACTGAGGGCGACCCGTGGCAACAGCGGTAGAGCGCGCGAGAGATGAATCGATGGTGAAAGGAAGAAATAAGCAGGGCGTCGGCACAGCAAGAAGAATCATAGCATAGCAGAAGTGAGAAGGTCGCGGCAGCAGCGCAGTGGAAGAGAAAGGCAAAGGGGGAAGTGAAACGAGGGTTCCCCCACCCCGCTATTTAAAGGCCCAAGGTGTTGTGGATCGTGGATCTTTTGCACCCACGATCGCGGAAACTTCACGTTTATTGCGCAAACGGCTCCCTAGATCGTGCCACATGGTTGGAAACTGCCCCACGAGCCTTAATTAATCCCGCTGTATATGCGGTAAGCGAGGCGTCGTGGGGTCACTAAGGGATTTGACCCCTCCTGTGGCCCGTAGGCTGCAACAAAAGTGATGTGTGCCAGGTTATGGTACAAAAAATGAGGCCACACATCACGAGTACTTGACACTTCGGATAGAGAAGTAAGAAAAGGGAAGTAAGAGATAATATCTGAGCCGAGGTAAAATTTGGCTCCAACGGGCAAACTTGGAAACGACTAAGGAATTGCCAACCTAATGCCATGATTCGTTGAGAATAAATTTCAGCCAACATAAAAGTATGTTGGTTGAGCAAATCTGTTCCATATCACTTAAATGAACCCGCTCTGGCCTTTCAGCTAGCACTGCAAGACAACGACAACTTTGGGGACTAATTTCGGGGGATGACCCCTAGTAGGGTAAAGTTATGTCTCTAAGTAAGGTTGACCGGGATAATGTTAACCGACATATGGTGGCCGGCGTAAGCCAACATATCTCGTCCGACATACGTATGTTATGTCAGCATAGCATGTGTGCTCCCTTATTGCAGGAACAGGCCAAGCCAAGTTATCTCGGCTGGCACCAAGGCACTAGCTTAAGGGGCTAGCGTATGGCTCAAGGTTATATGCCGACCTCAAGGTCAATGCACTTGTCTATCCCAGGAATCCCAGTGCTATCAGATGAGCGTGCCCTTGTATTATGGAAGCGTGACCGTTGCTTACAATTTGAAGTCATGTCGAGGATATTCAGGTGGAGACCATCGTCAGGAGCGGTAATGGTCTGAAAGGATGGGCACGTCAAGTCCCATGGAGGTAATCCAGCAATGGCCCCATGACTAGACCAGCATCTGGGCCCAGGGCAATGACTCTATGCAGCATTTAGAGGGGATATTCGGTGCCACATGTGCCCTAATGTGTAACCTAGGCACCCCTTTATAAGGTGCACCAGGGCCTCCTAGATGAGGTTCAGTTCATTCATTCTCCATCTCTCCCCCTTAGCAGGAAGCGAGAGCACGTAGTAGAGATCTTCTTCCTCCTTCGAGCATACATATTGAGGAGAAACCTTGTAACACTTGAGATAGATTGTGATATAGAGAGATAGATGTAGGAGTAGGGGTTTTATCTCATTAGCAGAGCCCTGAACCTGGGTAAATTGTGTGTTCTTGTGTGTGTTATGTGTGCGGTCTCCACCACACCATCCCTCCCTGGATCCTCCTGCGTCCATACGGGCCCATCTTTAGCCATCCTATGGCATCTGCCGTGACACCACCATGACACTAGCTCCAAGTGCAAGACAAGAAAGTCCAAGACTAGACTACATATAAACTCTAACTTGTAACCAACTCATATTGGTACCAGAGACCTAGCCTCCCCATATATAAATGCTAGGAGGGTCCAACAAGGAGGGCAACCCACAATATATCTAGACAATATACATTAGATACACACACCTCTCTCTCTCAGTGAGATTGCATCTAGTTGACTCAACGAGTTTGTACTCTACATTGATAATACGAACAGACAAGCAAGAAGTAGGATTTCCTCTACGAGGGCATGAACCTAGGTAAATTGCCTCCCTTGTTTGTCTATTAAGCTGACGAATTCACCAGCGTTGTCTCTTCCCCGAAATCCAAGTCCATAACAATGGGCATTGTCGAGGTCACCCCTCGTCACGGTGATATTCCCGGTATCACGTCAATCGTAAATTCTATTTCTCTATCTAGTGGCATTCCTGGTAATTCTTTTGGAAACACATCCTTAAATTATCTTACTACTAGTATGCCTTTGTCCTTACTTCCTTAGAGAATTAAGTTGTAGGCATATTTCTAACTAGTTGGCTTTCTCTTCGTGGTATGTGGTTCTGTCTCCGAAAGTGTCTAGTAAGCATACCGTGCTCTGCTCACCATTAACTTGGGCTTCATTATTTTCTAGTCACTCCGTGCCCAAGATTACTACAATTTCCTTCATTGGTATAACAAATAAGTTGTGTACTCCTGCCATTTTGATATAATAAGTTCTTTCTCCTTAAGGTGTGTTATGAAAATCTTGTCCTGGGCCATTTTTATGACAATTGATATTCTTAATCGGCTACATCTTATTTCGTCTTGGAAATCAAAGTGAGATATTGCTTTATGTGTGTCTTGCGCCACTGTCGCACAACATGGGATGCTAACAGCTCCGCTGGCCTTTGGACAATCCAAAAAGAGGAAACTCTTGAAGTTTGGCTATGAGTTGCCCAACATATCTAGCAAAAATGCTATATTTGGGTATGCATTGGTATTCTCATGGGCCTGCATTAAAAGCAAAAGTCGGAATACTCCTCTGAACATTATGAGAAATCATTATACCGAAAAGGGAAACCTTGGTAATGGTCACGAGTGTCCTTCCTAGCCTGCACAGTCTCGATTGAACATATACCACTCTTTTGGCATGGTCTCATTACTAAGAAATATATTTTCTATGAGCTCAACAATTGAAGTTTGCACTTGAGAGACTTTAATAGATGGCATGAGTGGGCAGCATTGGAAAACTCTATTTCTATTTATGATTGACAACTAACGTGTTCAGCTTTGCCTTATACAAATAAAAATACAAAAATACAATAAAGTGCATATAGAAGGATCACAAGTTTACTTGCAAGAAAGATTTAACTTTAACATGGGGCATAGAAGTTTTTGACTAATATCTAGTGGTTTGGAATAATATAACTGAGTTTATATTGCCTTGTATGATTATGTGCTCTCTTGCTTTGAGCTTGCAGGAAAAACAAGGATACAGTGCATTGATTTCCAATGATAAGCAAGATCATATCCATTAAGTTATTGATCCCTTTTGCTCGAGGATGAGCAAGATCTAGCTTGGGGAAGTTGATGGCTGTGATAATACAACACTTTTAAGCAATATAAATTGTGTCATTTGCCCATCATATCATGCTCCATCTAACTATTGCTATGCCTGATATGCATGATTACTTGTTTTTATTAAATTCAATATGAGCTTTGGACATTTAGTAGTTTAGGTAGAATTTTATCCCCCTTCCTTGTCTTTTACATGTGTGTAGGTGTTGATAATGATTATGGATTAAACAAAGGAAAAAGGAACAAAGAGAGCATAATATGGAGGAGCTGCAGGGACCAGACTTAGCCATTTGAGAGGTTGAAAAAGTGAATTTTTCCAACTTCTCAAAATAAATATCCAAGACCATTGGGTTGTAGCTCTCGATCATATGAACTCAACGAGCCCAAGAACACCCAAAACGGAGTTCGTATGAAGAAATAGAGACCAAAATACTAAAGAGTACTGATGGTTTAACGATCCACTATACGACCGGAGCAATAATTCTGGTTGTATAGTTGCGCCCGTATAGTTATAAAAAGGGTCGGAAACGACGGGATTTCGCCCCAGAGAAGCTCTAGAAACTTCCCTAAGTCATATGATGGTATTGGGGGAACCCTAGGGCACCCCAAGGCCTATATAAAGGAGGGAGGACCCGAGGAAGCCACAATACACCATATACAAGATCTAGATCCCATCTACCGCCTCCACGGCGGAGCCCTGCCGCCTCCATAGCCTCTACAGCTCCACCAAGATCTAGATCTCCATTAACACAATCAAGCCATCCAAGCAAGAAGAGGAGGAGAAGGAGAACACCGCCATCACCACGCCGACGCCACCATCACCACACCGTCATCACCATCTCCATCGCTACTACTTCTTCATCCTTCCCTATCATGGTCTTCATGATGGGTTGTAACATGGCTTGAACCCCCTTTTATTAATGTTATGATGATTTGAGTAAGTGAAGTGTGGTGTGTTCTTGTTAATTAATATGTTTGTGCTTTCTCTTTACATTGTTCTATTCATGATATTATTCTAGTGATTGGAGATGTCCAATCCATTGTTGAGGAATTTACTAGGGATTCACGGAGTGTCACAAAACTTATCATTAGTCTCTACTCTTCCATGGGCCTAACAAGTCCATGGGTAGAACTAATAGACTATTTGCTATAAGTAATTTGTGGAGGTAATAGCAGCTTAGGATGCACCACCAAGAGTTCCCTCAAGATCACTCATGATATAGATAGGTATAGTGTTACGAATTGCTTGACCCCAAAGTGACATACGGGATATATTGTGACTAGCACACTTGCTTAGGAGTACGGTTGTCCATAGAATTTAATGCCTTTTCTCTTGTTTACCTTGATTGGTCTTGTTACCTTAATACACTATTTTCTTACGAGATGACCCATGTCCGAAGAGGGTGTGGACAATTGAGTTGTCTAGCTGCCACTTACCAACGGTGGGAGACAACAGTATATGAGGGACTGCCACAATTATAGTTAACAGCTATCCCATAAGCACTTATCATGCACACCAGTATACACAACATTACTTGAGGAATCATAGCATTAATATTTGATCTCATTGCATTTACCTCTTTTCAGTTTTACTTTTGTTCTAGTTTTCTTCTAGTCCTAGTAGTAGTTATTACAAAACATATTAAATTCATTTATCCTAGCAACTTATAGAATAGGCTATTTCCAAACCATGGTCTGGGTACGAACGTGGTCGCATTGACAACGCGGTTGCGAGGGTCATGTTTGTCGAGCTCTCGTCGGGACAAACTCTTTAAATATTTGCTGCTACAGGTACTACAATAACCCTGTTTTGGTCTAGGAACCCAGCCCATCAAATTGGCGTTGTTGCCGGGGAGAAAAGCGTTTGGTTATCTACTCGCACATAGTTTATTTCCATTTGTTGCTATTATCTTACTGCTTTATTTTATATTGAAAACAATAAAATAACTTACAAAACCAAAAAATTATAAAAATTGTTGCTACTAATCATGTCTTCCGAGATAAATTTTGTTCAAGAGATAATACAAGCATTGGAGGAGATCAAGGATTCAAGTTCATCAAGCCTGGTTGCTAGATATGAGCTGATAAAGAAATTGGTGGACCAATTGGAAAGGCATTAATTATGGTTGCGTGCTAATGATGGATCTTATTGCACAATTTGTATAACAGATGACCACCTTTATTTTCAATGTAAGTGTTCCAACAATCCTACTCTAGCAAATTATAATAGAGATAAATCATATGCTAGTTTGGAAGTACTAGAATAAGTTCTTTTCAAAGGTGCATCTGAATGGTATTTAGACTAGGAACTATTAATGTTGAAAGTGAAGCACTTGATGGAGTTTTTAATTTAGTATACCTCATATTCCTCTTTTGCAAAAATAATTTAAGTGGAGAGGAAAAGGACCACAAGGAAGAGGAGGAAGAACAGATTGATCACCCGCTCACACCTTCAACTCCTACTTTTGATTATATCATTGCTATTAAAACACTAGTCGATGAAAAGGAGGAATAAAAAGGTGAGGTTGACAAAGAGAGTCACACTACAACTTTTTTTTGTGATGCCTCTCACTCTAGTAGTGATTTTTATGATGCTAAAACTATTGATAATTGTTCTGCGAAGGCCTTGTGCCTAGACACTCATATGGAGAGCATTAATAATAATGAACTAGAGATAGAACCTTGCTATACTAAAATTGTCGTGGTGGTGTCACGGCAGATGCCATGGATAGGCTAAAGGTGGGGACTAATAGCACTAGGGGAATCCAGGGAGGGATAGTGAGGTGATTCCCCACACAGAAGGTTTGTATTTGATTCACTTCACCGATTACAAGTGCTCCTCGAGCTGTATTGGAGAGAGGAGGAAGAAGGTACTCGCTTACTCTCCCCGCTAGCTAGCCCTCAGGAACCAAGTAAAACTAGCCTATAGAGATCAATCTAGAAAAGCTCTATCCAAATGAGACCAACCCCTTCTACAGAGGCCCTAGCCCCCCTTATACAGGAGTGGCTATGTCTCTACTTAGGGCATACGTGGAGGCATATTCCAGGCTCCCAAAATAGTAAGACGACCGGGTTGCTTTTCCTCCGCGTCATCGATGCAGAGGCTACGTGAGCCTCTGCGGCGCCTACGTCAGCCGACATCGGCGTCGTCACCTCTATCGGCCACGCCTCGGTGGTCCTGCCCCTGTGCGCTTCGCTCATGCTGCGCGTACCGGGACTACTTTTGACCAGCGAGATTCCTTCCTTCTCCTAGAAGCTTGCTATGACCCGGATCGTAGTTGATCCGGTCACACCTCTTCCTGCATACAAGTTAGATTCGTCTATCCGACCCACGGCTTAAGTCGGATGAGACTCAGTTAGGTGGACGTCCCCTAGTCCGGGTTACCCCGAGATTCGGCCTGCCTTGAGGTAACTCGGCCATCATTCGCTTTGACCTTACCGTACCTCGGCTAACTCGGCCTTTATACCCTGGCGTGACCCTACACGGGAGTATCCCCCCAACATTAGTCCCCGAAGCTGGTGCGGTCTTAGTTGCCTTAGCCGCTAAGGCCACAGCAGGTTCAATTTCACCGAGCCTTGTGCTCCTTTTCCGAGTTACCTCTTATCTCGGATCTCATGGGTTTACTTTCCCTTGGCACATTCCAAGTTTTCACTTGCTGGCCGGGTTGCCATGATCCCATCCGGGTCATCTTTACTTCTCTCGTACGCTTCCCCACGTGGAGGCTAATCATTAGGTTGCCTCATTTTAAGGGCCAGCCACAGTAACCGCTGCAGTAATTTTCAGTTATCACTGTGGCGCACGTCATGTCTGGCCTGCCTCCTCGTTAACTGCATCAATGCGTCACGTCATGGGATTTGCTACACCCTGTGGTCCTCCGTGTGGCTCTTCACTGATTGGCCCATCTGGTTCATACACGGCCACACCGTGTGGCATATCTGCATAACGCGATCCCACTTCCTCCTCGATGGAGCGGTTAAATAGGGGAGGGGTGCGTCCCTTGGGTCTTTTTCCCCTTCCGCGCCCCTATGCCTCTAATTCTTCTTCTTCATATTCTCTCGCGACAGCGCCGCCGCCACCGCGTCTGAGTAGCAGCGCCGCCGCCGCACTGCTTCCACACGCATCTGCGTCGCCGTCGCTGCTGCGCACCTCCTTCGCCACGGGTCGCTGTCAATCTAGGCCGCTGCCCCCCACCGCCGCTAGCGCCAGTGAGGGCAGCGAACTTGAGATGACAGAAGAGGAGCTCATTATCGCCGAGCAGGAGATGGAGGAAGACGCCGCGATGGCGGACCGTGGTGCGTG
This sequence comes from Avena sativa, assembly GCA_916181665.1. Taxonomy (NCBI): domain Eukaryota; kingdom Viridiplantae; phylum Streptophyta; class Magnoliopsida; order Poales; family Poaceae; genus Avena; species Avena sativa. The sequence continues at coordinate 625,931,966 of OV702291.1, read as the reverse complement.
GGCTGGGTCCTAGGTCTGCCAGGATGACCTGGACTGGCTCTACCGCACCAGGCGCATCCCCGCAGGCATCACTGCATGCCTCGCCTCCGTCGAACTCGCCCCCTCACCCAATCCGGGTGAATATGTGGTGTTCTTGTCGCACTTCCAGCGGGGGTTCGGTTTATCAGTTAGCGATTTTTTCCACGATTGGTTGACCACCTACGAACTCCAGCCGCACCACCTTCCTGCCAACGCTATCACATCTCTTTCTTCTTTCTCCTCCACGATCGATGGCTACGCCGGACTATGGCCCACAAAAGAGCTTTGGATCCGGTTCTTTGGCCTTTGTCGTAACGTCATTCCGAACATCCAGCTTGACTCGAAGGACAAGCAGCTTACTCAGTTCAGCGCCGCATCCATTTCTCCCCGGAGGTTCTCCGTCTTTCCCCGGGTTACTGGGCTGGACTCCTGCAAAGGATGGGCCTAGACCTTCTTTTATGTTTGGAACAACGGCACTGAAGACCTGATCCGGCTTTGCCCCTATGCTCCGGGTCCTCCTAACCCGGAGTTGTGGGATGTTGTCCCCAAGAAGCCCACAGTATTGGCCAACCAGGTCAACAAAAGGTTCGCGGAGCTGAAGGAGCTCGGGCTGCGCAACAAGGACGCCATGATCACCTTTGTCCGCAACCGGATCTCCCCTCTCCAGAAGCGCACTCACAAAGTGTGCCACATGAGCTGGGGCCGCGACCCCAACCGGACCTCATCTTTCGAGCTGAGCAACACGGAAATCTATCGCCGGGTCAAGGCCCTCTTCACCACCCACAAGGACTTCTCCTCTAAGTGGACGTGGGGAATTGAGCACTATTGCCGGGATAGGCTTCCTCCCGTGGTAAGCTTCGCGCCACCAATTTTCTCCGAATTAAATCTTATGTCGGTTGCTGTTGTATTTTTAACTCTGTTGTCTTTTTTCTCCCTTAGCAATTCCTTCAGCAAACCATTGAGGATGGCACCGATCCCACCCTTAAATGTGCGCCTGACCGGGAGAGCTCGGACAAGGAAGAACCGGACCAGGAGATGTTCCTCCCAATGGCCGACGCGACCAAGCGACCCACCGGTAAACTCTCTTCTATTAGAGATTGGCCCGACGATGAAGATGACTCGGATGTTGAGGTGATGGAAGCATTTGACGCTGTCCCCCTTTCTTATGATTTTCCGGCATCAGCTAACCCCGGTGGGCAGATCCATGAGGACCCTCCCCTTGCCATGGGTGACCTGTTCCGGTTGCACCGAACAAGAGAAGGGAATCCTTATCGACTTCATCCTCCGGACCTTCTCAGCCATCCAAGAGGCGAAAGAAGTCTGGGGATAAGACTGCCTCCAAGCCTGCAACCAAGGCCCCAACACGAAGGGCTCCGAAGCCCAAGGAGCCCCTGACCTCGGATGCGTAAGTCTCTTTTTCCCTCTGCCATTTACTTGCTCTTGCATTGTTATAGTTTCTCATCCTACACTTTTTGATTTGGCAGGGCCGCGGTGGACATCCCCCAGAGTGGATCTAGCATCGCTTCGCCGCTCTGACTCAGCCCTTCTCCCCCTTGTGGCGACGATTCACGCCCGCTGAGCCCTATTCCGGAGGGTTCAGCGACTGCTCTGGGTTCCAGCCCACCTCGTCAAGAGGGGGGCAACCTCAGAGCGGGGGAGACTGGCCCAGCCGAGGCAACGGCATCCACCACTTCGGCTCTGCCGCAACCAGCTACTACCGAGTCTACTTCAGTAGCTCCTCCGAAGAAGAAAACAACACCAGCACCAGCACCAGCACCAACTCCGGCACCAGCAGCAAAAGCAGCAGCAACACCGAGAGCAACGGCAGTGACGCCAAGCCCCTCTGCCTCGTCCGAGTCTTCTCAGTCTCGGCGAGAAAGCACCCAGGTAGCCCCCAAGGTTAAATCTGCTGCAACCACTTCCTCCTCTCAGCAGCCCAAGGGCAAAAAGTCCCCTAACGCCACCAGGGCAGCGTCTGTCGAGGCTGGACAGCGCACTCTTGTGTCCATGCTTTCCAAGAAGCCTCCAGCACTGAAGGACGCCCCTGTCGAGCCAGCTAATGCGCATCAACTTGTTCTGCACACCAGCCCGGCCCTTGCTCAGGTTGAGAGGAGGGAGGCACATGCCAAGGGCTTGGTGGAACCCCACATGCTCAGCGGTGAACGATATCCTCCGACCTTGATCGAGTTTATGAACAACTGGAACAAGGCGGAGTTCGTCTACAACGACGATCTCCCGGAGAAGTTCGGTCCCACCGAGTTTTCCGCTCAGATGAACACAGCCGCTAAGGCAATTAACCTTGCGGGTCGGATGATGGAGGTACGTTACTTCACCTTTTCCCTAGCATGCTGTATATATATTAGTGATATAACCATTAGTCCCCGAGCCTCCGGTGGAGTAACTTGTTACTCGGCCGGATGCTCCTTAGAAAACTAACGTAGCTCCTTGACAATTTCAAATATGCACACACCTAGAGCCGGGTTAAGTTCCACTTGGCCCGGATCTTGTACACTTCGAATATGCACACACCTAGAGCCGGGTTAAGTTCCACTTGGCCCAGATCTTGTACACTTCGAATATGCACACACCTAGAGCCGGGTTAATTTCCACTTGGCCCGGATCTTGTACACTTCGAATATGCACACACCTAGAGCCGGGTTAAGTTCCACTTGGCCCGGATCTTGTACACTTCGAATATGCACACACCTAGAGCCGGGTTAAGTTCCACTTGGCCCGGATCTTGTACACTTCGAATATGCACACACCTAGAGCCGGGTTAAGTTCCACTTGGCCCGGATCTTGTACACTTTGAATATGCACACACCTAGAGCCGGGTTAAGTTCCACTTGGCCCGGATCTTGTACACTTCGAATATGCACACACCTAGAGCCGGGTTAAGTTCCACTTGGCCCGGATCTTGTACACTTCGAATATGCACAAGGCTTAAACTATATTATTGTACTCTTTTCAGGTGACCACCAACCGCCGGAGCGCTGAGTTTCAGCGTCTCCTGGACACTCACAAAATGCTACTCGCAAAGCATAATGCACATCTCGCTGAGCACGAGAAAAGGGGTAAGTTCTCTTCTTCACATTTTTCTATTTTCCACTTATCTCTTCTGCCGAACTAATCCATCATTCTGTTTTCGCAGCTGGTGTGGAGGTTGAGAACAAGCTTATGAGGAAGAATCTGGATCAGATTAAGGGTAAGTTACTTTTGTGCGACCTTGCTCTGCTTTCTATCTCCATTTCTCCTTGGCTCGGCAAACATTCATACCTCGGCTTTGCCAGGTTAACAAACTATTTCAGTATCACTGGAAGATAGTGTGCCCGTGCCTGATATGATGCTGCATTTTCTCGAACAAGCAGGGCAGCATCAGGCCGAGCTCAAAAAGAAAGACGATGAGCTTGCCCTCCTCCGAACTAAGGATGATGAAATTGCCAAGCTAAAGGCAGAAATGAAGAAAATGAAAGCGCAGCACCAATCCGAGCTTGAAAAGGCTGGCCAGGACTATACTGAAGAGCGCGAGTGCCTTAATCTCCAAATTGCCAAGGACCAAGAACTTCTCCAGGAGACCGACGTCAAGCTTGAGTCGGCGGACGCTGAACTTGTGCAACTCCGCAAAAGACGCGATGACTGTACCAAGGAATTGACCCGGATCCATAGCCACATTTTACGTAAGTTCCTTTCCCTTATCCGGCATATTCCTCTGGGTTACTTCACATGTCTTTTCATTTCTTGCTTCTCTTGTCTCGTTTTTAGGCACATTTCCAGAGGGCACTGCCATTGCGAGCGTCGTTGTTGCTAATTTCCGCCAAGATAGGGGTACTCCCGTTGCTCCTGATGGTGAAGACATTCCGTATGACATGGAGGACCTATTGGTCAGCCTGTCATCTCGCGTGGAAATCATCAAGAACTATGGCAAGGATCTCCTTGACATTGTAGTCCGAATCTTCAACATGTTCTGGCCTAGCAAAGACACTCCGAAGAGAACCGCAGCTCTTGCTGAAAAGTTGATGGAAATCGAGACGCAGCTCGACCTTTGGAGGGAGTCCGCTGGACGTGCCGCAACTGAGACCGTTCTTCACCACATACTCACGTGGTACGAGAAGATCGACCTCAACCTCCTGACGCGCCTGCGCACCGGATCCAAATGGACCAATGACCCAAAGTGGGTAGCTCGGCGCCAGGCTTGCGCCCATAGCCTCATTGAATATGCTCCCATTCATGAATGGACTGAGGGTCCGAGCTTCCTGGAAGCCGCTGGTGATGAAAATGCTGAGAATGTTGAAGACGGCTCGAATGAGGATGAAGAGGGCGATGCCTCTGACATCGAAGACAAGGAAGATGATGCCGAACTTCCTCCTCCTGCTGCTCGTTGAGTGAAAACACTTTAAAATTTATCAGATCCCCGGTATGCCAGGTGGAATTGTATCCAGTACACATGTGATATGTTGCTACTAAGTTTTTATGCCGGATTAACTTGGGCGTAGTCCCCGAGTTTCATTTTCTCGTTTGTCCAATCTTCTGGCTCGGCTTGTGTCTACCTTGATTCGGTTTTACGACTTACGAATCCGAGCTTCAAAAAATTGTCTTAACAATACTTGGAAACTTTAGGCTTAGCTCAAAATAATTCAGCATAATAATTTGAAAGTAAATACAAGGTTAGTCCGAAAAACTAACATCGGCTCGATTAAGTTCTTTTCCTTAGTCATTTTTCATGTGCTACACAATTCCAAACTTGTTCTCTTGCTTGCCATGAAGCCAATTCTTGTTGGACAGCAGCAAGTCGAAGAGTTGGGTTTTTGGTGCTCACACACTACTAATCCGAGTTAAGTAGAACAACTTACTCCAGCTGACGTATAAATAATAAAAGACAACAAATATTATTAGGGCAGTCCCCGAGTTACTGCTCGAGGTGCCAACATTTCATTGATAAGCTCATTGCCGGCATACATACCGACATATGAGAAGACTCAGATACATACACTTCTCTGCTAAGTGTAGAAAGGATGAAGTAGAGCTACATTCCATGGACGCTTAGATTCCTCGCCGGACCTGTTCGCCTTGTTCTTTTCCTATGGCTTTGCATCAATAAGATAATAAGAATCATTGTGCAATGCTTTGCTCACAATGAATGGGGGGATAATTTATGCATGCCAGCAGTATGTTTTACCAACCGGAGCACCAGATCGCCTTCCCGGAAGACTCGGGGCTTACTTTCCGGCTATGATAGCGTCGGAGATTTTGCTGATATATGGCGGATCTAGACAATGCCAATTCTCTCGCTTCTTCCAGCAGATCAACATCATTTTGCCGGGCTTCTTGCACTTTGGCTTCTGTGTATTGGGTGACCCTAGGCGAGTCATGCTCTATGTCGGCTGGTAATACAGCTTCTGCCCCATATGCCAGAAAAAATGTCGTATAGCCCGTTGATCGATTCGGAGTTGTTCTTAAACTCCATAGTACTGCTGGTAGTTCTTCTATCCAGCACCCCGCTGATCTTTGCAGCGGCTCAATGAGCCAGGGTTTTATCCCGGATAATACCAATCTGTTGGATCTTTCCACCTGTCCGTTCGATGTAGGGTGGGCTACCGAGGCAACGTCCAGCCGGATTTTCTTATCCCGGCAGAATCGCGCAAATGCTCCTTCAGCAAAATTTGTGCCATTGTCAGTTATGATACTGTGAGGATAACCGTATCTCAAGATGATGTCTTTGAGAACCGTTATGGCCATAGCTCCATCACACTTTCTTATCGGCTTCACTTTGATCCATTTTGTAAACTTATCCACCATGACCAAAATGTGAGTCATATTCCCCCTTGCTGGTTTGAACGGGCCAACCATATCCAAACACCATACGGCAAATGGCCATGTGATTGGTATGGTCTTGAGTTCCGACATAGGCATATGTGTCTTGGTAGCATACTTCTGACAACCATTGCATTTTATCACCAAAACTTCTGCTTGTTCTAAGGCACTTGGCCAGTAGAATCCATGCCGGAAAGCTTTTGCCACCAAGGCTCGGGCATGATGCCCGCATTCCCCTTGATGTATATCTCGGAGTATGTCAAGCCCTTCTTCCGGATCAACGCATCGTTGGAGGACATTGGTCACATTCCTTTTATATAGCTCGGAATTGATGATTATGTATGCCTTTGCTCTCCTCTAAGTTTGCCTGGATAACACCTCCTTAGTGGGTAAAGTTCCATCTTTCAGGAATTGAAATATAGGCAGTGCCCAAGCTGGTATTGCTCGCACAGGGAACACATCCTCATCAATTTCCATCTGATCCACCGGAATAACTTCAACCGGATCACGCTGAGCAGTCCCTGGGTCCTGCGAGGCAGTCCCCGGGTTTGCTGATGTAGTCCCCGGGTTTGCTGAGACAATCCCCGGGTTTCGCGCACCACCTCCCATATCAACGTCCATGGGCACAGCTCCGGATTCTGTATCCTCCGGGACGTAGATCGAGTCGGTTTCTGGGGACGGTCTGATAGATGGTTTTCTGAGGTGCTCTAATGCTACACCCGGTGGAATTGCTTGTCGGGTTGATCCGAGCTTAGACAGCATGTCGGCAGCCTCATTTTCCACCCGGGGTACATGACGAAATTCGCATCCCTCAAAATAACCAGATATTTTTTGCACATGGAATCGATATAATGCCATGTTTGGATCAAGAGCGTCCCACAGCCCCGACACTTGCTGAACTACCAAATCCGAGTCGCCAAAGCATTGGATCCGATGTATCCCAATTTCTTTTGCCACTTTGAGTCCATGCACAAGTGCTTCATATTCAGCGACATTGTTTGATGCTGCGAAATGGATCTGCAGCACATATTTCAGCTGGTCATTCTTTGGCGAAGTAAGTACCACTCCGGCGCATAACCCGATTTTTGTTTTTGACCTGTCAAAGTGCATCCTCCAGTAGTTCGGATCTGGTAGCGGTAGTTCGTATTGTACCTCGGCCCAGTCCACAAAAAAGTCGGCCACGGCCTCAGACTTGATTGCTTCTCTTTTGTCATATTGTGGTGCATAGGGAGCTAGTTCAATTGCCCATTTTGCAATCCTACCACTTGCATCCTTGTTACTCATTATCTCGGATATGGGAGCTTCACATATTACTTTGATGGGGTGCTCCTCAAAATAATGCTTTAACTTCTTAGCTGACATATAGACACCATATGCCACCTTTTGATAGTGTGGGTAGTTCTGCTTCGAGGCAGATAATACCTTGCTCAGATAATACACTGGCCTTTGCACTGACTTACCCTCTTCGTCGCGCTCAACCACAATCATTGCACTTACAACTCGGTTGGTTATGGCTATGTAGAGCAACATTGGCTCCTTTGATAGTGGAGAGGCTAATACTGGTGCAGTGGCTAACATCTTTTTTAGGTGGGCAAAGGCTTCATTGGCTTGTGGCGTCCAAATGAACTTGTCTGACTTTTTCATGAGTTGGTAGAGAGGCAATGCCTTTTCTCCCAACCGACATACAAACCGACTTAACAATGCCAGGCAACCAGTGAACTTCTGGACATCGTTAAGACACTTCGGCAGTTCCATTCGTTCAATGGCCCAGATCTTAGTCGGACTGACTTCGATACCTCGGCTAGATACGAGAAATCCGAGTAATTTTCCAGCCGGGACACCGAAGGTACATTTTTCCGGGTTAAGCTTCATCCGGAACCTTCTTAAGTTCGCGAATGTCTGCCTGATATCGTTAAGGAGCGTTCTGCTTTCCTTGGTCTTGATAACCACATCATACACATACACTTGTACATTTTGACCTATTTGGTCGTGCAAACATTTTTGCATACATCTTTGGTACATTGCCCATGCATTACGTAAACCAAACGGCATGGTGCGATAGCAATAAGCCCCATACGGGGTGATAAATGCAGTCTTTATTTGATCATCCGGATTCAGAGGTATCTGGTGGAAACCAGAATATGCATCAATGAATGACAACAGTTCACATCCAGCAGTTGAGTCTATGACCTGATCTATCCTTGGCAGTGGAAATGGATATTTTGGACACGCCTTGTTCAGGTTCGTGTAATCGATACACATACGCCAAACCACTGCCACGTTCGGATCATCATTCTTCCTGCTGCTAGTAACCGAGCTATTTCATCTCCAATGACTTTTCTCCTATCTTCGGCGAAGCGGCGGAGAGGTTGCTTCACCAGCCTTGCCCCGGGTCTCACGTTCAAAGAGTGCTCGGCCAACTCCCTCGGAACACCTTGCATGTCTTGTGTGCACCAAGCAAAAATATCCCGATTCTCACGGAGGAAGTTGACGAGCTCGCTTTCCTATTTATCATTCAACCCGGCACCAATTGTTACAGTGTGCTCCGGGAACATATCATCAACAAGAACCTTCTTGGTATCTTTCGTGGCCTGGAACGAGACAGTTCCATGCGGGTTACTCAGTGCCGGCATATACTGCTGCGCGGACTGAGCCAATGCCGCCACCTCCTGGATTTTTCTTTTCTCTTGCGCAATCACGAGTGACTCGGCTAGGTTAGACCCGGCCGAGGCACACTCAATGGAACACCGGAAATCTCCAGCAATGGTAATCACTCCATTTGGCCCGGGCAACTTCATCTTCAAGTAACTGATATGACAGCTCGCCATGAACTTGTTCAATGCTGGTCTTCCGAGTAATGCGTGATACACACTTTCCAAGTTCACTACTTCGAATTCCAAATTCTCAGTCCGGCAATTATCTCTTGTGCCGAACAACACGTCAACCCGGACCTTGCCTATTGGTTCACAAGAGATGCCTGGCACAATGCCATGGAAAGTTGTCCTTGTAGCTTGGAGCATGTTCTCCGAGATACCCAACTTGCGCATTGTGTCCGCATACATGATGTTAATCCTACTGCCATTGTCAATCAGTACCTTGGAGAACCTTACATTGATGTTAGGCCCAATGAATGTCGGATCCAGCACTAACGCATACGAACCAGGACTCGGCATAACCTTGGGGTGATCTTTGATGTTCCAGCTAATTTCCTGGTCCGACCAAGGCATATACCTCGTCACCGCTGGCATTACCACATTGACCTCCATATGTCGGCCCTGCAAGCTATTTCTATCGGTTTCCTCAGTGGTAAACACACAGTAACTCTGATGATGCTCCCTGTACTCATTCCTCCCCTCATTTCCAGGGTACCTCTGATCCGGCTGATGTTGGTTTTCTACTTGATGCACTGCATCCCTTCTCTCATGGTTATCATACCTCGGCGGAGGGGGAGGCAACATTAACTGTTGCGTGTTCGCTCCGGAGAGCAATTGCTGCCGGGGTAACTCCTGCCAAGGTTGATCATTCCGGGGTGCCTGAGCATTCCCCGAACCACCTTGTTCTATCTTACGCATCCACTCACATTGCCTTGTTGTGTGACCTGCTGGGTTGCTCGGATTTGGCGTGTGAAACTTACACGGCTGATCCAACATTGACTCATAAGTGTACCTCGGATGGTCCTTCTTTTCCTGCCACTGTTTCTTCTGCTCTGGCGTCCAAGTGTCCTTGCCATCATTTCTTGGCGTCCATTGTCGCCCTCCAGTTTTCTGACGTTGATTGCTCCCTGCTCCGGGCTGATCTTGATCTACAGCTGCAACTTGTTGCGAACTGTACCGGTGATCCGGTCTGTCATCTCTTCTTTTACCTATGTAATCATTCCTCCAGGATGATCCGGCTCCATCTCTTTGGTAATACTCCTCATTTGACTCATTTGACACGAGCCTGGGTTGAGTCGGATCACCCAGGGCATACGAATCAGCAATCCAGATCATCTCTGCCAATGTGGTTGGCATTTTCCTTTGCAACTTCTGCCATAGCTCGCTTGCATATCTGCATCCTTGCGCAAACCATGCTATGGCATGTGACTCTATCACACCCTCACACGAATTTCGCACGGTACACCACCGGGTTAAAAACTCCCGGTCCGTGTCGTTCGGTCTCTGTTTACACATAGCTAGGGTCTGTGGCCTATTTGGCCTCTGATACGTACTTGAGAAATTGTTGATGAACATTTCCTCAAAATCGATCCAGCAATTAATACTTCCGGGCGGCAAATTGTTTAACCATACCCTTGCTGGCCCCTCCAACATCTGGGGTATGTATCTCACAGCCCATCTCAAGTTGCCTGTAGCAATTTTCACAGTTGTTGCATAGTTTATCAACCAATCCTCCGGCTTAGTACTATCGTCATACGTCTTTGTGCCTCTAGGTAACTGGAAGTTAGGTACTGGTGGCTCCTTGACATTCAATCTGTTCTGACCTATACAGTCAATCCAGTTTCAACCTGGCGTCATCAGGCATCAGATCCCTGCTTCCCAATCTTGACCCTATCACATGATAGTCCGGCCTTGGGTATCCTGCATTCACCATTTCCGAATCTCCATCGTTATATCGGTCTTGCTCTCGTGGAGCACCTCTCTATTGCACACCTCGGCCGATACTTTGCTCTTGCCTCGATGTATTCCGCTGCTGCGGTTGTCCTACCGAGTTACGTTGTCCGGCATTGCCATTTGCAGCGTTTCCTTGACCGGCATTGCCTTGGTCACGGTTACCTTGGCCAGCTTCACCTCGGCTCACACTTCGTCGATCATCATTTCTCTGTATTTCTTTTTCTTTCCCTGCCCTTGTCGGGTCGTATGGGACGATCTGTTTGTTCCTTCTGGCCGAGGTTACTACCTCTTCTCTCCTAGGACCACCATGAGGAGACGATGCGGCTCCAGCGGATTTCTCCGGGTTACCCACCGCTGAATGAACGATCTTGGAGGCCCCAGCTCTCTCTAGGTTAGCCCTGAGTAATTCCTCATTTTGCCTGTTCGCGATCCGAACCAACTCATTGACCCTTTCTTGCTGTCTCTGATGGGCTTCACCCGTTAGACCCTCTAACTCGGACGCAGCTGCATCCGCTGCTCTGAGGTTTTTCGCCGGGGTACTATACTTTGGCAGCCCCACGGACAAACAGTTCTCTGACTCCTCAATCCTAGTATCACCCTCTTTGTTCATTTCACTCATGATATTTCTCCCCTTCACTTTTACAGCATCTACTTTATTTGCCTTTGCGTACTCACGCAACGTCATGTTCAACGACTGCTGAGCCGCAGCTATCTTTTTCGCTCCCTCTAGAATTTTTTGCCTAGTTTCCTCTAGCTTAGCCTGTGCCTGAGCCGGATCTACCACTTCTACTACCGGGTTTGCCAAGCTATCCATAGCTTCTCTCAGTACATTCTCAGGCCTCTCTAGTGGAGGACCTCTACCTTTCCTCGGTGTCTTAGGTGTTCCCTCCGGATCTGGTGCCGGATCCTTGCTCGCGCCTGCGCCTGGTGCAGTCATCATCACCTCAGCACGGTCCGGGGAGCGAGTGATACGCGCCCCGTGAACCACGCTAAGGGGTGGCTCCCCTGCCTCGACGACGTGCCACGGATGAACGCATGATACATCCACAGCAATGTAGACCTTGTGCGCACCGAGCTTGACGAAGAGGCTGTTGTGCGGAAGTGGGCGCGTGCCGAAGCAGCCAGCGTTGTCGCTGACGAAGTCCAGCGCTCCAAAGCGCTAAACAAGCCCGGAGACGATGCGTTCGCCGGTGCCGATGAGGTTTCCCGTCCGGATCTTGACCCCTGCTAGCGCCACTGGCCCCATGGTGGGCGCCAACTGTCGTGGTGGTGTCACGGCAGATGCCATGGATAGGCTAAAGGTGGGGACTAATAGCACTAGGGGAATCCAGGGAGGGATAGTGAGGTGATTCCCCACACAGAAGGTTTGTATTTGATTCACTTCATCGATTACAAGTGCTCCTCGAGCTGTATTGGAGAGAGGAGGAAGAAGGTACTCTCTTACTCTCCCCGCTAGCTAGCCCTCAGGAACCAAGTAAAACTAGCCTATAGAGATCAATCTAGAAAAGCTCTATCCAAATGAGACCAACCCCTTCTACAGAGGCCCTAGCCCCCCTTATACAGGAGTGGCTATGTCTCTACTTAGGGCATACGTGGAGGCATATTCCAGGGAATATGCCTCCTCCCAAAATAGTAAGACGACCGGGTTGCTTTTCCACCGCGTCATCGATGCAGAGGCTACGTGAGCCTCTGTGGTGCCTGCATCAGCTGACATCGGCGTCGTCACCTCTGTCGGCCACGCCTCGGTGGTCCTGCCCCTGTGCGCTTCGCTCATGCTGCACGTAGAGGGACTACTTTTGACCAGCGAGATTCCTTCCTTCTCCTAGAAGCTTGCTATGACCCGGATCGTAGTTGATCCGGTCACACCTCTTCCTGCATACAAGTTAGATTTGTCTATCCGACCCATGGCTTAAGTCGGATGAGACTCAGTTAGGTGGACGTCCCCTGGTCCGGGTTACCCCGAGATTCGGCCTGCCTTGAGGTAACTCGGCCAACATTCGCTTTGAACTTACCGTACCTCGGCTAACTCGGCCTTTATACCCCGGCGTGACCCTACCCGGGGTATCCCCCCAACAAACATGCAGGGTCCTGAACTCCCTCCTATGAAGGAAGAATACTATGAAGTGTTCCCCTACACATGCAACCAAGGTAAAGATTTAAGAATTTTATATGAATCTCAAATCCTCTCATTGAAGCTATACACGGAGGCATGTTCACCAAGCTTTGTGCATCAACACTCGCTTGAAAGCGAGAACTTGTTCATCTACATGATGCCGATGCACCCTAAGTGGGTACGACTCCGACCGAACTCTACTTCAAGATGCTCCAAGCTGGTATGTACAATCTCACCTCGAGTCGATATCCCTTGGGATCCAAGTTGGTAATGTATGGAGCATCATAGCCTGGCTTTATGGCTTTAAAGAGAGCGCTTCCCGGGAGGCACCCCAGAAGTCATTAGGTGTCTTTCTTAGTTTTGTGTCTTGAGTCTAGTTGCATTCATGTTGCATTGGCACTTTTATTCTTCGCATGTCTTGCTATTAGAGTAATCTTGTGGTAGTTTTCAAAAGGTAGAATTTATTGTTACTATGTGTTGCATAAACTCGGTTGTACTTAAATCCTACTTTATACATGCTAAATGTTGGTCAAAAATTTAATCTGTCATTTTTCTGTCAAAAACAAGGTGTTTCGCTAAGTTTTAGGATAAGAAAGAATTCTTGAAGAAACATTTTTTTATGTATACAAAAGGTTTAACGACCAACTATATGGCGGGAATAAAAATTATGGCCGTATAGTTCAGGTCGTATAGATATTTTTGCCATCGATAATTTTTCTTTTATAAGTACTGACGGTTTAACGACCAACTATACGGCGGGAATAAAAATTCTGACCGTATAGTTCTGGTCGTATAGATGTCGATGATTTTGTATAATTTATTATCCAGGTACAGAGGGTTTGACGACCAACTATACAGCGGGAACACATTGTTCTAGCCATATAGCTACGCCCGTATAGTTGGAAAACCCCCTCAAACGCCAACTGGAAGGTAACCATTGCTCAAAATTTCATTCTTTGTTCTTCCTTCTTCTTCTAAAAACCTCGAAACACCACCTAGGAGCTTTTCCCCATGTTTTAGAGAAGCCAACCGTATGTAAACAATAAAGTTCTATCTCAGAAATATCTTAAGTTGTAATTCTCTTTAGTAGTTCATGTTTTCTTTTTGTTTTTCTTTCATTAGTTGGGTGAACGAACTTCGTTCGTACACCAAGCTGTTGTCTTTATTTTGTGTGTTATTTTCGCAGGGACTTGAACCTTGTGTGACGACGTGTACGGTAGTGCCAACCGTGCAAACACTCGCATGAGCCACTTGGTTGCTTCAATTCAACATTTTAACAATCAGTGTCTGGTAAAACCATCCAACTCAAACCTCTTTTAAATAAGCACATAGGGGTTGCACACTCGTGTTTCATATTTTTGTCTCACTTACACTTCATCACAATCTAGGAGAAGTGCACTCCTAGAATTAGTTTGTTGACTTAAGTGTGGTGTTTAGGTTGATGAACCGACTCAGTGGGACTTGTATTTTATCACTTGTGAGCTAAATCCGTGTCTTAAAAAACACAAAAATGTTTTGTCTTCTTTCTAGTCTTGTTCCTACTAGATTCTTAAGGAAGGCATACACCAGATCACGAAACATTCATTGAAGCGGAGGTTCTTTGTCCATAAAAGTAGAGGTTAAAAGCACCTCAACGGTAAAGTGTGTCACCCTTGCTTTAACTTAAGCTTGGGGAGGTAACCACTTCCTTATACTCTCTTTTGATAACTGCATTTTCTCTTTTGTTTTCATGATCTTCCCAAGTTTAGCTTGGGGAGGTTATTTTGCATGCATAGAGTCTTGTGCAAAGTTCTTTATCTTAATTTTTTTATGCTATTGTGTATCCCTCTGCTTTTTAATGCTTGCTTAGGTGAGATTTTGTTCATATTTATATAAGGGCTATACTTTCTCATGTTAGGCCCCATAGGAGACAAGCCATAGCTTTGATGCACCTTGTTCAACTTTTATCTAGCTTGTGAAAAATATTGTGATCCTCTAAATATACATTGCCATGTTCTCTACATTTTGAAAATAAAAAATATATAATAAATAAGTTCTTCGAAACTTGCTAGTTGTCACTATTCAGAATTGTCTGAAGTGAATGGTTATGGAGTAGCACAACCCCATAGTGTTGGAAATGATGGTCTTAATAGATGCGTACTGAGTGAGTTGTCAAATAATAAATGATGTTTCGAAGTTTCGAGATTACATATGCCAAAATTTTGTCTTGGAAATCAAAGTGAGATATTGCTTTATGCGTGTCTTGCACCACTGTCGCACAACATGGGATGCTAACAACTCCGCTGGCCTTTGGACAATCCAAAAAGAGGAAACTCTTGAAGTTTGGCTATGAATTTCCCAACATATGTAGCAAAAATGCTATATTTGGGATGCATTGGTATTCTCATGGGCCTTTGTTAAAATAAAAAGTCGGAATACTCCTATGACCATTATGAGAAATCATTATACCGAAAAGGGAAACCTTGGTAATGGTCACGAGTGTCCTTCCTAGCCTGCACAGTCTCGATTGAACATATACCACTCTTTTGGCCTGGTCTCGTTACTAAGAAATATATGTTTTATGAGCTCAACAATCGAAGTTTGCACTTGAGAGACTTTAATAGATGGCATGAGTGGGCAACATTGGAAAACTCTATTTCTATTTATGATTGACAACTAACCGTGTTCAGCTTTGCCTTATACAAATAAAAATACAAAAATACAATAAAGTCCATATAGAAGGATCACAAGTTTACTTGCAAGCAAGATTTAAATTTGACATGGGTCATAGAAGTTTTTGACTAATCTCTAGTGGTTTGGAATAATATAACTGAGCTTATATTGCCTTGTATGATTATGTGCTCTCTTGCTTTGAGCTTGCAGGAAAAACAAGGATACGATGCATTGATTTCCAATGATAAGCAAGATCACATCCATTAAGTTATCGATGCCTTTTGCTCGAGGACGAGCAAGATCTAGCCTGGGGAAGTTGATGGCTATGATAATACAACACTTGTTAGCAATATAAATTGTGGCATTTGCATATCATATCATGCTCCATCTAACTATTGCTATGCTTGATATGCATGATTACTTTTTTTATTGAATTCAATATGAGATTTGGACATTTAGTAGTTTAGGTAGAATTTTATCCCTCTTCCTTGTCTTTGACATGTGTGTAGATGTTGATGATGATTATGGATGAAACAAAGGCAAAAGGAACAAAGAGAGCATAGTATGGAAGAGCTGCAGGGACCAGACTTAGCCATTTTAGAGGTAGAAAAGTTAATTTTTCCAACTTCTCAAAATAAATATCCAAGACCATGGGGTTGTATCCCTCGATGATACGAACTCAACGAGCCCAAGAACACCCAAAATGGAGTTCGTATGAAGAAATGGCGACCAAAATACTAAAGAGTACTCACGATTTAACGAGCAACTATACGACTGGAGCAATAATTCCGGTCGTATAGTTGCGCCCATATAGTTATAAAAAAGGGTCAGAAACAATGGGATTTTGCCCCAGAGAATCTCTAGAACCTTCCCTAAGTCATATGACGATATTGGGGGAACCCTAGGGCACCCCAAGGCCTATATAAAGGAGGGGGACCCGAGGAAGCCACAATACATCATATACAAGATCTAGATCCATCTATCGCCTCCATGGCAGCGCCCTACCGCCGTGCCGCCTCCGTAGCCTCTACAGCTCCACTAAGATCCAGATCTCCATCAACACCATCAAGCCATACAAGCAAGAAGAGGAGGAGAAGGAGGACGCCGCCATCACCATGCCGACGCCACCATCACCGCGCCGTCATCACCATCTCCATTACCGCTACTCCTTCATCCTTCCCCATCATGATCTTCGTGATGGGTTGTAACATGGCTTGAACCCCCTTTTATTAATGTTATGATGATTTGAGTAACTGAAGTGTGGTGCGTTCTTGTTAATTAATATGTTTGTGGTTTCTCTTTACATTGTTCTATTCATGATATTATTCTAGTGATTGGAGATGTCCAATCCATTGTTGAGGAATTTACTAGGGATTCATGGAGTGTTACAAAACTTATCATTAGTCTCTACTCTTCCATGGGCCTAACAAGTCCATGAGTAGAACTAATAGGCTATTTGCTATAAGTGACCTGCAGAGGTAATAGCAGCTTAGGATGCACCATCCAGAGTTCCCTCAAGATCACTCATGATATAGATAGGTATAGTGTTACGAATTGCTTGACCCCAAAGTGACATACGGCATATCTTGTGACTAGCACACTTTCTTAGGAGTATGGTTGTCCATAGAATTTAATGCCTTTTCTCTTGTTTAACTTGATTGGTCTTGTTACCTTAATACACTATTTTTTTACGAGATGACCCATGTCCGAAGAGGGTGTGGACAATTGAGTTGTCTAGTTGCCACTTACCAACGGTGGGAGACAACGGTATATGAGGGACCGCCACAATTATAGTTAACAACTATTCCATAAGCACTTATCATGCACACCGGTATACACAATATTACTCGAGGAATCATAGCATTAATATTTCATCTCATTGCATTCACCTCTTTTCAGTTTCACTTTTGTTCTAGTTTTCTTCCAGTCCTAGTAGTAGTTATTACAAAACATATTAAATTCATTTATCCTAGCAATTTATAGAATAGGCTATTTCCAAACCATGGTTTGGGTGCGAACATGGTCGCATTGACAACGTGGCTGTGAGGGTCGTGTTTGCCGAGCTCCCATCGGGACAAACTCTTTAAATATTTGCTGCTACAGGTACTGCAATAACCCTGTTTTGGTGCAGGAACCCAGCCCATCACCTCACATATTGCAAGAAACTTTGCTCTGTGTTTGAACTTGTTTGGGTTGTGGAAAAACTAACGGTTGTGGCATTGCCATTTCCTATCGTGTGGTTTATCCTATCTAATTTTCTAGTTTGGTTTTCTACCTGTTGGTCTTGTATCATTACCCCTTTCCTAGTCCCGGTGCATTTACGTCAGAACACCATGTTACATCATGCACATGCAAAATGGGTTATTCGTTTTCAATGCACTTTCTAAACACTCACAAAGAAAATTAAATATCCAAATACATTCACATGATATCAAACATATACCATGTATTCACATCGGAATATTTACATCAAATCACATTATTCAACACACATGTGAGAAGCAGCTCACTTATCTATTTACATCATCCTCAGATTACAATAATCATTACCATAAATTCTAATACAGTCTAGAATACCAAACACACTAAGTTAGTACAACTAACTTGACTCACTAATCAGTACAATAATCATTGCTAGTATGGTACCAATAGGTTCTCCATTCTAAAACTCTAATTGGGCTTGTTCTATTTCTCGTTGTAATTACTTAGGTAGTTTTATTTCTACTAGCATATTACATGTGGCTTTTCGGCATAATGCATCAGCTGCGACATTTGCCTTTCCTGGTGTATAGTTGATGGTTAGGTCATAGTTCATAATCAATTCCAACCATCGTCTATGCCTCATATTCATCTCTTTCTGTGTGAAGAAGTACTTCAAACTTTTATGGTCGGTGAATAATTCACACTTAGATCCATATAAGAAATGTTTGCAACTTTTTAAAGCATACACTACGGCTACTAGTTCTAAATCATGTGTTTGGTAGTTCAATTCATGTGGTTTTATCTGTCTCGATCCATATGCGATGAATTTGCGGTGTTACATCTGAACACATCTTAATCTGTTCTTTGATGCATCACAATATACTATTTAATCTTTTCCAGATTCTGGAACGTCTAGTATAGGTGTTGCAGTTAACTTCCTTTAGTATTTGAAAACTCTGTTCATGTTCTTTTGTCCACACTAATGGTTTATAGCTTGGTCATAGGTTTCGTGATCATTGAGAATCCTTCAATTAATCTCTGATAGTATCCTAACATTCCTAAGAAACCTATGAGTTCCTTTACATTGGTAGGTGTTGGACATTCAAACATTGATTGCACGTTATCTGGATTCACCAAAATTCCTTCCTTACTTATCACATGTCCCAGGCATTCTACTCAGTCTAGCCAGAATTTGCATTTGATAAACTTGGCATATAATTGGTGCTCTCTAAGGGTTTTAAGAACAATTCTCAACTGTTCCACATGCTCTGTTTTAGTTTTAGACTATACTAATAGATCATTAATGAACACTATCATGAACTTGTCCAAATATGGCATCAACACTTTGTTCATTAGGTTCATGAATATTGCCAGAGCGTTTGTAAGACCAAATGGTACAACCAAGTATTCATGGTGTCCATATAGAGATATGAATGCAGGTTTAGGAATATCCTCTTCCCTTATTTTTATCTGGTGGTATCCTGGTCTTAACACAATTTTGGAGAAAACTCCCACTCATTTGACTTGTCAAACAAATCTTGTATCCAAGGTAATGGATATTTGTACTTAATGATAAAAAAATGTTGTGGTTACGGTAATATCCGCACATCCTTATACCTCCATCCCTTTGGTCTACAAAGATTAAATGTGTGCCACAAGGTGACACGCTTTCTCAAATAAAACCTTTTTATTCAAGTTCATCTAACTGGGATTTTAATTCAACTAGTTCATTGGGTCCTAATCTATATGGTGCTTGTGCAATCAGTGATGTTCTCGGTATCAAATCGATTGTAAACTCTATTTCTCTATCTAGTGGCATTCCAATTAGTTCTTTTAGAATTACATCCTTAAATTCTCTTACTACTGGTATATCTTCAATCCTTACTTCCTTCAGAGAATAAAGTTATAGGCCTATTTCTAATTGGTTGGGTTTCTCCATGTGGTATGTGGTTTATCTCTGAAATTATTTAGTATGGATATTGTGTTCTGTTCACCATTAACTTTGGCTTCATTACTTAGTAACCAATATGTGCCCAAGATTACTTCAATTTATTTCATGGGTATAAAGAATAAGTCTGTGTAGTACTCCTCCTGATTTTTTTGACATAACCATATATTTCATTAGACAATCCGATTACGAATATTACATATATAGTCACCAAAAGAGAAAAATTGCATGTCATGCAACTTTGCACAAAGTATCTCGCAAGTAGAAAAAATACAGTTCCACCCGTAGAGAAACTTGTGCCTCGCCGGAACGTCATCCACCATCGTCCTCCGTCACCACCATGGCAGTGCCGGAAAAAGAGGCGAACAACCATCATACCGAGATCTAGGAGAGCACCTCCGCATACAACGATGCTTTTCGAGCCGATGAACCGGACCGTTGCAAGCGATGAGACCGAAACTTTGTGGCACGTCGACCGGGGATCTTCCCCGTGGTTACCAGATCCTGATGCTATCAACTTCATCCAATGCAGTTGAAGACGAGGAACATCGTCGCCTGCCGTCATCCACACGCCCAACTTCAAGATAGCAAGCACAGTTACGACAACTACCACGACCATCACCGGCGAGAGCGCTAATCTCCAACCATTAGACACGAATCTCACCGGATCTACAGATCGGCGAGACGAACAGGCCACCTTCCCCTCGACGCCACCTATTGGAGTGATGCCGAGATGGAGGATTAGTAGAGGCAAATTATTCTGACGTGATCTCGTCTCCTACATAGAAGTAGTGCCCCAATAAAGCA
Source organism: Avena sativa (assembly GCA_916181665.1). Classification (NCBI taxonomy): domain Eukaryota; kingdom Viridiplantae; phylum Streptophyta; class Magnoliopsida; order Poales; family Poaceae; genus Avena; species Avena sativa. The sequence continues at coordinate 625,911,808 of OV702291.1, read as the reverse complement.
TGAGGCTAACCCTAACTACAGGCTGGAGCTGAAGCACCGAGGTCCCCACCCCCTTGATACATCCAAAACGTATCTACTTTCCCGAACACTTTTGCTATTGTTTCTCCTCTAAACTTGTGTGATTTGGATGCAACTAACATGGACTGACGTTGTTTTCAACACAATTGCCCTGGTGTCTACTTTTTGTGCAGAAAATCAACTATCAGGAAAAATCCTGGAAAATATGCCAAAAATCCTATTTCACCAGAAGACTCCAGGAGCCAGAATACGAGATGGAGGGGGGCTGGGCCCAGGCCACACCACCTGGCCGCGCGGGCAAGCCCAGGCCACGCCAGGGGGTGGTCTGGCCGCCCCAGACTCCCCCTCGGTCTCCCTCTTCGCCTATAAGTTGCCTTCTGACCTAAAAACTGAGGGGGGTTCGACGTTTTTCCAGAAGGAGTTTCGCTCCACCGCCACCACCAGATTCCGCGATTCAGAACCAGAAACTTTGTTCTGGCACCCTGCCGAGATAGGGAATTGGAGGAGATCATCGCCATCATCATCATCGCTTCTCCATCGACCATCCATGTTTCCCCATCTATGAGTGAGTAATCCCCCGCTGTAGGCTATGGGGATGGTAGGGATTGGATGAGATCATTCATGTAATGGCATCAGATTGTTAGGGCATGGTGCTTAGTATCTTCTATTATTGTTTTATGACTTTGTTGCGACTTGTTATGCTTAATGCTCGTCACTAGGGCCCGAGTGCCATGATTTTAGATCTGAACATGTTATTGATTCAATATGATAGTATTGTTTATGGTCTTACCTGCAAGTTATATACACACGTTGTTGTCCGGAACCAATGGCCCCGAAGTGACAGAAATCGGGATAACCGGAGGGAATGGCTTTGATGTGAGGATCACATGTGTTCACGGAGTGTTAATGCTTTGTTCCGGTGCTCTATTAAAAGGAGCACCTTAATTGCTAGTAGTTCCCTTGAGGCCCCGTTGCAAACAGGCTGGCAGGACAAAAGATGTTGTGCAAGTTCTCATTGCGAGCACGTATGACTATATATGGAACACATGCCTAGGATTATCTAGTACTTGGATGCTTTATATTATTTATCTGCAATTGCACTATGTTCTGATTGCTATGTGAATTGTCTTGTCCATGCAACGCCCGTCCATCCATCCCTATGCCTACTGCACTCGAATCCTACTATTTACTGCAATTGTTACTACTGTCTTTACTTTACTACTGCTATTACTTTACTATTGCTACTACCAAACTGTTGCTACTGATAAACTGTTGTGAGCAAGATTGTTTCCAGGTGCAGCTGAAATGACAACTCAGTTGTTAAGGCTTATAAATATTTTTTGGATCCCCTTGTGTCAAATCAATAAATTGGATTTCACTTCCCTCGAAAATACTACGATACATCCCCTATACTTGTGGGTCATCAGGACTATTTTCTGTCGCCGTTGCCGGGGAGCATAGCTTTATTTATCAAGTTCACTTGGATTCTCTATTGTTCGCTGCTATCCATCCATCATGGGTAAGTCTCATGATGGCAAGGTTCCTATTTTACCATCCACTACAAGAAGAGGTACGGTTCTGAACACATCTGTTGCTCTTGATTCATCATCTGTTATGAGTAAGCCCGTTACACCACCACATACACATGCTACACACACTGCTACTACCGCTGAATCTGAAACTTTTGATGCTTATGATGCTGCTTCTACTATGCTTAATAAGAGTGGTCCATTAGGTCCTTTCCTAGATGCTACGATTGCTAGAACTATAGCTGGAAATACTGAAACTCCTAATGAAGACACTATCACACCGGTTAGTTCACCTAAGTCTAGTGAAAGTTATGATATTGAAGATGGTTATGTTGACATGACCGATGAATTTATTAAAGAATGTAAAAACACCCATGGTAGGAGCGCTGCTAAGAGTCTCCTTGAGAGGCGTACTATTAGACCCAAATTGTCTCCTATTGCTAAGTTTGCTGCTTCTCCCATAAACATTATAGATGAAGATTATGATTTCTCTCTCGATCTATCTTACATAGCTATTGTTGAGAAAGAACCTTTTTGTGGGACTAAGAATGAAAGTGCGGTAGCACATATGAATGAGCTTTCTACCATGAGTGGCTTGTTTTCTGATGATATTAAGATGCGTACTTACTTTGTTGCTAAGATTTTCCCCTTTTCACTGAAAGGAGAAGCTAAAACTTGGTTTAGTAATTTACCTCCTGGATCTATTAGTAGCCCTGATTGCTTGATTAGTACTTTCCTGCAGAAATATTTTCCTCCTAGTGCTAGACATGCTATTTTGCAGGAACTTTTTGATTTTAAACAGAGAGAAAAAGAGGTATTGCCCGAATCTTGGGCAAGGTTTTGTGCTTTGATTCATGCACAGTCTGGAAGTCCATTACCTAAGAATGAGCTTCTTGATATATTTTATAATGGACTAACCGAAGAATCTAGGACATACCTAGATAGTTATGCTGATTGTGTTTTCAGGAATAGGACTCCTAAGGAAGCTGAGGAATTAATGGCTAAAATAAGTAAGAACTATGAAGATTGGACTCCTCCTGAACAAGCTATACCTGAAGTAATTGTACCTGAACCTACTATACCAGTACCTATTCCAACATCAAAGAAGAGGGGAGTTATTGAATTAAATGATGAAGTGATGAAGGAAGCTAAGAAATGTCTTAAGGAGAAGGGAATTAAAGCTGCAGATGTCAAGAATTTACCTCCTATAGAAGAATTATGTAAGCCTATTCCCTACTCATCCACTATCGAGGTACACTCTCTCCAATACTTTGATGAAGGTGATATCCCTTACTCTAAACCTCCTGATCAATGCTTAGAAGAATTCGATATCTTTATTGTTAAGCAAGATAATTTTAATAAAAGGGTGCAAAATTATCTAATGGAAAACACTAGAGCTATTGTTGAGTTGAAAGATATTGTGGAAAGAACCTCTAATGATGTTAAAATGATTGTTAAACACTTTCAAATGGTTCAAACTCAAATAGATCAACTCGTTAAAGTGCAAAAAGACTTTCTAGTTAATGCTGCTAAAGAAAAACATGCTTATGAAATTAGAACTAGAAGTGGTGCGGCTACCTAGGATCCTCTTTATCCTGAGGGGCATCCCAAAAGAATTGAGCAGGATTCTCAACAAGCTGAAAACAGTGGTTCTACTCGTAAGAAAAGGAAAAAGAAACATAAAACTGTTAAAGAACCCTCTGAACCTGCTATAGATCCTAATAGTATATCTATCTCTGATGCCGAAACTTAAAGTGGTAATGAAGAAAATGTTGTTCCTAATGAAGAAAAAGTTGAAGAAGAACCTGAAAAGCACACTAAGAATACTAAATACACTAAATAAGATTTTTTTGCTAAGAAACATGGTAGTGAAAGAGAGCCTTGGGTCCAAAAACCTATGCCTTTCCCTGATAAGAAACACAAGTCAAAGGAAGACGAACACTATAATAAGTTTTGTGAGTGGATGAAACCTTTATTCCTGCAAATTCCTTTGACTGATGCTATTAAATTGCCTCCTTACTCAAAGTATATGAAGGTTATTATCTCAAATAAAATGAAGATCCCTAATGAAGAAATTTCTACTTTGCTTGCTAATTATTCCTTTAATGGTAAGGTGCCTAAGAAACTTGGAGACCCAGGGATTCCAACTATCCCTTGCTCTATTAAGAATAGTTATGTTAGAACTTCTTTGTGTGATTTGGGAGCTAGAGTTAGTGTTATGCCTTTCTCTCTCTATAAGAGACTTCAACTTGAAAAACTGATACCAACTGATATATCTTTGTAAATGGCTGATATATCTACCACTATTCCTGTTGGTATATGTGAGGATGTACCTGTTCAAGTGGCTCATAATTGCTTGATATTAACTAATTTTGTTGTGCTTGAAATGCCTGAAGATGATAATATGTCTATTATTCTTGGGAGACCTTTTCTTAATACTGCAGGAGCTGTTATTAATTGTAATCAAGGAAAGGTGACTTTCAATGCTAATGACAAGGAACATACTATCTATTTCCCCAAGAAGATTGAAAGGACTTATGGTTTGAATTCAATTGAACATGTTGAGGGCATTAAAGTTGGAGAAATATATTGTCCCATACCAAGAGAAAAATTTGAAACTATTATGATTGGGACCATTGCTATCAAGGTTGAGGTAACATAATCATTAGTGGAATACAAAGTTTTGTCTCATATGAAATTGTTTTGGTAACAAGACTTGATCAACCTTGTTAACAAAAGGATTTCATTGAACAAAGCAATGTTTTCACCGTGATTATCTCTATTTACTTCTATTCTACCCATTTTTGTTTTGCTTTCGTTTAGTTCTCCTTTTTGTTGTTATTTGCTTGCATGTTAGAGTGTCTTAGAACTTCTGTAGTTCTAGCCTTGTTTTTTCATTGCATCATTTCCAAAAAAATATGTCTGTCAGAAAATCATTCTTCTATACCTGAAAAATGCCCAAAAATAAAGTGTCTCGGAAAATTCCAAAAAATTCATATTAATTTTTTGCATGAAAAAAGGTGCAGAGGAGTGCCTGGGAGCTACCAGGGGGACCCACCAGGCAGGCTCACCACCTGGTGGCGCGGCCTGCCCTGGGTGGCGCCATGCCATGGTGTGGGTCACCCCTAGCCCTCCACTAACTCTCTCACCTGCCAATTTCTTCTCTCTCCCGAGTAAGCTCCAGTTCATTTCTCAAAATCGCGTTCTTGTTGTGCTTGCTCTCGATTTTTTCGATCTCCTTGCTCAGCCCATCTTTGTTGCTGAAATTTGGAGCACTTGTTCTCTAGTATGTGACTCCTCCCCTTGTCCAAGTAGATTTGTGTTTAGTGGATTATATCTTGAGTATTTTGCTGCTGTAGGTGACAGGTTATGAGAGCTTGTAAGCTTGTTTGATGCTTAGAGATATAGTTTTGATGCATGTTTAGGCCTCTTACAAGTCCCTATGAGTAGAATCCTTCATTTTATTCACTTTGCAATCACTTGTTTAATAGGTGTTTAAATTTCAGAATAGAAGATGAATGAGCATCAACTAAACCAACATGAACTATGGGTGCCTGAGGTCATGAAGGTCCACTGGGAGGAGGAAGTTTTTCATTCCATTTATCCGTGTTCTAAGTTCATGAGAGCTGCGGGAATTCTCTAAGATTTCCACACTTTGGTTTCTAATGCAGGGTTGGAGCACTTTTTGGAAGATGAACCTTGTCAATTTGTGAAGCTAACCATGTCTGTGGTGCAGGACTTTCAATTTAGTCACTATTTGCCTAACCCCATGGTCCACTACAAAATTTACAATATTGTTGTCGACCTTTCTCTCAATGACTTTTGTGCAGCTATTAAGGTACCTCAATGGGGATCATGTAGAAGGATTAAGGAGCGACTTGAACCACTCATGGATTTATAAGCAGAAATTTGCCAAGGGAGCAGCTTCTCGAAGGAGAGTGGAAAAATCCGTAACATTCATCTTCCCTCCATTCGCTACTTTGCCTACTTTATTGCGAAGTGTGTTCTTGCTAGGAAAACTGCCAATAAGTTATCCTCATATGATCTAGCATTTATCTCTGCTGCTCTTAAACGAGATAGGTCTTACATCTTAGGTGCTTTGATAGCTTTCCGCCTTGCTGCTAACCGTGAGAAAGGTGGAATTTGTGGAGGCCTCATTGCTTCTCGTTTACTAGCATTGCATGGTTTAGTGCCTCGTCATCTAGACCTACAGTTCCCCATAGAAAGGCTTGATTTTAATTCCATGATACAACATAAATTTGTTTCCTCGTGGGCTAGTTTGAATGAGTTGTCTTATGAAATAACCTTTCTCAAAGCTGGTTGGAGAAAGAGCAAGTCCGAACATGTTGTTCTTTTGCCTGCACCTATTTTGTTTAACCTTGATAACAGAGAAGGATGGTCCCTCACTGAGGAGGAGCTTGAGACGTACTTGGGAGAGCTCTCCCAACAGGAGCAGGATACTAGAAGGGAGGTCACGGATGATTCGGTCCAGCCCTCGAATGAGGGGGAGTCTTCATATCTGTAGCTTGCTTATGATTGGGGAGCCTCTTCTTCTTCCCACGGGCCCACCTACGACCATTCTTATCATGATACGCCTGCTTGGAACCCTTATTCATACATGGATTGATACCCACTTAGGTCAAAAGCCTAAGCTTGGGGGTAGGTACGCCGACATCACACTCATCTCCTTATCATGTTGTGTCGGTACTTTGTATATTCATGTTTCGTTCTCTTTTTAGTTTTCATTCTTTCTTTGCTTTTGCTTTCTAAAACACAAAAAGACCAAAAATATTTCTGTTGTTTCTCTTTGGTTTGCTTCTTTTTCTCTTTGCGTTGGTTTGTTTTCACCTTTTTGCTTTGTTTGAACTATTCGAAAAACCCAAAAATATTTTGCTTTGCTTGTTCTTCCTTTTTGGTTCTTATTTTAAAAATCGAAAACAACAAAAATATTTGTCGTTCTTCTTTGGCTTTGTGAGTTTTCTACAGGGTTTAGCAGTCCTCAGTGGATATTGGTTTCATGTTATTATTCAAGCCACACAAGTGAAGAGCAATAATGAGGATTAATGACAACTCGTGGTAAGAGGCTGGTAACAAACTCTATTTGTTTTCATTTTTGTACATATACTCATCATTGTGGGCATGCTTAGCCTGTTCGTATAGGGTGTATGTTATCTTTGGATGCTTAGTAGTTCTTGCTTTCGTATGATTAGTTCCAGCTTGCTAATAGTTTGTAGCATGTTTTATGAATGTTTGGTTGCATTACTCTACTCATAACTTGGTATGACACCGTGGTATCCTCCTCTAAATGTTTCATTTGAAATGACTTGGCACATGCTCACGCATGCACATGACTGAAATAATCAGTTAAGCCTCGATGAATTATTTTGCCTTGAGGATCTTGAATCACTTCCATGCCATGTTTAGTCCTGTTTTGTTGCAAGCATGATTATGACAACTATTGCTCTCTCGTTTGTCGCTCCCTTACTATTGCTAGCCTTCACTTACACTGAGTATGTTTTACTCAAGTTTCCAACTCCCTAAACCAAATATTTCCAAAGTGTCCACCATACCTACCTATTAGCATCATTTGCTATTTCCGTGCATATTCAATATGCCTTGTTTTCTTCCGAATAAAATGTTTGCTTGTTATGAGAAAGTTAGTTAGTAAAGCTCTCACGAACTTGATGGCACACTTTATTTTCTGCACTTAATAAACCTGAACCATTGTGACTGTCCATAAAAGTTATATGCTTGCAAATTATAGGCTAGGGATTAGCAGAACCGTGCTGTCACGGGGAACACTTTCAACACTTATAAATATATACCCAGTTGATACCATGCTCTTTTGTTTGCGGATGTCGTCGGTGTGAAATAAAAGGGGAGCTTGTAAGTCCATGGAGTTATGTATGTGTGTTAGAGAAACGCCTGTGCCGCTGGTCTAATCCATGCTGACATGGTGGAAACCTGCAGCGTAACCATAATGATATCTATGAAGCATTCTTCTTATAAAAAAGAGAGATAGCTATTTAGAAAAAAAAAGAGATTTATGAAAAGAGGAAAGAGAGAGAAAAAAGCACCATTTTCCCATGGTAAATAAGAAGATTGCTGAGATACTCATTGTCTGCTTGCCTTGTCATTTTGATATGGGGATTCTTCTGTATCATCGGGCAAGGGGTACCCCGTTGGCGGTTCTCTATGATATGCACATATTTACGATGACAAGAACTTACCAGTAACTAAAGTTGAGTAGCATGAGGAGCGGCCCTCGTACTCAAGGGACATGGGATTTTCAGTTTATAGTCTGTCAAGCATATAACTCAGATTGGACCTCACTTTCACCTTAACCACATTAAATATGCTTATGATAGGGGCAATGAGAGCTCAAAGCTAATGAGTACCATACTTTCAGCGTTTGGAAGCCTTTCGAATTATTCAAAATCTTTTCTTTTACTTGTTGAGTCTCCACATATTCTTTGAGCACCCTCTTGAGAGCATAGTTGTCATTCTTTGTGCTTGTCTCATTACTTGATTATTTGTGTTATGACTTTGATGCTTCTATCTTTGACATCTTTACTTCTAGTCTTCACTTGAACTTCAAAGGTGCCTTGGCATTCATAATCAAAGGCAAGCGAGATACCACTCTATCATACCTTGTTATGAGCATTGTAATGTTGCTTATGTTTATGCTTCATGCTACTTATTATTTTTGAGTTGGAATCTCTTCATAGCTTGCAATGCATATTAAGTAAACTTAGTTGCATACTCCTTATTATGAATTGTCTAAGTAATTGATCACATGCTGAGAATATATACATCATATGAAGCAATTGTGTTCGTGAAAGTTCTTTTATCGCACTCAGTTTTCAACTGAATTGCTTGAGGACAAGCAATAAGCTAAGTTTGGGAGAGTTGATACGTCCAAAACGTATCTACTTTCCCGAACACTTTTGCTATTGTTTCTCCTCTAAACTTGTGTGATTTGGATGCAACTAACACGGACTGATGTTGTTTTCAGCAGAATTGCCCTAGTGTCTACTTTTTGTGCAGAAAATCAACTATCAGGAAAAATCCCGAAAAATATGCCGAAAATCCTATTTCACCAGAAGACTCCAGGAGCCAGAATACGAGACGGAGGGGGGCTGGGCCCAGGCCACACCACCTGGCCGCGCGGGCAAGCCCAGGCCGCGCCAGGGGGTGGTCTGGCCGCCCCAGACTCCCCCTCGGTCTCCCTCTTTGCCTATAAGTTGCCTTCTGACCTAAAAACTGAGGGGGGTTCGACGTTTTTCCAGAAGGAGTTCCGCTCCGCTGCCACCACCAAATTCCACGAAACAACACCAGAAACTCCATTCTGGCACCCTACCGGGACGGGGAATTGGAGGAGATCATCGCCATCATCATCACCATCGCTTCTCCATCGACCATCCATGTTTCCCCCAACTATGAGTGAGTAATCCCCCATTGTAGGCTATGGGGATGGTAGGTATTAGATGAGATCGTTCATGTAATGGCATCAGATTCTTAGGGCATGGTGCCTAGTATCTTCTATTAGTGCTTTATGACTTTGTTGCGACTTGTTATGCTTAATGCTTGTCACTAGGGCCCGAGTGCCATGATTTCAGATCTGAACATGTTATTGATTCATTATGATAGTATTGTTTATGGTCTTACCTGCAAGTTGTATACACACGTTGTTGTCCGGAACCAATGGCCCCGAAGTGATAGAAATCGGGATAACCGGAGGGAATGACTTTGATGTGAGGATCACATGTGTTCACGGAGTGTTAATGCTTTGCTCCGGTGCTCTATTAAAAGGAGCACCTTAATTTCCAGTAGTTCCCTTGAGGCCCCGCTGCAAACGGGCTGGCAGGACAAAAGATGTTGTGCAAGTTCTCATTGCGAGCACGTATGACTATATATGGAACACATGCCTAGGATTATCTAGTACTTGGATGCTTTATCTTATTTATCTGCAATTGCCCTATGTTCTGATTGCTATGTGAATTGTCTTGTCCATGCAACGCCCGTCCATCCATCCCTATGCCCACCGCACTCGAATCCTACTGTTTACTGCAATTGTTACTACTGTCTTTACTTTACTACTGCTATTACTTTACTATTGCTACTACCAAACTGTTGCTACTGATAAACTGCTGTGAGCAAGATTGTTTCCAGGTGCAGCTGAATTGACAACTCAGTTGTTAAGGCTTATAAATATTCTTTGGCTCCCCTTGTGTCGAATCAATAAATTGGATTTCACTTCCCTCGAAAATACTGCGATACACCCCCTATACTTGTGGGTCATCACCCCTCACGTCACCAGAGCGAGCGACTAAGGAGGCACAAACCGACGGCTTGGCGATGTAGACAGGAGCAGATGTAATCGCCTCCGGATCCCTTTTCTCCGGAGCGAACAGGTGTTATTGTAAAGGTTTTCTCCCAATTTAGTATAATGAGTTGTTTCTCCTTAAGATGTGTTACAAAAATCTTGTCCTGATCTGTTTCTATAACAATTGGTATTCTTAATCGGCTACATCTTATTTCGTCCACCATCACAAATTCTTGTGATATGCAGGATGTGGTTGATCCAGTGTCAAATAGTACTTTTCCTGGATTTGCAAATTAGTGTACCCATCATTGCTTGCTTTGATTTGGCTATTTCATCTAATTTGTTACTACTTATTTTTCCATATATGGGTTTTTTTCTTATCCATTCTTCTGATTCCAAAATTTCTTCCTTTAGAAATCAATTTCTTTCCTCTTAGTCGGTTCCGATGATCTTTAAATTTTTGTTTATTTGGGCAATCGACTCTTTAGTGTGCCAATTGTCAACATTTATAGCAACTAATTTGTCGTTTATGTTTTCTCTCTTGGCCCCCTTGTCAGATTTGTGATAGGATATGGTGCATAAACTCATTTTGGATTTCTTAGTCCTTTCTTCTTCCCTCTCCCACCAACCTCACATATTGCAAGAAACTTTGCTCTGTGTTTGAACTTGTTTGGGTTGTGGAAAAACTAACGGTTGTGGCATTGCCATTTTCTATGGTTCGGTTTATCCTATCTAATTTTGTGGTTTGGTTTTTTACCCGCCGATCTTGTATTATTACCCCTTTCCTAGTCCTTGCGCATTTAAATCAAAACACCATGTTACATCATGCACATGCAAAGTGGGTCGTTCATTTTCAATGCCATTTTTCTAATCATTCACAAGAAATTTAAGATCTAAGTAAATTCACAAGATATCAAACATATACCATGTATTTTCATCGGAATATTTACATCGGATTACATCATTTAGCACACATGTGAGACAAAGCTCACTTACATAATTACATCATCCTCAGATTACAATAATCATTACCATACACTCTAATACAGTCTATAATACAAAGCACACTAAGTTAGTATAACTAAGCTGCCTCACTAGTCGTCTCTCTCATAATATTTTCCAAGTACCCATCCACTATATCGCGCACTACGACACAAAGTGCCCGGTAACTCAACTCTACACGTGGGTTTGTACTCTGGATCGGAACTCTATCCAAGTGTTAGGTCCGTCAAGGTAAAATAACTACTCACATACTTCAACACTTACTCATCTTCATTATAATCTTTTCCCTTGTCCATATTACTAAGGTACTCACATGTCCTAATTTCGATCTAGGTTGTTATAACCAGCGACCAAGGTAGGGGTTGTCGAGTCAGCATCGTCAAGGAGAGCCTCATCGCCCTCGGCAGGGCTACTCCTAGAAGCTAGGAGAATGATGGAGTGGACCTGATCTTCCATGAGGAAGTTGGGTGGAGGGAAACAGGGATGGCGCCGAGTCCCACTGATTCGATCGGGTTGATGGCGTCCGTGAAGCCGACGAAGAGGTTGATGGTGCCGATTGGCATCATGATGGCGTGGGTGACCGGGCGCGAGGCTAGCATGTAGCTGCTTGGCAAGATGTCATAGAAGTCACTGGTGGTGATCATGCGATCGGTGGAGAAGGTCCAGTCGATTGGCAAGTAGGGTATCACCATAGATCTCAGGCCTGATGATCCCATGCCCCATGGTAGGCGCCACTATCGTGGGAATGGTCACAACAGTCGCAACTGGAGGTAGCGATTGAGTAAAATGGGGGAAGGGAGAGCATGTCATATGGGGATTGAGATTGCAAGGACACATGTGTTTATCTAGGTTCGCCCCCGTAGGGTAACGAGCTTACGTCATACTTTTTGTATTGATTGTGTTGATTACAATGACGGCGAGATCAAGTGATAGACGTCGAGTCACGTCTATGGGGTGTATTAGAGCGAATATGAGTAGAGGTTGCCCCTAGCGAGGTTTATATAGAGTCACCTCGCTAGGGTTTACAAAGATCAACACCGAATCAGATAAGGATCCGGAGTTTTGACCTAATCGACTGGGCCTAGCTACGCTTCTAGACTTCTGGTTCCAATCACCGCATTCCTTCCAATCCACTCAACATGGATCATATAATCACCAGGCTAGTGATCCCACTCGCCGTGAGGCGACTCCACTTCCTGGGCATGCCCTAATTGGCATATCCCCATCACTAGCAGTGCCGCCTGGCGCGAGAAAGGTCATAACAGTTGGATTTTGGGGCCTCCTATTTAAGGGGGTCCGTCCATCTTCCTCCCCATGAAGATCTTCTACTCTCTTTCCTCCTCCATTGTTGACTTCAAGATCTTGTCCTCTCCCTTTCCCCTCCTATGATTCTTGCATTTTTTTTGAGGGATTTGAGAGAGGAGATCTAGATCTACAACCTACCAAACCAAATCCCTACTTTATGGAGGAATCTTTGGGATCCAAATCTTGGAGTATTTGGTGTTATCTTATTGTGTCCTTCCTATCTTATCCTCCAATAGATTTTGTAGCTTTGGTGGAATTTGGGAGCAAAGGACTTGCCATTGCATTAGGTGCATCGGTTTGAGTTCTCTATGGAGAATCGATTAGTGAAAGCTTGTTTGCTTGTCACTCTTGGCTTCTTGAAACCCTAGATGGTCGGTGGCCTTTGTGGTGATTCTTGAGAGCCTCCAATTGAATTGTGGAGGTTGCCTGATGAGTGCATTTTTGCAGCATGTTTACCTTATGCTTTTGCATTAGTAGTGGTAGGATTTTGGTATTTTACCGCACTTGCACACACCTTTTATACTTGTTTCACCAGGATCCCAGAATTAAAGACAAATAGAACAAATCAATTGAAGCATTCATTTTTCGGCATAGAAATGACATTTGGAAGCAATAAAAACCTTCCAAACATTGACCCACGCACCTGCGATGAAGAGACAAGTTGCAAGGGCCAGCTAGAGGCTTTAATAAGCATCGGTATGGGCTCAGGATGCAGACGAACGCGTCCGCCATGTCCGTTGCATCTGCCAACCGAGCCGTTTAAGCTAATTTTATTGTCCGTGGAGTCAGTATAAGGGCTAATTTGGTTGCATGGGCAACCATTCCCAGGGTTTGAAACCCACGAGGGGGATTTCCACGTGCACACACGGGATCCCCTCCCACCAAGGGGAGATATCCTCACCACTGTTTGGACAACAGGGGGAGGAGAGGAAACCACGATCAAACAATTGGGCAAACGTGATGGTTAGCAGTAGAGAAAAAAGAAAAGCACGATCATAAACTAATTCTGTTTTTTCCTATCTAAAAAAACTCCGATTATTCCATAATAATTATACATATCAATTCCAAACAAATTTATAATTCCATACTTTCCATCTGGAATAAAAGGAATAATTCGAAAATTTTCAGGAAACATTAAATACACAAAAAATTACAAAATATGAAATAATTCATACAGCACTATTTTCTTATACAATGCAAAAGTATTTTGCTCCATGAAGAAACATTGCAACTTGTGATTGATCTGCGCTAACTTCCAAATCAACCTCTCGAGCATTTCTATCGGCTTTGCTGCAAGGAACCTGCAAAGTAAAAGAATCTCAATTATGTTAAGTGCCAGTGATTCGGTAAGTGATCAAATAGTGTACTTGAAATTATGCTTAGTGCTTGTGATTTAATAAAGGAAATATCCACTTTTAAGTAAAATGCTAACATGGCATGGGAAATAAATAATGTATAGGACTACATACACATAATTAATTGCCTTCCTACATTTATGTCATCAGTTGTATCACATAACAAAGGTTGGTTAAGTAAGCAAGCATTATAGCAAACATATCCATGTTACTGAATTTATTTTGTACTATAAAAGAAGACCAATATATTGTAAGAAATACGTGAACTGCTTTTGCAATCATATTTTTCCTTGCTATATATGACTGAATGATGACGAGGCTTCTCACCAGAAGACAACCGTGACAAGGCGGCGGCATACGCTGCTTGTGCCAGGAAGAAGACTTGTCGTGAATGAAATCAAAGCATGGAGACCGAGGAGGTCAAACCCGTCGCTCGAGGGGCGGAGCTGATCGGTAACATCAGGACGCACATTCAGGTTTGCAACTGACAATGATAGCTTGGCAACAGTGGAGCGTAACAATATGTTCACCGATAACCTGCAGCTTCTCAGACTAGTGTGCCATTCAGATTTGAACTACAAGTATTATTTCTGCTCTGTAGATGTCACCAATTCCAGCAAACATGTTATCTCTAAATGTAAAGCTTAGTGTCAATAAGCAGAATAATCAAACAGAGACGTACCAACAAATCAGCCAAGCTAATTTCTCTCCGGCGGAAGAATGCTATAAAAGGAAGATAGTCAGTAGATGCATAACCAATCTTGATGCTACAGGCCGACCATTGTGCATTGATCTTGGGAGGAGGGTTTTGTGCATCGACATTTTGCATGTCAAATAATTTCAACAACGTATCATGTTCCATAATTCTTTCCCTGCATCCATGTATCTGGTGGGAAAATATGGAGCAGCAAGTGGACCTAACGCTATGAACTTCTCCTAGTTTTGAATAAACACAGTGGGCTCTAAAGTAGGTCAAACAATTTTAAAGTATGCCTGCCACTCTGCTGTAAGTAAAAATGAATCCTGGAAGCAACATTACTAGCAGAACAAAATGTAATATGTTGTAATATGGTGCTGGAAGAAATACATATTGAGCGTAATCTATGAAACACGAGATCATATTTATATATGGATCATTTATTTATTCAAGCAATAACAAAACTTGGATGGCACAAATGCAAAGAAAGGGATATCCATTAGACCAGATGATGGTTGCGAATGCAAAATAAAACAAAAACGGATACTCCCTCCGATCCAAATTAGTTGACTTGGTTTTGTCTAGATTCAGATGTATCTAGCACTAAAACAAGTCTAGATATATTCGAATCTAGACAAATCTGAGTCAATTAATTTGGATCGGAGGGCGTACATTATATTGAGAGGTATTAACGGTGCAGATGAAAGACAAACACTAGAATCTTTTATACTTTGGAAAATCTTTGAAGCTACCAATCGAAAGAATGGTGCTTTTTTACTTCTACTAGCCAAACCAGGGATGCAAGATGTATCACAAATCAATACAAGTAGGGAAGTGAAGAAATTGCCCCAGCTAGAGTGGACAACATAATCAATCATTTTGCAACCAAGAAATTGCCCCAGCGTTGTTAGTCTGCAAGATCTACAATCGACAACATAATCCACCATTCTGCAACCAAATCAAATATACAAGAGATAAGAGATGATGAGATTAAACTGTACGTGGTAAGATGGCGGGTAGATCTGAATATATGGACTAGGAAGTTAGGGTATATCTGAATATATGGACCTAGTGTGGGGAGAAATAAGATTGCAAGGCGAGGCTCCTCACCGGAAGTCGACCATGGGGAGGCGGCGGACGTTGCTGCTTGTGCTGGGAAGAAGACGAGGCGGCTGGAGGTGCAGGAAATTAAAGCATGGAGATGGAGGTGGAGGTCGAGCCCGTCGCCGGAGGGGGGCGTAGGAGGGCGGTCCATCACCGGAGGGGGAGGAGGTCGGGCGATTTCCGTAGGGAGCCGGAGGAGGTTGTCTCGGGGCGGAAAGTTCGTGTCGCCGCCAACGCTGGCTCGGGAGAATTCTCCCGATGTCCGGAGTAGTGGGAGAAGAACCCGGGGATACTGGGCGGATCGGGCTGAAACTTCCCTTTCCCTATGACACCAAATGTCACAGCAGAAAAAACCGGGACTAGTATTCCACGTGGGGTTCTCGCACGGGAAAGTACGGGGATCCCGCTTGTTTCGATGTACCGGGATTTTTATCCCGGGAAATCAAATCCTGGCCGGGAATCAAAAAAACAGTTTAAATCACCGGATTTTCTTCCCCACCTCTCTACTAGTGGATTTATTTCCTCTCGGAAAAGACTGGATTCCCCTCCTACCAAACAAGCCCTAACAGGGCTTCAGTTCCCTTCGGTTTCCGCTGGATGATACGGACGTGCCAGTGCAACTACTTGAATACGCGACTTCTTTGACCATCAACTCATATATACTCCCTCTATTTCTAAATATAAGATGTTTTAGCTTTGTGAAAAGAGTGTATCTAGAGGAAGTGGTTTTTTTTCTCCCGGGTGCATATGCACCCTTTATTTGAATTTGATTTTTATCAAAATTTGAAATGCCAATTTTTTTAAAAGAATATGTGCATGTAGAACTTCAAGTTTTAGGTGCCCACAAAGTCGTTTCACAAGAAATGAACATTTTGGGGGGCTTGTGCGAAAAAGACAAAATTTGGTGCCAAAGTAACGTGCTCCATGACACAAAAAATTGTCTTTTTTACACAACACACAAAATATATCGGTTTTCGGTGGAATGACTTCGTGTGCACCTCAAACATGAAGCTACACATGATCATATTTTTTCCAAATTTTTGAAAAATATTTTTTACATACCGGGTGCATATACACCCGGGTGTAGAAAGGGGTTTCCGGTATCTAGACCACTTTTAGTGTGTAGGTTCACTCCAAATATACATAAACCTACACACTAAAAGGAGTGTAGATATATTTTTTTCACAAAGCTAAAACATCTTATATTTTGAAACGGAGAGAGTACTACGGAATAGCTAGTTTGATCAACAGTTTGTAGTAGTACATACATTATTTTATTTCCTAATCTTAAAAAAGATGCTCCAGATTTGTCTAAATATGCATGTATTAAAGGTATTTTGATGTATCGATACAACCAAATCTAGACAAATTTGCAACATCTTTTTGGGGACAAAGAGCCTGGCACAGACGATAAAGAAATAAAATAAATTTCGTATTGACGGTGATTCTGACTTCCTCCGTTTGGCTTGAGGCGACACTCCCTTACTTGACGATGCCACTCTCGCAAACATGCCTATGGAAGATCTCAACAATGCTGCTTTAGGCGATCTCAGGGGTTGTGGCTTCCTTTTCTCATTCTTCTTGGAGGGTGGCTTCTCGCTCTCTTCATCAACACCTCTCTCAATGGGCTCTCCAACATCAACCTTGTGGCAAGTGAGATCTAACACCAACCCCGGATGGATTGATTCACCTTCCTTGAGGTAATAGGTATCCAATAATGTTTCATTGGTGTCGAGGAGGATGGCATGCTTCACCTCAGATAACAGGATCAATTCCTCATACAACTCACTGGTCGAACTATGGAGCAGCCTCGTGGAGTAGGAGGCATGCCACCTCCAAGGTTTCTCTTGCATCAAAAGGAACATGGGTCTTGGCACTACCCAACTGCTGCGCCTTCTTGATTTTCCCATGTTCCATCCTCTTCCTTTTCTTCTTCTGCGATAGCGCCAGTGGGCTCTTCTATATCAACAAGAACCTTGGTCTTCTCAGCCTTTGATAACAAGATTTGTGGCTTCTCTTTCTTCTTTTTCTTCTTAATCTGCGGTTTTTCAACATCAGCATGAACCTGGGTCTTCTCAGCCTTTGAAAACAAGATCTACCCCTTATTGATAATTGCAGTGCCGCCCTTGATTACTGGCTTCTCCACATCAATTGGCTACATTTTAGGCGCATACACTTGGTTAGTTGGATAGAAAATATAATACAAAGAATAATTTAAAGAGGAATACAGTGGAAATGAACTTAAAGAGGAATAAAGCTGAACTGAAATTTAAAGAGGAATCAAAGCAGCAACGGCCGGGAGCATCTTTGGTAACGTTCTATGTATTGATCTCAACAACTGATGTGCTAAAATGGTATATGAGTCACTCTCTTGGTTGCAGATTAGATTCATTGGGTTTTCAATTGTATTCCTCTAGACGTCCTTCTTCTACATGGTCTCTGATCCACCACCTCTATACAGATACTGAATATACTATATTGAAACTTATCGCCAATCTCAATGTCGACAATAATCTATTGATCATTTGTACTAATGGCTATGATATTCTACACAGATGCAAAAGGAGAAAACAATGTTACAAAGAAACAAGTGGGGTGTTCCATAATTTCTCCTAGATTTTCTTTCTGGTAATAGAAAGATTTTCCTTTGGTGTTCCATAATGTTACAAAGAATTTTGTGCATTCTCTACCAATCAAGAGAGGAAATAAAAATCCAAAATTCTGGACGAACATAGCATCCAGGTATATGCATGAGGCAATTCATCCTTTGTGCAATCAAGAGAGGGAAATACAAAGTACCAACTATATGGTTCTTGAAAGCAGACCTATTCCGATGTATCATTTTCTTTCTCCTCTTCTACAAGATTATTCCCCACCTCAGCCTCCTCCCCCTCTGCAAAATTCTTCTCCACCTTTGCATCCTCCTCTTCTGCTAGATTCTTTCAAAGGTCCGCCCGATTCATCTCGTTCTCCATTCTCCCACGCGGCGATGGCATGAGAGCTTGGGCGTGGGGTGGCAGCGACGAGATGGGTGCCGGCCCAGCAGTGACGAACGGTGTCGGGATGGCACAGGCCTAGAGGGAAGGGGACGAGGTGGGAATGGGGTGGCTACGACGAGCTAGGCGCCGGCCTTACGGCGACGAAGGCGTCGGGATGGCGTGTGCCTAGGGGAGAGGCGACGAGGAGGGCGCTGGCCCGGTGGAGACGAACGGCGTGGCGACCTGCCCTTTCTACTCGATTGTTCTCTGTTTTGCCATGAGCTACAACCGTTTTTTCTAGAAGGATACACGGGCTTAGCAGGATACACAGACGTAGCAGGCTGTGTCCGTTGTGTCCGTCAAAATTATGTGGCCCATTCGCGACGCTGTTTGGACTATTTAGATGGACATGGAAAACGGACTCCATGGACGCCCCCGTCCATCTGGGCACAACCCACCCGTATGCGTGCCTGTACCATGGGCCATCAAAGACTCCTAGTCAAATAGTTGCACCCCATGCGGACAGATCAAAGATCCGACATTCAGAGACACCATAGTTCATAGAAACCTTACCTCTAGAAGAGATCTGAAGGGGGAATTAGCATAAGGGCTTCAATCGTCACCGCAACGGAGATTCTTGGAGGCCTAGGCATCATCTTCATCATCAACTACTTCCACTCCATCATCGTCACCAATCCCTCATCTCCACTATATTCATCTTGTTGTACTCCCTAAACTATTGTTGTGGATTTACACCAATATTCATCCATATATTTGTACTCCATGCATATTTCTATGATGTTGATTGTCTCCATGTGTTAGTAGTTTACCTTATCCTTGGGGAGATGGAGAAACCCTAGCAACATTATAAATTGAAATAAATATGATCTATAACTTTATTGATGTATATGTATTAGTTTGCTTTCTTAATGATATGTGAATGTCGACCACATAACATTTGCCTACAGTACAAGGGAGGAAACTATTCTTGGGTATGTGATGGTGTGAAGATGCTAAGTGACATATTGCATTGGATTATTATCCGTGTATTCAAGGGGGAGGGGTAAGAGTATACTCATAAATCCTAGTACATGACCATTTGGTTAGCCCTTAATTGTTGGGGATCAGGGTGGCTGGCCTACGATCACAATTGTGGTTATGAGAGATAAAATATAATGTAGCTGGTTTTTTATCATATAACTTGGAGCTTCTCCCATACATATGCATAACTAAAGACATATATATCATAATCATGATTAATTTAATTGCTAGTCGTGGAAGCAACACTCCTTGAGAATGCTTTACCACTTTGCAATTCCAATTAATTTACATCACGAACCCATCCCTCTGTATACTTGCATTAATTCAGTACTACTTTGTTCACACACACAAACACTCTTATACACCCCCGCATGAAACCAAAGACAATTTTCAAGCACTCTTTAGTGAATAGTGGCAAGGGGCATTAAGACCTTTACCAATAGATCCTCGTGGTTCGATACTCTTATTTTGAAACTAGCTACAAACGATTTGTACACTTGCAATCATCATTGACCCAAGCATGTACGAGTATTGTGACCACCCTCAAGTGTCCCATAGTGTATAGTATGCTTGCCTTTTGTGGTACGCATATAGGAGAATAAGGTGAGATTTTTGTGGCATCGATGTGTGGTGTGCCTTCGCATCTTGAGGTGAGGTTTTGTGTGGCGTTCGGTGTGCATCGAGCCACCACACCTCAAGATGAGTCATTTGTGGCGTTTGAGGAGCATTAATCCATCAAACACAACAAAAATACCCCCATACGTGACGGATTTTTGGGGCGGCATAAACAAAAAGAACCGACAATAGTTGGTTACACGGTGGGTGAGTTTTGGCGACACCATTTTGTTTTGGTGGGCACTTATACGCCGTGGCACACACGGTAGCGATGGATTTTGGTGCCGTGGTACATGGACGGGGAAGGCGGCGGTTTTTAACACCTCGCTTGGCCAACGGAGGCATTCCCATTGTCCGCTACCTATTTGAAGCACCATTAATTGTTGATGTTTGCTGGAGAATGGTCAATCACTGCCCGCTGACTGGTTAGGCTTGTCTGGCTGACAGGTGCAGACCACCACTATTTACCCATGCTGATGGAGACTGGCATATGGGCTCTATAAACCAATTCGGCCCACGTTATTGGGCGCATGCATTATAGATCCCATAAAGCAAAAACTATATTTCACAAACAACCCACCCCATTTCCTACATAATACAAGGAGTCCTTAGTCCCTATTATCTCAACTCCTCTCTCTGTACAATGCCACACCCACTCTCTCGGCAAGAAAAACACTAGGTCTAGACACAGTCATTTCCAAATATATCCTAAGATCTCACCAACTCCCATCTCTACTACTGTCGGCCCTCCCAAATGCGGCAATGCCTCGCAAGCTCTGCCAATCCGACCTAGCCTCCACGCCGGAGTCGTCCAAGCCTAAGGTTATTCCTCAATCAATGTGTTGTTGGATCTTATTCTTTCTCTAACTGATTTGTTGTTGGATATTGTTCTTTCTCTAATCGATGTGTTATTGGATCTTGTTTTTTCTCTAATCGATGTTCTGTTGGATCTTGTTCTTTCTCTAATCGATCTGTTGTTGCATCATGCTCTTTCTCTAATCAATCTGTTGTTGCATCATGCTCTTTCTCTAATCGATCTGTTGTTGCATCATGTTCTTTCTCTAATCGATTTTCTATCTCTTTCAGATCCACGACAACATGGTCAGTGTAGCTCGTGCGAATGATTACAGACAGGGCGTCGTCGCTATCGCACTAGCCGTCGCTGCCATGAAAGCATCATCGTTAGAGGATGGTGGCCATGTCTGCATTTGTCACAGTTGGGTGTTAGCAGAATAGAGAGGAGATCAAGATTAGATTAGGTAAATTCCTCCACTTATCCTGAAGATAAGTGGAAGAATTAGGTTAGTTGTAGATAGCTTTAGTTCATTATTTTCATAATTTTTTAAAAGAGAAGTTGAATACAAGGATTAGATCCTTGTAAGAAGTGGTTGTAGTGTAATATGATGTAATAAATATCCTCTCAATAAAATTGAAATTTTGATTAGAATACATTAGCTTCCTAAATTAATGATTGTAAACTGCTTACTTTGATTTATGTTACTGTAATTAATTATCTAGATTGATGATATTGTACAAACCACGACATTAGTAGTACGTGACTCGACACTAAAGTTCTGACGTCTTTAGTAATATAACGAGGCACATCCACTGCTGTGTCGCGGAAACGCTAGCTCGGTGAATCACGTTGTACCGCGTCAAAAAATCCACCGCCATTGCACAATCCTCGATGCAGTTATCCCTGACTGCTTTTTTTACCATGCTAGCACGAGCGCGGTGACTAAGGCTATGCCTCGGAGTCTATAAGCGCCAGGGTCCGAGCTCCATGTTGTAGTGGCACCTCTCCAACAGAGAAATAACTTATTTGGAAGTGAACTTTAGGATAAAATCATCGTATCCGCGTACCTCGGTTATTCCTATATCTTAGCTCTTTACTGATGCACTTTACTTTTGTGATAGCCTTTGTTCTTGAAGTACTATATCTTGCTATCATATTGTTGCTTGCTTGCTTATCATAAGTTGTTGGTGTACTTAGTTGAACCTAGTGAATTTAGTTTTATTCTTGATAAATTAAACGCTAGTTTTATTCTGTATTTATTAGAGGCTAAACCATAATTATTTTAAGATGCCTATTCACCCCACTCTAGGTGACATACTAATCCTTTCAACGGGATTTTCTGCTTGAGGGCACAGTCATTTCCGCCGCCTTGGGGAGGCGAAGGCTGATGATGACAGGGACAATGAAGCGGTTTGGGACACTGTGCCCCTACCTAGCATGCCAGATGTCGAGTGTAAAAACTCAGACACCGAGGATGCAGGGCAACCCTTTCCTTGTTCGAGTGTGGGTGTGAGATTACCAAACCACATCGACAAACATGGAATCACATAGGAGACGCAAGATTTACCCAGTTTTGGGTTGCTCAGAAGAATACCCTACTCCTGCAGGATGACGTGTATATTTTTGTGAGGGAGCAGTTGTGGTTTCTTCCTATCTACCAAGGAGATGTATCCTACTGTACCCCTATTCAGGGCCTCCTTTTTTATTGAGGGTTACCCGGGCGTGGCACCGCGCATGGTGTGCCACACGAATCGAGCGGTTTGGCGTGCGTCGCATGCATTCGCACGTGGGACCAGTGGTAGAGGGAGGGAGATGGTGTGTTGAAAGGAGCAACTGCATCGTACTAGAGCCAGGATATTTACTACGGTAAGGGCGAGGAGTCGTGTTGACTCAACATTGGGCTTCCTAGAGAAGGAAGTGTTGCCCCCGGGATGGCCCGGGATAGGCGTCTTACGCGAGGGTCATTGCTTATTTGACCCTGATTCCTCTTTGTTGTGCCCCACACATTTCGGGGCAATGGGGAACCTGGTCTTCATGGCTCTGATAGATGGTTGCTTCTATTGTGCGCTAAGCCTTTGGGACCTTAGCACGACGACTTCCCATCTATGTAATACAACAAGCTGCGCTATGACAAGCTTTGCCCGCCTCTAGTGATGGAGGGGTGAGGACGGCTACGCATCTTTGGCTCGTTCTAGTGTATGTAGTCATTGCTAGGTGGTCCAAGGACCTATTTGTAATTTTATTACTTTTTGGGATCTTTGTACTATTGTTGATGATCATTAATAAATCGATGGATTTTTTGCAAAAACAAACATTATGTTGCCTCCTCTATCTTTGCCTCCAAGTCTCCTCTTCCACTGGTGGATCCTCCCCCACTTCAACTGACCTCTCCTCCCCCTCTGTTGGTTCGGCTGGTGCTAAGAATGGGGAGGCTATGATCTAATGGGGGATCAATAGTTTGCCTCATTAGGGTTTATTTTTATGTTATGTTTGGGTCTCTGGTTACCTGGGGCGAGGTGATGGTATCACCATCGGCATGGAATAAGTCATCTCCGCCTCGCCCTTGTTCCGCTAGTGCTTCATATGAGTATGCATATGGCATGGTAACTATATTGATAATTTATATGTGTAATACTTCACTCATTCATCCATGATCCATATGAGTATTCCAATGACATGTGAAAGATCAGTATTGTTGATTAGAGGGGGTGAATATGCGACTAACAATTTTAACTTTCTTTTTCAATTTAGGCTTGGCGGGAATATGGATTGTCTAGATATGAAACAATGTGGACAATCCTATATGGCAAGATACAAGTAAGCAAGTAAACAACTAGTAGTAAAGGGCAAGGGAACAAGGAAACCACAAAGAAGATACGAAGATGATTCCCGTAATTCCTTCCTTTTGAGGGGAAGTACGTCTACACTGTAGGGATGTGGTGCCACAAAGGACACCAACACCACAAAGGCCTCACTATATTCTCCCGTGGGCGTGCCACCAAGTCAAGCACATGATCCACTAAGCGTTGGTCTTGAAGGCGGTGACCAAAACCTTTGTAAAGGAGGCAGCTTCCACAACCAATTGGAGTCTCCCAACACAACCACAAAGCTTTACAACACCAAGTACGAGCTCTGAGGCTGACCACTTCTGTCCAGAGTTCCAAGAATCCAAGAGTAATAAGTTCCACTATGGAATCAAGGGAGAAAATCAATTTCCTTTGGTGAAGATGTAGATCTAGGTTTTCTCCCCCAAATCCTCGAAGGGCATAGAGTTTGGTTGGGTATACAGAGATCTAGAGTAAATTTAGCTCATCATTCATGGATGAGAGACTCGGAAGGGCAACCTCCTCTTGGGGAAGAAGGGGGATTTTATATTTCCCCCCAACTAATACGCTGTTGTACTAGTAACGTGCCGCTAAATTGACACACCACCGACTACAGCTGGGCGCTGCGTGTGGACAAGACACCACCATGTGACATGCCACACATGAGACAGTGGTGTCCGAGAGGCACGTGCGGTCAACCTTTTCTATGACACGCCACATGGGGAGGCCCACCTGTGAGTGACAGAAAAAGATGAGGCGGTGACATTCTTTGGGGTATACTTAATCCCCTTTAGCATCCTAGCGCCAATTCATTCCATCTCACTGCCGCTTTGCACTCTATCTTCAGCCTGATCCACATTTCCATGCTCCCTCTGACGAGCAATTAGAGCCTAGGGCCTGGTCACGATTAGATCCCCCACGGGAAGTCGCCGCCGTGGAGGTTACAATGTACACGACAGTCATGGCAATCCTTCCTATGACACGGAAGCCGGCAAGAGAAATGTCCCGACACCCGTGGCACGACAGCGAGGGCCCGGGCACCGCCGGGGGACAACCAGACCAACCAGTAGGCTTTCTTTCCGAAGTTTCCTCCTTAAATCATTGAATTCATAGGCATAGGGGCGTCCCAGGCAGTGGTTCATTCAATGAGAAAGAAAGACAGGAGGGCAGGATTCGTCGTGTCGGGCGAATTCATTCTGGGAAAAAAGGGGGAAGGGAGTCACCTGAGCTATGCGAAGGGAAGGAAGTCGTGGGCTGAGCCGGAGGTCACTTTTCCCGATCCATCCCGAAGGTTTTTTTCCCTCTCTCGCCCCATCATCGTACCCAGTCCTGCTATCGGCTCAGCCCTATCTATTCATCTCCCAGTATCCCGGACCATCGGCCACCCCTTCGGGTGGGATGTCCTCAATGACATCTTCCTGCCGGAACACCTTTGTCGGCAAGATCTCAACGAGGTTCACTTGGAGTGCCTCCACGAGGTGCGCGTGGACCCTGATGACGCAGTCATGCGTGCCCACCTCGAACAAGTTCGGAAGGCGCTCGACACGCAGAAGGGAACTATCACTCTGTCAAGGAAGAGTAGGGCATCATCATACTGCGACATCATACTGCGGTACCGGCATGCCCTTTACCGGTTGCATGCACAATCCTACCAGTAGCGTCGAGTTTGGCCGTCGCTAACGTTGATTTTCCACGCCGCTAATGAGCATTTCTCCACTAGTCAAAATCGCAATTGCTCAAATCGCCTGTTTGCCCCTCCCCTCTACTGGCGTACGTGTCCTTTGAGAGGGGCTTACCGGTGCTTGGGTCCTGTGACGGTTGTCGCGAGGCTCTCCTGTCGCTCTCCTGTCCAGACTTGACGAACGGGTATGCGGGGATGATATTGCAGACGATTCAGGGGGTGGGAGCTCGGAAACTTGCGACACGACACAGAGCGGCCACGCACGCACGGGGGTGGGCTTAGAATTCGCTTCACTTTCCAGGCCCCAATTCCTCAGCCACCGAAACAAGTGAATTCAGGCCATCCAATTCCAGATTTCCAATTCCATAGCCAATTCGGTGCATCCAAACACGGCATAAGACTAAAAAGATTCTCTAACCATTCATATTGTCGAGTAAAAAGATGTACTCCCTCCGTCTATATATATATAACTGACTTGAGTTTGTCTAAATATAAATATGTATCTACACACTAAAACACATGTCTAGATACATTCAAATTTAGACAAACCTAAGTCAGTTATTTCTGGACGAAAGGGACTATTATTTCACAATTCGATAAATAATACTTTTCGGTGTGTTGTAAGTTAAATGAAATAGATGGAGGGAATATCCAAGTTCTGATTGTTGTTTGGATCAGTAGGATCCTTTTAGTTGTGGGTGTCGACTGCCGCTGTTCTTTGGCTCTTTAATAAATGGCAGCTTCTTTGGGACCCACTAAATCCACAGCAAAAGGAGACACATCCCAGAACAAGCCAAGAATGATGAAAGAGCAAAGGAGAATAAAGCAACAGCTCCAGCACAAGAAACTGCTCTTAAAGAAAGCACAAGACGGTGTGTTCACCTATGTTGTTTTGCATTGAGAAGTGTGTTAAAAAGAGAAGCTTCTAGGTTGCACAAACAAAGATGAAACCCTATTGATGCAGCATAAAGCATTACACTAGTAGTTTGGCCTGGAGGGTTTCCTTGCCTACCTACCCCCAAGAAGAAAAGCATATAATCCCTCCGTCTCAAATTAGTTGTCTTCGATTTAGATACGGATATATCTAGTTATAAAACATGTATACATCCATATCTAGACAAATCCGAGACAACTAATGAGACGGAGAGAGTAGATAATTGGGTCTCCCGGGGCCAGTTTCATATTTCACTTTCAACAGAATCTACATAAACAGCCTTTAGTCAGCAGAGTGCAATTTCTTTCACTTTGGAGTATAAGTAATTGTTGTATGTACCAATGGGCTTGGTGGTATAAAGCGATCACTCGGGGGTTTGTCACTTTGAGCTTTACTCTTTTGGACCAAGATCTTCTTACCCGTCACATGGTGGATGAAATCTAAGAGGACCTATATCAACAGACACATACAGCTTCCGCTCTCCAGATTTTCGTCTCAAGTTCAGACAGGCACATCGTCACACAGACACAAACTACCTCTTCCTTCTACCACTAAGATCCACTGGAAGTTACAGGAGAATGGGAGTTCACTGCCATCACCTGGCCATTTTCGCTGTGCTTGTTCTTTTGGCCTCTGCATCAGAGACTCTTGCCCTTCGAAGCCTGGGCATGTTTGCCCAAACAGTCCGTGCAAATGTCTCACCAGCAGGGCAACCACGAGAGCTTGCAGGAGGACGTGCTGCCGCTGCTACTGAAAGATTTGATGTGTCGGAGAAGCACGCCCCAGCAAGAAGCTCCCCCACTTCGACAGTCTTCGACCCCGACAGAATGAGCAAGCGGCGCGTCCGAAGAGGGTCCGATCCGATTCACAACAAATGCTAAGGTTACATGATCTTCAGACTAACATCCTTGGAGTGTTTTGGGTTCTTTGAGTTTTTCTTCGTGTTTCTTTTATGGATCTGAGTTGTTCCATGAGAATGTCCAGAGTAAAGTAAGAAGGTACTCTTCCTATAGGAATGGAATACTTGTATAGTCATGGGGAGGGCGTGCAAGGGTGTCACCATGTATGCATCGCGATGTAAATCATTATAATGAAGAGAAGTTTTGTATTAGTTCTAGGAAATGAAAAGGTTGCAGTGATATGGCTCGTCTGATTCTGCAGTAACTGTGGCAGACAGATATCAACCACAGGGTGTGTGCTGTGTAATCCTTTTGAGTTCATAAGGAACAGAGGCAGCAGTAGTTCTTGCCGTTGGCAGGATAAGCAAGTTTTCTCGAATATCAAACACATTTCTCATTGTTACCTTGTTGAGTTTTCATTTTTTTTTTTCACATTGAATCTTTATGGGTGCAGCGATTAAGTTCTCTTTCCATTGGGGGACTATTTTCATGTATGTGATAGTTTGATACTGGCAAATTTCTTGACAAGGAAACATGCACTACCACTTGCTTATTTTGCAGTGGAATTCTCTTTCCCGAATGAGGCCTAAGTTGGTCCCAACCTATGATTTAGTTTGAGAATGTATGCAATTCCTTGGATGTATCTTTCAGTTATAGACATGCCTTTCTATTTTACCGGTCGTGTGACTTGCTATCATTTAGTACTCCCTCCGTCCCAAAATAAATGACTTGAATTTGTCCAAATTCACATGCACCTAGACATGTTTTAGTGTGTAGATTCATACAAATCTAGACAAATCGAAGTCACTTATTTTGGGACCGTGGGAGTACGATAGATGAAAATGCTCCTCTTTAATGCCCATTCCTTCAATGACGCTCACGTTGTATTCTGCAGACATACAATAGCAAGTTGAGCTCGCCAACAATGATTCCGCACCTGAAAGGTGCCTCTCAACTCGCATCCATTTTTGCGTCTTCCTTCATGTGCATCTCCAATGCCTTCGGCGCCAGTACCAGTCCTCAGCCTGTACAGGAAGGTCACAAGGAGGTCTAGAGCTTCCGCTGAAAACTGGTGACTGCCGCAGGGTCAAGCTCGGCAGAGTTCCAAAACCATAGTCCCTTTATTGTAATTTGTAACAAGAAACCATAATCCTCATACTATTCTAACTTTTTTTGTATTCAATAAGCAGGACATATCAGCGCCACTTAGAAATAAATAAGACCAGCCATATTAGGGACAGAACGAACCTAATCTTATACCATTTGGGCCAACACAATATTTTTGTTAACTCAGCTTGTGTTCTGTTATTGAAAGAGAATACTACCTCCGTCTAGAGACTTGGATTTGTCTAGATACGCATGTATCTAGATATGTTTTACTGTATAGATACATGCGAATTTAGACAAATTCAAGTCACTTATTTCAGGACGGAGGGAGTACTATATATCTTTATGTACATGGGGATGCTGAAATTCCATCACATAAACACTGGCTGAGGCAATAAGGTTGCACCATGTATTAGGTGTTCCACCTGAACCATATATGCCTAAGGCCCACCGTACATTGTACGAAATGAGCCTGGTACTGATTAATGTCTACTGGGGTGGTTCTGGACGAGGTGAGGCAGCAGCTTCAGGTGCCACAGCGAATTGCATTGTCCCATTCCGGTGGAGAATGATTGCCACTTCTGTTGGTAATAGCGTTGCTTCTTCCTATTTACCGAATATTGTAAACAATTAATAACCATATTAAAAAAGATAACTGATTTTCAGATAATGGTGTTGACTATTGAAACAGAAATGAATGTGTGCAGCATTCCAGTTATTCATGGGTACTGAACTACTGGTAAACTAACCATACAGATTTTTCTTTTCTGGCATAGCAACATCAGGTAAGTTTGGATGGTAGCCAAGCTCACCCTATCAAGTTGTTGGTTATGAGCCCATGACCCAAAATTTTGGTCTTTGTTTGGATCGTTGCCAAAAAAAATTGGCATGCCAATGGATCTTTGCCAAAAAAAATTGGCATGCCAATGGATCTTTGCCCACTCTAGTTCATTTTTCTTGCCAATGTTGGCCAACTCATGGGCAACCAAAATTTTGGCTAGCAAAATATTTGGCAGGGAACCAAACATACACATCATGTGTGAGCAGTATGGTTCAAACTGCATCAGTCCCAAATCCCAACTAGGGCATGTGCACAGTCAAAGGAACAAGATCAAATACTTGTCCACATGATTTTCCAAATAAATATTTAAGAAACCAAAGCTTCGTTGATGAACATTATGTAGAACAAGAGTATTTGCATCAGCTACAAACCTGTCTTTGTCTTTGACGCTGCATGATACTAATAGCCCAAGCCATGATGTAGCATGGCAGAAGAAATCCAGCTGCCCTCAAAAGGAATAGCTGTCAAAGATCAACAATTAGACAAATTTATGGCAAAGGACTAAACACACGACATCAGATGTGAACCTAATGCTAGCCACAAAGATTAAAACTTGCCTAACTTGATAACAGCAACAGGCAATACTAAGTACTTAGTATATTAGAAATCC
Organism: Avena sativa; assembly: GCA_916181665.1. Taxonomy (NCBI): domain Eukaryota; kingdom Viridiplantae; phylum Streptophyta; class Magnoliopsida; order Poales; family Poaceae; genus Avena; species Avena sativa. The sequence continues at coordinate 625,882,145 of OV702291.1, read as the reverse complement.
AACATATACCGAGAAAACAGCAGACGCGTCGTCTTCATCATCACTACTAGTGATGGTTATTGTGTGCCTCAGGAGCAGAAGAGCCATTAGCTGGATAAACAGAGCAAGGACATATCAATTACCACCCAATATAACATCATAGTAATGGAAACATTAATAAAAGGAAGAACATACAGAACTGCAAAAAGAAATAGTAATAAGCAAGAAAAAGATCTTTCTGAGTTGGCTGGTTGATCAGGTAAGGCCAGGTCAAGGGACTCAACTTCATAGATGAGATTTGACCTTTCTATGATCACATATTTACAAAAAATAGAAGGAAAAGAGTGCGCCTTTTCAAAACATAAATTATCGTATGAAGAAATACTTACAATCAGAAATATTGAGCGGCAAAAGGCAGCAGCATTATTGTTCGTTGCAGTATATTCATCATACTCATCTTCAAGTAAACGGTGTTGAGCAGCCGCCATAGCCAAGATTCGAGGATCATGTAAATCCAAACGATTACCAGAGATGGACCAATCTCCACTAGTATAAAAAGCAATGCAGCAATGACACATGACATAATATAAAAAACTTTATGCTTGAGGAATAAATTGCTAACTGCTAACAAAAAATATTCTGAAGATGACAGGATGAGAAAATATCAGTTTCAAGAATTGTTATACCAACCTTATCTCTATAGTAGTCTCATCATGATTTATCCGGGCTGGGGCAGTGTAACCAGGTTTGTATGACTGATCAACAGAGAATAAAAACTCATAATCTGATTCGCAGCAACAAAGTTCACAGTTAAGTCCACAAAGGAAATGTGAATAATACTGTGCAAAGATATTTAGCAAAAGATGACAACTTAGGGCATAAGAAATCATGAAATCTTCTAAATCTTTTAGGGAATTTTCTTAGATTGGGTTACAATGCATATATTCTAATAAGCATGATCCCACTTGTATTTATGGTAGGTTTTAGTACTTGGCAAGAATGCCCAATGTGCAAATAAATACATGAATTTGGCACATTCAGATAGGCAGATAATAAGAGGACACAGAAAAATAAATAAACTTCCAGCTTGCTAAAACATTGCCAAAATAAAATACTATGCTAAGGAGACCACATAGGACATAGCACATAATGCATGTTGTGTGAACCAAGTTTACATGCAACGAGAACTGATGCAGATTCCCTTAGTCATACTCACACACACTTGTCTCCATCGTTAAATAGAGGAACAGCCAAACAGGACTATCATTGCACCCACGAACAGAACTGAAGATGCTACAGTTGCTTACCTCATGGCAGATTTCACAGATTATGTCTCCCTTCTCATTACACCATCGCTGCACACACTCCCTATGAGCATACTGTGCAATAAAATGTTGTAGAACAACATTTAGCCAACATATGTAACTGAATGTAAAGGCCCTCATAAACATCCATTGCTTCCATAACATAAATGCTAGCAAGGATATAAGGTATATTAGGTGAGCAGTTATATCATTTGTCCAACGACAATGACTGGAAGTGCCTTCAGTTAAAGGCTACCAGCACAAGATAACTAGTCCTTATGACTTCATCCATAAGCTTGTTGCAAGTAGCTATCAACATGCAGAAAAAAAGATGGCCAACTCTTTAAGCAACAATATGGCAACCCAAACATTCACCTATTCACTCATGTCATCATTACTTTATGTAACTACTTCGCCCTGAAAGTATCAGGAGACACGGCAACAAAGAAGATTATAGCATACAAACTCAAGAGGCACCCCACCTAACATACTGATGCATCTAAAAGGCACATCCACAATATACTAACAATGTGTTCACATGGCATGAGCTACCACTCACCTTCTAATCTAACTGCATTCCTATACATTTCTTGTGCACGCCACACGCATGCATTGTACACATGTGAACATTTCACATTGTTTGAAAGCCTAAATTAATTATCTACTAACATTACTAGAACTATTCGGAGAAAATAGGATTAGCAACATGAACTGCAAGCAGAAGCCTAGTTCAGAGAAGGAAGCATGCACCTTTAGGCTGCCGCTGCAAGCGCAGGGACTCTCAAGATTCTTGGTCAGGTCCTCCTCCTGGCAAATGCGGCACTCCACCATCCCAATCAGCGCGTCCACTTCCTCCACGCAGGACGCCAACCCCGCTACCTCACCGGCGCGGGACGATATGATGCCCCGAACATCCACCGCAACATGATCCCCCATCCGAGTAGAGTAGCCCAAAACTTCACTCCCCAAATAGCTTCCGCAGGGATTCGATACCTGCAATCCACAAAAACCCTCAGAATCTTCACAAATAGCCAGACTTACCGCAAATCAGACGGATTGCAGGGCGAAAGGAGGGCTAAAATCCTAGAAATTGCGGTGGGGACTGAAACAGGGCCAAATCCAGGCGGACAATTCTTGGATCAGAGCGAGGATTTCGCCTCCGAAAAAAAAAAGGCATCCGCAGATTACCAGCGACCAGAAAGGAAATGGAGAGGACACAGGAGGACTTCACCTCAACGGACGAGCTGTTTGCCACTCCTCTTCGAAAGATCCCCAGGTTTTCTTCGCGTTTGTCTCCCGAGTAGACGCGCGGTGTTTTATCTCTCGCCGCGTGACGGCGCCGGCCGTTCGCCGTTTAGCCCTGATGGGGGTGGCCCGAACGTAGGAAAAAAGGCGTAACTTCCGTTTACTGACTTGCGGTTCCCACAAAGGTGGGCCAGGTTATATTTTTTTAAAGATAATAGGCAAATATTGCCCAGCTTTAATATTAATAAAGCTAACAGAGTCACACATCACCGACTTAGATGAGGCCTACAGCTTAGCCGAAAGAAACAAGTCTGAACCGAATAGAGAGCGGGATCGGTCTCCCAACTACACACCGAAGGCTAGAGAGATTGCAAGACTAGACAACATTGCTTCCAGGTGTGGGCGAACCGTCAGTGCTTCCTGGCGCCATCTTGAGGTAAAGGAGCCTTAGTTTGTTTGCCATCCATGATAGGCCGTCCTTGTCCTTTTCTTTGGCGTTGAGCTTCCATAGCTGCAAGAAGATCACCATTTTATAAAGAAAGTCCGCAGGGTGGCGAGGCACCTTCGATTCAATCGCCATTTGTTGCGCGTAAGCAAAGCGCCCAAGCTCGAGCCACAAAGAAAATCCAAAGAAGACGCCTCGACTGCCCAGAGAAACCCAAGAGAATAGCGAAAAAATGAGCAAAGCAAGTGGGTCGCCAATTGCACCCAAGAATCTGGCAGAGAGCTCTCCAAGCAAATTTCGCCAGAGAGCAAGTGAAGAAGATGTGTGAGGCATCTTCCCCGGCCCCACACAAAGCGCAAGCGCCGTTAGAAGGTCCATGTCTCGAGGCGATTAGCTGTTTCGAGGGTAGGCGATCAAGGGCGAGCTGCCACGAGAAGATCTTGATTTTAAGAGGTACTTTAGCGGCCCAGCTGTCGCTGAAGTGTGCTACCGACACCCCCTGGGTCAGTAAGTTATACATAGATTTCACCGAGAAAACTCCGGACGGTTCAGGGTGCCATAGTATCCTGTCCAAACCAGTATGGAGGGTAACTACCTCGAGCTCCTCAACCAACGCAAGTCAGACCGCTACACCCCCTTGGTCTAGTGCCCGTCGAAATCACAAGTTGATATGAGTGGGCAAGCAAACTTCCGCCACTGAAACCGAGGGATTGTCGCAAATGGCAAACATCCCAGGGTAACGCTCGCTAATGGGCCTCTCCCCGACCCACCAGTCGAGCCAGAACAAAGTGCGAGCCCCGTCAACCACCTGGTGTTTGGCCCCTGCCTTGAAGTGGTGTTTGACCTTGTGGAGGCTCTTCCAAAACTGCGATCCTCCCTGCCCAGATCCCGCAAAGATGTCACCGGCATCGCCGTACTTGGCGCGAATAATGGTAGCCCAAATAGAATCGTCCCCCTGGTACAACATCCAGATCCATTTCAAAAGCAGCGCTATGTTCATTTTCTTGGTGTTGGTCAAGCCCAGTCCACCTTGTTCCTTGGGTCGGCACACCGCCGGCCAATTCAGTAGGTGATACTTGCGCTTGGGGCCCGTCCCCTCCCAAAAGAAGTTAGACCTAACCGAGTCGAATTTCTCGTGGATGCTATCTTGCAGAGGGAATAACCCCATAGCAAACATGGGGAGGCTGTCCAGACATGAATTGGTCAAGATGAGTCTCCTGCCCGAGGAGAGGAAGCGGCTGAGCCAAGGTTCGATTCTGGCCCGTCAGCTTGCAATCAGAAATAGGTAGTCCAAGATAGGTGAAAGGGAATGTCCCGAGTTTGCAATTGAGCATGTTGGCCACACGGTGTTGTTCGGCGAGTGGTTGACCCATAACCACGACCTCGCTCTTGTGGTAATTTATCTTGAGGCCTGACATGTCCTCAAAGCACATAAGTAGAAACTTGAGGTTGGCAATTTCCTTATCCTCATGTTGGATCATGATGAGCGTGTCATCCGCGTATTGCAGGTGCATGATTCCCCCTAGAATCAGGTGTGGGACCACACCGTGGATGTGACCTGCCCTACAAGCAGCGGAAAGGATAGCCGAAAGAGCCTCCCCAATGAAGTTGAACAGCAACGGGGAGAGGGGGTCCCCTTGACGCACCCCTCGCTTATTACGGAAGTAAGGTCCCACCTCACCATTAATGGCGATAGCCGTTTGTCCCCCTAGACTAGATGAGAGACCCTATGGATATACCCGGCATCAAAACCCTTGAGCTGTAGCACTTCAAAGAGAAAGCTCCAGTTGACCCTGTCGTATGCCTTTTCGAAGTCTAGTTTCAGAAGCACACCTCCTAACTTCTTCTTCCTGATCTCGTGAATGATTTCCATTAAGGCGAGTGATCCATCAAGGATAAACCGTCCTTTGATGAACGCGGTCTGATTCCGGCTAATAATTCTGTTGGCCACCGGATCGAGGCGTGAGACAAACGCTTTTGAAATGATTTTGAAAATTACGTTGATTAATTCGATGGGACAATACTGAGTGATCGCTTCTGCCCCCTGAACCTTAGGGATGAGCGAAAGGATACCGAAGTTAAGACGAGAGATGTCAATTCGGGCCAGGTTATTTTACAGCATCTCAATTGGTGGCCGGCAATCCCAAATCATTTAGACCAAATTCAAAAAAAACTAGACATAGACGCCGGTAGACTAAATGCTCTAGCATTAAACATACACTTGCATGATTCAGATATTAGTTGATAAGTCTAACCTTGGACAATTCATGGGCAATTGTGTGCTCAAATGGCAGCTAAAAGAAAGTTTTAGACACGTCGATGCGAAACCCTTTGTTTTATAAGTAAGCTAGATAAGAGAAAGTTAGAATACAATCATCTTAAAAAACAATGTTTTACATACGCTTTACAAAGAGGGCATGTATCAGAGTTGGACAAAAACCATGCGAAAATACATGATTCATGAAAAATGTGCTTGCATCGAGGGAGTTGTAGTACAACAACGGCTATCCCTACCTCCGCTTCTAACAAAAAGTTCTGCAAGCAGATAGCGCGTGACTTTACCTGTTTCAGCAGCTTCGGCCCACACCCTTGTGGTGCAAACATTCCTTATTGTCGCCATGTTCACAACGAAGCGTCGCTCCACCGTTAAGTCAAAAAACGAAGGTGCACCTGCCAGCGAACACTAAATGCGTTCTCATCGCTACCGAAATCATACTATCAATGACATCTTCAGACATTATAGCCTCCATCTCCTCTTGGACGAAGCGCAACTGGTTCGCTTGATTCAGCTCCTAGAACCACAAACACAGAAAGCAACGGCACCCTCCCACCTTATAAAAGCTTGAATCGTCGATGGTGCGGAAACGGCCTTCATACTCTTCACACCTTGAGGGTGGATACCTCTCCACATCGCTTGGCTCCTCTAGCCTCTTGAGCTCAAACACAATGGCGATGTTGAGGCAGACGGTAGCACTGACACATTCGTAGGCATCGCATCCCCAAACGCTCCCGAAGGTGCGAAAGGAAGAAGTGGTCGTCGACATCTTTCACCACTGGATCCTGTCACCAGCTTCTTCGAGGACGCGTACAGATGACCACACGCGCGAAGATTTCGCCATTGATTCTCGGCGAGAGCACCGACGCGAGAGGTGGAAACTTAAAACCCTCTAAAAATGCTATGAAGGAGCAGGGTGGGGAAGAGACAACGGTGAATGACGCCGGTAGAGATATTTATTACGGTGAGAGCCACCTCGGAGCATGCATTGAAACGATTCGACGTTGAGCGTCAAAACAGACGGCCGCAACAGAGCGATAATGACGCAACAAGTTTGCAGATTTTAACGCGTCGTGTGGACACCACTACCGATAGGACAGCATGGCACACAAACATCGCACAAAAAATGAGAGACTGTCGGTGCTGAAATGTCCCGTCGATCACCCAAGTGAATGTAGCGACTCGAAAAAAAGATCAATCCTAGCAAAGAAGAGTCAACCGCTTCAGAGCGACGCACAAAATACAAAAAAATCATACACAATGTATTATTATATATAAAAATATAAGATACAATCGTTGTTGCTTGACCTATTTTATTCGACATATTTTCGTGTCTCCACATTTACAATATACTCGCGAATGTAAGAAAACGACTACATGTGATCAACCTAATCCTAGAGTCTTCGAGAGGGCAACCAAAAAGCTCAGGTTTTCAAGGTTGCATTCCTCATATTCCGTATGACGTGACGGTGAGCATGGTTCTGCCATAATATTAGAGCAAGACGTGTGGTCTGTGTCGGAAGAAGACACAAAAGATGTGAGTGACTTCATGTCCTGAGGCTTATGCGCGTTTCGTCATGAAGTAGCGGCGCGGTACGCGGTAGAGCCGCCAAGGATCACAATATCTTCATCCACGTCGAACCTAAGACGTAGACATCTGCCGGCAGAAGTTTTCTTCTCATTCTCTCAGCACGAACTAATGTGTTCCACATACATACCTATTCAGAAAAAGCACACAAAAAACGCAAGTAAGAAATTGTAAAAAGGAGTGAAGAACGATAAAAAACACAGTAACGATAGCACAAAGAAAACTGAAAAACATGATGTGCAGGTGTTTATAAAGAGCGAGAAGGCGACGAACATGCGGACAACGATGAAAGAAGATACGTCGAGAAGAGAAGGTTATAGCTGCAATAAAACATAACATAACTGAAGGAAATATGCCCGAGAGGCAATAATAAAGTGGTTATTATCTTATTCTTTGTTTATGATAAATGTTTATTTTGCATGCTATAATTGTATTTATTTGGAAACGTTAATACATGTGTGTTTAATAAACAAAACAAAAGTTCCTAATTATGCCTCTCTTATAAACTAGCTCGTTGATTAACAAGATGATCAAGGTTTTCTGATCATGGATATTGGATGTTGTTAATAACGAGGTCACAACATTAGTAGAATGATGTGATGAAAATTCATCTGAAGTATAGCATTACGATCAAAGTCATTATGTTTATATTGCTATAACATCATATGAAGTAATCCTAGTCCTTATACCATGAGATCATGTCAATCACTAACACTGGAAGAGTATCTTGATAACATCAAACGTCACACCGTGAAAGAGTGATTATAAAGGTGGGTTAATTATGTAGAGGCTCATGGATCAAGAGTGAGATTTGTCCATCCCGATGACGGATAGATATACTCTGGGCCCTCTCGGTGATATCACATTGGTTAGCTTGCAAGCAAGTGATGAGATCACTAGAATGTTATATCACGGGAACGAGAAAAGAGTACATGTCGGTAACGAGATCAAACTAGTTATAGGGATACCGATGATCGAATCTCGTACATGTAATATATCGCGAGACAAAGAGATTTAGTTACTAGCGTTAAAGGTTCATACGATCACAAGAGTCATTATTGAATATGTGGGAGTCAGTACGGATCTCTAGGTCCCGCTGCTGATTATTGATCGGAGAGGGGTCTCGATCATGTCTGCATTATTCGCGAACCGTAGGGTGACACATTTAAGGGATACCGACACCATTTGGAGCAAATATGTTTCAGATAAAGATTTAAGAAAGCACTGGAATTATTTCAATAGACACTGAAACTGTTTTAGGTGAAATTGCTGAAATTGGTTCTGCATGTAATATTGAAATATTGTAGGGGGGTTTATGTGAATGTTTGTTAATTAAAGTAATTAACAAAATTCTGAATAAAACTAATAAAAGAGTTTTATTAAATGAGAGAGCATTAAATTTAGAGAAATTTAATGCATTTAAAGTGGAGACTTTAAAAGAGAATGTGAAGGGGCAAATTTATGTGGAGGGAGTTACCAGCACAAGAATGAGGAGGTGAAGGGCCACCCCTTGATGTGCTCGTCGTTCGACGTAGAGCTTGTTGGGAACCCCAAGAGGAAGGTATGATGAGCACATCAATAAGTTTTTCCTCAGTTATGAAACCAAGGTTTAATCGAACCAGTAGGAGCAAGAAAACACCCCAAAGGTGTTACTAGCTGAGCTTTAGCAGGGCGTACTACCGGTGCTAGTAGCAACGTGGAGACCTGCACAACACAACCACAGAACTTTGTCTCCAACTTGCGATGAGGTTGTCAATCTCACCGTGTTTTGCAGAAAACAAAGGATTAAACGTATCGAATGGAAAGAAGTAAAAGCTTGCAAACAGTAAACACAAAGCAGTAAACAGTTTATAGATTGAATGTAAAAGACAAGGATCAGGATCCATAGTTCACTAGAGGTGGCTCTCCTTAAGATAGATACCATATTGGGTGAACAAATTATAGCGGGGCAATTGACAAACATCGAGAAAGCAATACATGCATATACTAATCATCTTGACTCATTTGAGACTTGATTGGGCATTACAACATAATACATAGACCGCCATCCAATTGCATCTATGACTAATAATCCACCTTCAGGTTATCATCCGAACCCCCTCCAGTATTAAGTTGCAAGCAACAGATTATTGCTTTACGAACTGCGTGTAAAGTAAACAATACGATTGTTCTATGAATAAAGGATTGTTGTTTTCTCCCTAGTAGCAACAGCACATCTAGTACCTTAGAGATTTCTGTCACTTCCCCAGATTACCAGAGGCATGAACCCACTATCGAGCATAAATACTAACTCTTGGAGTTGCTAGCATCTACTTGGCCAAGATAGCTACTAACAATGGAAAGCATGCAAGATCACAAATAATAAAGACATGATAGAATCAATAATCAATCTGAAATAGCATCTCAATATCCATCGGATCCCCGCAAACACAACATGCAGAATTACAAATAGATGATCTTGATCATGAACGGAGCTCACAAGATCTAGACATGAAAGCACAAAGGGGGAGAACCAGCCATCTAGCTACTACATGGATCCGTAGTCCAGAGATGAACTACTCACGCATCAAACCGGAGGCTCGCATGATGATGAAGAAGGCCTCCAGGGTGAATTCCCCTCTCCGGTAGGGTGCTGAGAAGAGCTTCAGATCCCTCCCGATCTAGGGATGGAGATGACGGCGGCTATAGACTCTTTCGTGGAATTTTTATCGGGTACTTAGGGTTTCTGTATCAGAGGCAATATATAGGCGGAAGGAGAGGCCGAGGGGGTGCCTGGGCGGCCAGAACACCCCCTGGCCCGGGCCAGGCTTGGCCGCGCGGCCAGGTGGTGTGGTGGCTCCCTGGCCCTTCCCCGTCTCGTATTCTGGCACTTGATCCCTTCCGGAAAAATAGGCACTTTGGCTTTTGTCCCGTCCAATTCCGAGAATATTCATTTTCTGACGTTCCTAGAACCAAAAACAATAGAAAACAGGCAGCTGGCACTGTGTCTCTTGTTAATAGGTTACTCCAAAAAATCATATGAAAAGTACTCCAAAGTTGGAACAAAACACAAGAAAGTGGATAAAACCAAGCAGGGGACATCAAAAATTATAGATACATTTGCAATGTATCAACATCCCCAAGCTTAACTCCTGCTCGTCCTCGAGTAGGTAAGTGATAAAAAGAAAGAATAATTTTTGAGGTGACATGCACCATCAAAGAATTGATCAAAGTATTTGCAAAATATTCAAAGCTGGGATCATAATACTTCAATCATAACATGAAAGACAAAGTTCTAGCAATAAGCAAAGAAACTATGCTGCAACATGAAAAAGCACAAACAAAAGATTTATGAATAACAATGCTTTGCAAGACGTTTGTTTGTTTCACATAAAGAAAACATAGCATAATAGTATTCAGTTTGTCCCTCATAGAGTAGCAAATATAAATGCATAGGACACCTTCAAAGTTCATAAGAGTGACTAGATACAATAGTTTAAAACAAGCAATATCAAGTTATGCATCAATCAACTAGTCTTGGGACAATGCACATAGAACTAAGAATGGCCACTATGCTCTCAAAGTAGGTGCATAAAGGTAGAAGGTGGAGACTCAATATAATGGTGGAAGAAAGGCCTTTTTTTTAAAAGGAAGTAGGGATTCAAGTCTCATAAAGAGCTTCCAAAAATTATAGTACTTATAGCTTTCAGCTCTCATTGCCCCTATCATAAGAATCTTGAAGTGATTAAGGTTAAAGTGAACAAACTATGGTGTACATGCTTGACGGAGTATAAGTCAGAAATCTCATGTCCCTTGTATACGAGGGTCGCTCCTCATGCTACTCAAGTTTAGTCACCGGTAAGTTCTTGTCATCGTAAGTACATGTGTATCATTGAGAACCGCCAACGGGGTACCCCTTGCCCGATGATACGGAAGAATCCCCATATCAAAATGACAAGGCAAGCAGACAACGAGCATCTCAGCATTCTTCTTATTTACCATGGGAATATGGTGTTTTTTCTCTCTTTCCTCTTTTCGTAGTATCTCTTTTTTTCTTTTCTCTTTTTTCTCAATATAGGACTCTTTTTTATAAGAAGAATGCATCATAGATAGCTCATTATGGTTACGCTGCAAGTTTCCACCATGTCAGCATGGATTAGACCAGCAGCCCAGGCATTTCTCTAACACATATACATAACTCCATGGACTTACAAGCTCCCCTTTAATTTCACACCGACGACATCCATATACAAAAGAGCATGATATCAACTAGGTACAAGTACCAAGTGCAATGTTGAAAGCGTTCCCCATGAAAGCATGGTTCTGCTAATTCCTAACAAATAAGTGCAAACATATACAACATAGACGACACACTGGTTCAAGTTTATTAAGGGCAAGTAAAGTAAAGTGTGCCATCAAGTTCGTGAGAGCTTTAATCACTAGTTTTCTCATAACAAGTTTAATTTGGAAGGTAAACAAAAGCATGAATATACTTGAAATAGCATAAGCTAGTAGGTAGGTATGGTGGACTCTTTGGAATAACTTGGTTTAGGGAGTTGGATGCATGAGTGGTACTCATACTTGGTTGTGGAGGCTAGCAAAAGACTGGGAGCGACAAACTAAGAGAGCAATAATGGCCATAATCATGCAGAGCGACAAAACATCATTGATCAAAGCATAAAGTGATACTACAAGTTGAAAACTAAAGGATTATAAAGGCTATGGTGACTTGTGATAGTCATAACATGGTGTGAGCATGCGCCAAGTCAACCCAAATAAAGCATCAAAGGAGAATACCACTATACTATGCTTTAATATGCTAAAACAACGCATGATTCATCCAAGGCACATTAAGCAATCTCAATTGTTTATAACAAGTCATGTTACAGAAAATAATACTAAGCATAAAGCCAAAACAATATCAAGCATGGCATGACAAAGCATAGGCCATAGTCAAAAACGAGCTCTTTTTACCACATAAGTATGAACTTTCCTACTCTTTTCCAAACCAAACCAAATCATTTGCAAACCAATGTATGAAAGAGGGGGTCCAACCAATTTATTCAGAAAACTAAGCAAACCAAGCAAAGTAAAAACCAAAACAAAAAACGAAAAAGAAGACGCTCCAAGAACAACACAACTGTGCATGAAACAATAAAAATGAAGCGTTTGGAAAAAAACCTGGGATTTTTATTGATGAAGAAGGGGATGCCTTGGGCATCCCCAAGCTTTGACGCTTGTACTTCTTGGATATTTCTTAGGGTGACACGCGTGGAATCCCCAAGCTTGAGCTTTAGTCTATCCTTCATCTCATTACTTATTCCTTCCATACACCTGAAAATTTTCCTTCATACAAAACTTCACACAATCTCATTAGTAACATTAGTGCACTTAAGATAAATAAGTATTAAGGTTCAGTTCTAACACCAAATAAACTTCCATTAGAACACTAGCTACTGTAGCACTTTCTTCAAAAAGCTCAATTCCCCAAAAGAACTCAAAAAGGAACCCACAAGAAGCAAATGCAGAAAATGGCAGAAATCTGTCAAAACAGACCAGCAAGTAAAGACGAATTTTTTCGAAGATATTCTGTTGCTCAAATCAAAAAGTGTTGAACTAACTAAAGTTATATAAAAACCTGGGGCAGAAGCACAAAAAATTACAGCTCAATCCGACATACAGAGCTCTCTCACGAATTTTTACGGTGAAGCACAAAAATCTGTTTCGGGACAGCAACTTTCCCAATCATTACTTCACTCTCATTAGAGGTTACTCTTGGCACAAAAAGCAAATAAAAAGGATAAGGAGAGGTTATTAATTAGGTAATAACTTCCAACACTCATCTAAAACTTTTGGGTTATCTCCCAATAAGTACTTTTCTTTAACGCCTTTAAGTTAGACATAAGAAGCAAAGAAAGAATCAAGTGTTCTCAAATGAAGAAGCATTAAAACCAACTTTCTTGCCCTTACCTCTATTATTTTTATTCTTAACCTTTGGGAAAATGTGATTGTTTGGTGGAGAAGAAATATGCATGGTCCCCTTTCCCACATCTATTATTGCTCCAAGGAGTTCTAATAGGGACCTTCCAAGTGTAATTTGTCATTTTCCTCCACATTCAATAACAAGATAATCAGTAGAAATCATTTTCCCAAGGATATTTGTAAACACTCCTTCAGATATTCCAATAGGTAATATGGTAGCATTATTAGCAAGAGATATTTATTTTCCTCCTTCAGTAAGCCCCCAAAGATTCAAAGATTCATAAATATTTTTGGGCATAAGACAAAGTTCAGACATGATATCGCTGCGGGCTTGAAAAGTTTCAGTGTTTATCTCAATCTTTACTGTAGGGAGCCACTTTGATGGTTCAGAATTTATTGGAACATAATTGTGATGATCCCTAAGCATATTATAGCAATCTTTTAAGCTAGTAGTGCTAGTCTCAAGAGTGTTCAACCTAGCAAATATTTTTGTGAAAGAAATATCAGTTTGACTAGGCATGTTGTAAGTGAGGATCAATTTCTTCATAGCATTAATAGCATCATCCTCATTACATTGGAGGAAATCTCCTCCTACAACAGCATCTAAAGCATATTTATATCAAAAAGCAATCCCAAGGTAAAAAATGCTAAGGAACAAGCTTTGAGTCATTTTAGGCTCAGTTTTTTCATGTAGATCAGAGATTCTAGACCAAGCTTCCTTAAAACTTTCCTCGATTCCTTGTTTAAAAGTGAAAATCATTTCCTCGGGTGACATAGTGATTGGAGCAAGGCTAGACATGAAGGCAACTTAAGATAGGAACTAATTTTTTGTGTTTTTCAAATAAGAAAGCAAACTTGTAAAACTAATTCTTTTGTGTTTTTTGAAGAACAAAACAAGCAAACAAAGCAAAACAAAAACAACAAAGTAAAGAGATTGGTTATGAGGGACTCCCCTTGTGAAGATGTCCTTGACTCCCCGGCAACAGCGCCAGAAAAGATCTTGATGTGCTCGTCGTTTGACGTAGAGCTCGTTGGGAACCCCAAGAGGAAGGTATGATGAGCACATCAGTAAGTTTTCCCTCAGTTATGAAACCAAGGTTTAATCGAACCAGTAGGAGCAAGGAAACACCCTAAAGGTGTTACTAGCTGAGCTTTGGCAGGGCGCACTACCGGTGCTAGTAGCAACGTGGAGACCTGCACAACACAACCACAGAACTTTGTCCCCAACTTGCGATGAGGTTGTCAATCTCACCGTGTTTTGTGGAAAACAAAGGATTAAACGTATCGAATGGAAAGAAGTAAAGATTTGCAAAAGTAAACACAAAGCAGTAAAAGATTGTAGATTGTATGTAAAGAGAAAGGACCGGGATCCATAGTTCACTAGAGGTGGCTCTCCTTAGATAGATAACATGCTGGGTGAACAAATTACATCGGGGCAACTGACAAACACCGAGAAAGCAATACATGCATATACTAATCATCTTGACTCCTTTGAGACTTGATTGGGCATTACAACATAATACATAGACCGCCATCCAACTTCATCTATGACTAATAATCCACCTTCAGGTTATCATCCGAACCCCCTCCAGTATTAAGTTGCAAGCAACAGATTATTGCTTTACGAACTGCGTGTAAAGTAAACAATACGATTGTTCTATGAACAAAGGATTGTTGTTTTCTCCCTAGTAGCAACAACACATCTAGTACCTTAGAGATTTCTGTCACTTCCCCAGATTACCAGAGGCATGAACCCACTATCGAGCATAAATACTAACTCTTGGAGTTGCTAGCATCTACTTGGCCAAGATAGCTACTAACAACGGAAAGCATGCAAGATCACAAATAACAAAGACATGATAGAATCAATAATCAATCTGAAATAGCATCTCAATATCCATCGGATCCCTGCAAACACAACATGTATGAATTACAAATAGATGATCTTGATCATGAACGGAGCTCACAAGATCTAAACATGAAAGCACGAAGGAGGAGAACCAGCCATCTAGCTACTACATGGATCCGTAGTCCAAGGATGAACTACTCACGCATCACATCGGAGGCTTGCATGGTGATGAAGAAGGCCTCCAGGGTGAATTCCCCTCTTCGGCAGGGTGCCGGGAAGAGCTTCAGATCCCTCCCGATCTAGGGATGGAGATGACGGTGGCTACAGACTCTTTCGTGGATTTTTGATCGGGTACTTAGGGTTTTCGTCCCGAGGGCAATATATAGGCGGAAGGAGAGGCCGAGGGGGTGCCGGGAGAGGCCACACCACCCCCTGGCGCGGGCCAGGCCTGGCCACGCGGCCAGGTGGTGTGGTGGCTCCCTGGCCCTTCTCCGTCTCGTATTCTGGCACTTGATCCCTTCCGGAAAAATAGGCACTTTGGCTTTTGTCCTATCCAATTCCGAGAATATTCATTTTCTGACTTTCCTGGAACCAAAAACAGCAGAAAACATGCAGCTGGCACTGTGGCTCTTGTTAATAGGTTAGTCTAAGAAATCATATGAAAAGTACTCCAAAGTTGGAACAAAACACAAGAAAGTGGATAAAACCAAGCATGGAACATCAAAAATTATAGATACATTTGCAATGTATCACCCCTTGGGGCGCCAGCCATGGGGAGGGGCACCCCACTCCTCCTATAAAAGGCCCCCCTCTCACACCTTCACACTCACACCTTCTCGTGAAGGATCTCTCTCCCCCTCTAGTATTTTTCCCCATGGTCTCGGATTAGCGAGATACATGTTCCTGGTGGCTTTATCTGGAAAGGAGTTGCTGCTTCCGCTGCTTTGCTGGAGCAAGGGATGGAGGTTGTCAGGGTACCGGACGTGTGTGCGATCACGGATGCAACGCTGCTTTGCAGTGCTGTACTTGGTGGTGCTGGACTTGCTAGAGCTGGATCTGATGGACGTGCTGGAGCCGGACCTACTGGACTTCATCACGATCTTGAGATCGGCAAGTGTACGACTACATCATCCACGAGTTCCATCTTGTTAACAAAGCTTTGTTGTCTTTGAGGGTAAGTTGTCTATGGATGTATATCCACCCGTTGCTTGTATCTAGTAGATAGATCTTGGCGTATAGTTCCCATCGTAGGATTTTTTTGTTTTCTATGCTGCGAACCCTTCAGTGGTATCAGAGCCTGATCTATGCATAGATGCTTTGCACGGGTAGATACATATGTTTATATGCGGGCGATGATAATCATGTTATTGCTTCTTTCATGTATTTTGGATATTGGTGGCATAGTGGGATGAAGCGGCCCGGACCAACCTTACATGTCATCGCACATGAGACCGGTTCCATGATTGACATGCAAATAGTTTTGCATAAGTGGCTGGAGGGTGTCTGTCTCTCCTACTATAGTCAATATCTGATTTACAACGAGTTGCTAATAATTTGGTTATCATCGTTGTGGTTCCATGTTCGTAGGTAAGAACGGTTCTATCTTCGAAAGCCCTAAGCCACGTAAAACTTGCAATTGATAAATTAGAGGCGTCTAGTTTAGATCGTTGCTGGGCTTGTGTCATGATATGGTAATGTTGTAAGTTGATGTATGGTAGATACTCTTACAACACACTTAACGTGTAAGTTCCATAGACCTTAGCCTTACACACAAAGGAATGATAGAGATCATACCATGATGCATATGATGGTGATCAAATGCATGGACCATATCATCCCACTTTACACATATGATGTTCGCATCTTATATTGCTAGTTTGGCATTTTAGTAGCGTTATAAGATGATCCCTCATTTAAATATCAAGATAAAAATGTGTTCTTCCTTAAGTACGCACCATTTATGTTTCACCGCTTCAAGACATCACGTGATGATCGGGTGTACTTAAATCCACGATCATATTTCGGGTGTAAGACAGTTTTACACACGCGAGTACTATGGTTCTTACTTGGCGAGCCTAGCATGTACAGTCATGGCCTCGAAACACGGACCGAAAGGTTAAGCATGAGTCATATAGTTAATATGATGCCCATATTGATGCTCGCCTTTGAAGCTACACCGACTCACGTGATGATCGGACCATGTGTAGTGGATTTGGTTCATGTAATCGCCAAAAAGGCACGAGGGATGTCATTTTTGAGTGGGAGTTCATTTCTAATTTGGATTAGTCGAACCAAATTTGTCATAAACTAAATCAAAGTGAATTTGCATAGTTTGTTGCAGTCATTGGCATATGTTTACTACCTTATGCTTAGTTTTAATTGAGATAATAGAACTATAGATTTCTAGATATTTACTTTACGAACTGGTATCGTATTGTTTTGAATGTCAATTTAAAGTTTAGAAGTCCTATTGCAAACTTTCAGCAAACTCTATTTACTCCATGAAGTTTAATAAGTAGTATTAAATCAAGAGTAAGAATTCCAATGTTAGTATCTAAAGTATCATGTTTGCCTCCATGATTCTTGATATTCAAAAGTTGTTTTAATATCGAGGTTATCTAGGAGCTAAAAGAATTGTTTCAGAAACCATCATGATTGAAAGATATTGTGATATCTGAAACAAAGTTTTTGGTTGTATTATGATAGAGTATAATTTAGCAAAATACATGTTCTCATATTGTATGAGAATTTGTGAAGGATGGAGATGCTAGGCATCCGAATCTCCCAAAAGGTTTCAGGAACTAAAATTATACTCGTCATTCTTCCTTATAGGCTATAATAGCTTGATCGTGAAAGTTGTCATGATAAGAATGAATATAAGATGTAAGTAAAATGTTTACAACACTAAATGATTACTAAAGAATGGATTTTTGAAAGAATGCCAAACATTTGATGATGGTGATCCACTTCAAAGTGCAAGTCCAAAGGTATTAGTATTTGACTATATACGCTTTGTACTATGTGTCATGTGAATGACACCACTATTGATGTTGATAGATTCTTTTAAAAGGAAAAGGAATTGCTGAAAGATAATCTATAAAATATTTGGCAGAAAAGAAAAGTTGGAGATGTCCAGCTTAGGTATATAGAAGATATACATGTTATGGTTGTATTCTTTGCTTGTTAAACAATGTGGTTCTTAGGTATTGGATACCGGTATTGGATACCGAATTGGTTGGTGTGAAGTGTCATACAGAACACCACAATTCATGAACTGCAATGGCCTAAGTAACTAGCAAGAGAATAAGTGATGATGTTCATCGAAAACAAATAAAGTGTTATTGTGTTTTTCGTTGTCGTCAAACCTAGCCTTCAAGATTTGTTTTAATAATTGTTATTTTGTTCTGGTATTACGAGAACAATGGTTGTTCAAATAATTACCGTATTCCATAAAGGATGGATGAACTTTTACAAGTCTTGTTGGAGAAATCACATCCATAAACATTATTGCTAAAATGTCGTAAGACAAATGATTGGAAGATCACTTATGAAGTGACTTAGTTGTTTGAATTATATTGGAAAGTAAACATGAAGAAACTCCATGTTGATGGATTTTTGGAGTCTTTTGATTTTGATCAATTGACGCTTGTGAAACTTTCCTCGAGATAATTGAGACTCCATTCATAGGCCAAAGAGGAACGGATGACTAGCTTATTGGAAATTGTGCATGATGATGTGCATAATCCATTATGTGTAGCCATATGCGATGGATATTTTTGCTTTGTATACTTTCTCCAGAAACTTGAGTGGATATATCTATATATTTACTTAATAAGGAAGAAGTATGAAGCATTTGAAAATTGTTCAAAGACTTTCAAGATGAAGTGGAAAATCATTGTAACAAGAAAATAAAGATTTTATGATTCGATCATAAAGGAACATATTTGAGTTACATGTTTAGCAAAACACCTAAGATTTGAGGAAGTGTTGCATGATTTGTGTTTCTCGATAAACCATAGGAGTATGGCATATTCGAGAGATGAAATCAAACCATGTTTGACATGGTAAGATCAAATGTGTCATTTATAAAACTGCCATTATGTTTTAAGGATTAAAGCTTTAGAGACTACCGCTTTTACACTGAAAAGAGTACCCTCGTGATCTGTTGAAATGACACCATATGAGTTATGGTTTGGGATAAAACCTGAATTGCCTTTTCTTAAATTTTGGTATGATATGCATAAGTAAAATGTTTACAACCAAAGTCGGATAAGCACGTCTTTGTAGGTTCTCCCAAAGAATTTGTTGGGAATTCCTCCATAACACCGAGGACAAAAGAGTTTGTCGCTTGGAACGTCAAGTTTCTCGAGAAGGAATTCTTCGCGAAAAGTTAAGTGGGAGGACAATAGAACTTTGATAAGGTTGTTGAACCTTAGCTATATGTGCTAAGTAGCGCAGCGTCGGAAAGTGTTCTGGTGGCGGCTAAAATGCTCATGGCTCCCGTAATTACAAAGGTTGTGATCTCGGATATTAGAGTTCCTATTGAACCGTGTGGGTCAGTAAGAATCAAATAGTAAGATTTGAAACAGAAGTCGTTATTGTTTTGACAATGATGAATCGACTACATGCAAAGAAGCGATGATGGGCTCTGACTCCCTAAAATGACTAGAAGTCATAAAATCCGTGATAGTTTCCATACACGAGAAATCAAGTTTTGAACTTGAAAGACCCTCCGGAAAGGCATGAAGCCTATCGGTCGTATTTGGATCTATAAATAGACATGGATGTTTAACATCTATGAAATAGTCGACATGTCGGAAAGGAGTTTATGACAATGTTCAAGGAGTTGACTATGACAAGATTTGATCTTTCATAGCGACATTTAGTCTTAACGGATTAATGTAGCAATCACTACATATAATTTGGTATATGGTAGTTGAATAAACAAAACAAGGTTCTTCTAAAAGAATGGTTACCTAGGACGTGTACATGACACGGTCCAATGGGTTTTGTTAAATCAAAGGATGCTAAAAAGGGCATGCAAACTTCAATGGTTGAAGTAAGCATAGCGGAGTTGGAATCTTCACCATGATGAAACTATTAAAAGAGTTTAAATTCATCGGAGATGATGAAGATGCTTGCATTTGAAAGAAATTAAGTGGGAGCGCTGAGACATTTTTGTAATACATTATGTAGAGGACATGGTGTTGATTGGAAATGATGTATCTTTTATTGAGACAAGTTAAGAATTTCATTAAAATAGGATTTCAATGAAATACTTGGGCAAAACCAGAATATTTGGCATCAATGTCTATATGGATAGATTGAGGCACTAATATGGTTGTGCCAGACGTACATATATGAGATATTGAAAGGGTTCAATATGGAAACAACAAGAAATGTTCTTACTACATGGAAAGGATTGTATCAATATTCAAGTGTTTCAACACTTGGTGAGTAAAATCACATGAAGATTTTGATCGATTATACCGTGATATGTATATATCCAGATATGTCCTATGCTCTAAATGTTATGAGCACATACCAGAATGATTCATAAGATGATCATTGGACGATAGTAAAGATATTCTTATGAGCTTTGGAAGAACTAAGAATATATCATGTATAAGTGACAAATAGTTAAAGGTAGTTCATTGTAAAGTGTTACATTGATACTAGTTTTGTCACAAGATACAAATTAAAATTTATCTCAATTTAGACTATGCGTGGCACAATGTAATGGAAAGGATGTTCCATGATGG
The DNA here is from genome assembly GCA_916181665.1 of Avena sativa. Classification (NCBI taxonomy): domain Eukaryota; kingdom Viridiplantae; phylum Streptophyta; class Magnoliopsida; order Poales; family Poaceae; genus Avena; species Avena sativa. Next base: position 625,861,737 of record OV702291.1, on the reverse strand, counting down.
ATTTGGATGAGTTCCAAAGTTGAGACATTGTGACGGATACTACAACAAAAGGCTAAGTATATGACTGCTATAGTAGCAACAAAGGAGGGCATTTGTGTTAAGTAGTTTGTTATCAAACTAGGTGTGGTTCAAAGTGGGCTAATACGATGAAGATATATTGTATGACAATAATATCAACATATTTTAACCCGAACAAACTAAAGGTCTCACCAAAGGACAAAATTTATACAATGCCATCTCATTTGAGAATGAGTGATGCATAGTGCTGGCCCAAAATATATCGAGCTCGTTGGGGAACCCCAAGAGGAAGGTATGATGAGCACATCAGTAAGTTTTCCCTCAGTATGAAACCAAGGTTATCAATCCAGTAGGAGCAAGGAAACACCCCAAAGGTGTTGCTAGTTGAGCCTTGGCAGGGCGCACTACCGGTGCTAGTAGCAACGTGGAGACCTGCACAACACAACCATAGAACTTTGTCCCCAACTTGCGATGAGGTTGTCAATCTCACCGGTTTTGCTGAAAACAAAGGATTAAATGTATCGAATGGAAGAAAGTAATAGTTTGCAGAAAGTAAACACAAAGCAGTAAACAGTTGATTGTAGATTGATGGTAAAAGAAAGGACCGGGGTCCATAGTTCACTAGAGGTGGCTCTCCTTAATATAGATAACATGCTGGGTGAAGAAATTACAGCGGGGCAATTGACAAACATCGAGAAAGCATACAAGCATATACTAATCATCTTGACTCCTTTGAGATTCGATTGGGCATTACAACATTATACATAAACCGTCATCCAACTGCATCTATGACTAATAATCAACCTTCAGGTTATCATCCGAACCCCTCCAGTATTAAGTTGCAAGCAACAGATTATTGCATTACGAATTGCGTGTAAAGTAAACAATACGATTGTTCTATGAACAAAGGATTGTTGTTTTCTCCCTAGTAGCAACAACACATTGATGACCCACAAGTATAGGGGGTGTATTGCAGTATTTTCGAGGGAAGTGAAACCCAATTTATTGATTCGACACAAGGGGAGCCAAAGAATATTTATAAGCCTTCACAACCAAGTTGTCAATTCAGCCGCACCTAGAAACAATCTTTCTCACAGCAGTTTATCAGTAGCAACAGTTTTGTAGTAGGAATAGTGAAGTAGGAGCAGTAGTAAAGTAAAGACAGCAGTAACAATAGCAGTAAACAGTAGGATTCGAGTGCGGTAGGCATAGGGATGGATGGACGTGCGTTGCATGGACAAGAAAATTCACATAGCAATCAGAACATAGGGCAATTGTAGATAAATAAGATAAAGCATCCAAGTACTAGATAATCCTAGGCATGTGTTCCATATATAGTCATATGTGCTCGCAATGAGAACTTGCACAACATCTTTTGTCCTGCCAGCCCGTTTGCAGCAGGGCCTCAAGGGAACTACTGACAATTAAGGTGCTCCTTTTAATAGAGCACCGGAGCAAAGCATTAACACTCCATGAACACATGTGATCCTCACATCAAAGCCATTCCCTCTGGTTATCCCGATTTCTATCACTTCAGGGCCATTGGTTCTGGACAACAATGTGTGTATATAACTTGCAGCTAAGACCAAAAACAATACTATCATAATGAATCAATAACATGTTCAGATCTGAAATCATGGCCCTCGGGCCCTAGTGACAAGCATTAAGCATAACAAGTCGCAACAAAGTCATAAAGCACTAATAGTAGATACTAGGCACCATGCCCTAACAATCTGATGCCATTACATGAACAATCTCATCCAATCCCTACCATCCCCATAGCCTACAGCGGGGGATTACTCACTCATAGATGGGGGAAACATGGATGGTCGATGGAGAAGCGATGGTGATGATGATGGCGATGATCTCTTCCAATTCCCCGTCCCGGCAGGGTGCCAGAACGGAGTTTCTGGTGCTGTTTCATGGAATCTGGTGGTGGTGGCAGAGCGGAACTCCTTCTGGAAAAACGTCGACCCCCCCTGAGTTTTTAGGTCAGAAGGCAACTTATAGGCGAAGAGGGAGACCGAGGGGCAGTCTGGGGTGGCCAGACCACCCCTAGCACGGCCTGGTCTTGCCTGCGTGGCCAGGTGGTGTGGCCTGGGCCCAGCTGTAACGCCCCAGAATCGGGTCTATGCAGATCTCAGCATTTCCCGCCAATATCTGCATAGAAGCGATTCAAAGGCGCCCACCAAACACTTTCGTGTGGGTGGGTTGTTATTACAAGTAGTTACATCACAGTAGTTTACAATAGAGTCCATAAGGACTTATATATACAACGACTCAGCGAGTCAAGAATACAAATGATACAATTCAAAGATGCAAATCTTGAAGAAAGCGAAATAGTGTCCGAGTACGGACAAGATCCAAATAGGACTAAGAGTCCTGAAGAATAACCAAGCATTGTCCATAACCCTGCCTAGGCCAAGCCGGAAGGGTAACCTTGCTAACGTCGTCAATCATATACCTGTCAAAGCCAAAGGGGTGACGACAAAGGGCAAAGGAAAAAGAGAGCGGTCAGTACTGAGGCCAGTACACGACGAGGCTAGAATTCAGCGGTCCTTGCCTACATAGGTATGGTGGGCTCAGCGGCAGCAAAGCTTGCACTATCTAACTTATAGAGACACACTACAACTTCGGCTATTAGAGCGAGATAAGAGAGCGTTATATGATAAGTATAATATAACACCAAACATAACCCATCCGAAGGTTTCCCCCTCGAAGACCAGTCGAGGAAGTCCACTTGCGGAACACACACGGTGGCAAATTTTAATTAAGCAGGTGTTCAGTTGATAAGGCTACTTACTAGTCATGTTATTAGAGGCAAAACATTAGTGGCGTTGTCTATGATCATGACACCGTATTCCTGAGGCGTCCATAACCGTGGGCACACAACTTATCGAAAAGATTTACCCTGCAGGGGTGCACTACTGTACCCAAACGCATGCTCAACCCTTTAGGCAACATAATATACGTGCCTTCCAAATCTCGCAACAAGAACTGTCCCATAACTACGCGCATATCCAGAGGTATCACCTACTATGTTTTACCCAGCCAAGAGGCACGACCGAGCCTCAAGGTGGCATAGTATTTGAGTCTACGACCGGTCGATGATCGGAAGATAACTTGTAGAGCTCCATCCCACCTCCGGCACGGTATCCCGATTTTATGCTATGCAAGCCATGGCAGTCCACCAAAATCATATCACAACTCAACCCATGTCCGAGGACATATTATGCGTATGCACCAAATGGAAAACCAATTTTTTGACCCTCTGGATAAACGAATAGCGCCGGTAGTTGAGGGGGGATCCCAGGGGCCCCCACGTTTGGTTAGCGCGATTAACTCAGAACTAGTATCGTAGAACGAACGGGTCCTAGGGCGGCTCAAGCAGCTCCCAAAGGTGGTCCCTGCCGGGGCATTATCATTAGGTGAAACCATAACCATAACCATCTTCACCAGTTTAATTTATCATGTTATCACCCATAACCAGATATCACGGTTCACCTGTATGAGAGCGGGTAGCAGACCAAAGCACGCACTACGACTCGCAAGGACAAAGCTAGCTACTCAAACAAAGGCAATAGGATAACCATGGCAATATAGTGGAGCAGGTAAATAGAGGGAATGGTACTAAAGCATCGACGATAAGGATAGCAATAGATCAAAGGAAGGAAGTAAAGACTATAAATGCAAAATAGGTAGAAGAGGGGAGAATGCTCGCCTGAGAAGATCGACCGAAGGCTCGTTGTATCTCACATCAACTCATCGGACTATCCAATGAAGAAGCAAATCACTAGAAAGAGCAACCGGTACAATATTTAATAATACACGAAAGATTCGGCATGTTCATGATATGATGCATGGCATGGCAATATGCGGCCTAACTTAGCAATATTAAGCGGAATTGGAATCCCAACGATTAATAGCATGGTTCAAGTTATTTAGCTACCCCGCAAATTAAATGTTGAATTAACAAAGCAAAGCATGGCATCGATTCGCTACACAAATTTATATGGAGGCAATAGGAGACTAGAATAACCCGCATATAGTCTCCATATTTAATTTAGATGAATCGCCTAAATACCCCCAAACCAAAATGATATGAATGCGAGATGAATGATTTAATGCAACAAATATATATCATTTATAAAAATAGGGGCTCGGAAAGGATCTCACATAGGGGGCTCGACGATCTTGGCGTTCTATGGTTCGGGTCGACGAGATCGGTCTTCAGGTTCCATGAAGGGGGAACTTGGCGTTCCATCTTCAGGCAACACTGGCAGACTTGGACCGGTGTCGGGGTCCTCGAAAGATCTTGACAGAGACACGGTTACACTTTGTGAGCCGTGTAGCTTCGTGGTGCTAGAACAGATGCATCATCAACATCGCTTCGCTCCACCACACACACCATCTTCACCATACCAAAACTTCACTGGACCACAAGCAGCACACTATCGGGAGGAACCTGACCGAACCAAAGTAGAGCAACATACAACAACTATGACCAAAAGGTTGCCACGACTAGACTTGTAGGCAGAGTCATGAAGGAGCAGTACCGCAGCATCACTGAGGGGCCACGGTGGCACGCAGAGAGAAGAAAAGCGGGCCTCACGGGGTCAGAGGAGAGGCCACTGTCGGCGTCTTGAACCAGAGGCACGCACGGCTTGTTGCAGTTCCAGAGGACGGGATGGCGACGACCGACGAGGCGGCAAGGTAGAGACCGGGTGGAGGTCGTGGCGGTGGTCTTGGGGGCGGGCTTGGCCGCTGAAGAGGCTAGGAAGGGGATGGTGGAGCTCGCGGGAGGCTCGGAGAAGGGAGGCATAGCCGCAGTCGTCCATGGCGGTGCTGCGTGCAGGAGGCGGACGGCGGACTCGTGCGTGCCATGGAGGAGGACAGTAACTATGAGGGCCTGACACGCAGACGAGGAGAAGGAAGGCAGCGCTGGGCGGGCCAGAGAGGAGGCGGCGAAGCTCGGACGGGCAACGAGGGTGGATCCCGAGCGCGCACTGGCGGGAGGCCGAGGAGGCGAGTCGGCGGGGTTGGTCTCACGAGGTGGGGCCCGGTGACGCAGACGGGCGGCCGGAAGGGACGAGGAGGACGGCAGGGCTCGGTTGGCAGCGGCGACAGCGGGAGGCGAGGTCGCGCTGGAGAGGGCAAGTACGCATGTCGGTGGAGGGGAGCCCATGAACGGCGGCTTGAGATCGATGGAGGGAGCACCTGGTGGCGGGGATCGAGAGGGAGGCGACGAGGTCGCATGGTTGGTGAGGAAGCAGACGAGGGGACGTGCGAGGTGGGGTTGGAGAGTGAGCGTTCGATGCGGGAGGGTCGTGTCGAGGCGCGCGGGTCAGCGGTGTACCACAGGGTGGTGTGCAGTGGTGTGTGCGTTGCATGTGTCGTTCAAGCTGGGTCGGGTGCGGTGCAAGGCTAGGTGTAGCGTGAGCAGGGCCAGGGTGGCTCGCGGCTGGCGGCAGGGCATGCGGTGCTGGGGAATTATGGTTTACATCATGGGGTGGTAGTTGGCTGGCTGCTGGGCTTTGGGCCTTGCGGCTGGCCGACTCCCCCACAAAACATTTTTTTATTTATTTATTTTTATTTTAGAGAGGCGTTTGTAAATAGTTTTTAGACAAATAAAAGATCCGGAAAAGACCGAGGATCTAATTTGAAATTAAAGGAGGGGACTAATTAGAAAACAAAATAGTCTTTTAGTGAAATATTTTAGGGCAGAAATATGCATGATGACATGATGATGCACCAAATCATATAACAGGCAAATCTAATTGGGGAATATTTTTCCGGGCATTACAACTCAACACCACTAACAAAGGATCTCGTCCCGAGATCCAAGCAAACACACCGGGGGGGGGAAAGGGAGGTTTGATGATCGGATGTTCTTCCGTCAGGTAGATGGTCGCGACACCACTAATAAGAATTCTTGCTCGGTCTTGAAATTGTCGACACCACCAACAAGGATTGTTGCTCATGTCCTTTGAGGAAACACTCCGGGAAAACAAAGACGAAGAAAGTGGTCATGGGGTCACCTCTAACTTTCAAAGGAGTAGGAATCGCACTAATCCACAAATTCAATGTACAAGAGCGAATGTTAAGAGTAGTGGTATGGTCGCGACTCGATCCCGCACTCTAAGAATTACTCTGTACAATAATAGGAGGATTGTGCAACTAAACTCTCAGAATTAAGACTGAAGATCTTGACATTCAGCGTTTGGAGAGGTTCGGAAAAAGGCATCCAAAGATAAGGAGGTCATCGTCGTAGAAGTCATGAAACACTGGAAACAAATGAGGAGAGGTCGGATAGAGCGAAAACCAAATGTACCACCACCGTTGTAGAAGAAGGAAGCACAACCCTAGAGGTACGATTGAAACCCAACCACAAGAATCCGAAACTTGAAGAAGGTAAGAGAGTAGATTGAAACACGCAAAGATAAGAGGAGAAAGAATAGAGGTAAGGAGTAAAAGCAGAACTAATCAGATCTATCCAACGCATTTGTAGTAAAATAGTTTTGACACTAGACATCGGCCGTTAGCTAGGTTATCCTATAGGCTAGACCAGTGGGGTATCGTAAACCTTTGCTCTGATACCACTTTTAACGCCCTAGAATCGGGTCTATGCAGATCTCAGCATTTCCCGCCAAAATCCACATAGAAGCGATTCAAAGGCACCCATCAAACACTTTCATGTGGGTGGGTTGTTATTACAAGTAGTTACATCACAGTAGTTTACAACAGAGTCCATAAGAACTTATATATACAACGAATCAGCGAGTCAAGAATACAAATGATACAATTCAAAGATGCAAATCTCGAAGAAAAGCGAAATAGTGTCCGAGTACGGACAAGATCCAAATAGGACTAAGAGTCCTGAAGAATAACCAAGCGTTGTCCATAACCCTGCCTAGGCCAAGCCGGAAGGGTAACCTTGCTAACATCGTCAATCATATACCTGTCAAAGCCAAAGGGGTGCCGATAAAGGGCAAAGGAAAAAGAGAGCGGTCAGAACTGAGGCCAGTACACGACGAGGCTAGAATTCGGCGGTCCTCGCCTACATAGGTATGGTGGGCTCAGCGGTAGCAAAGCTTGCACTATCTAACTTATAGAGACACACTACAACTTCGGCTATTAGAGCGAGATAAGAGAGCGCTATATGATATGTATAATATAACACCAAACATAACCCATCCGAAGGTTTCCCCTCGAAGACCAGTCGAGGAAGTCCACTTGCGGAACACACACGGTGGCAAATTTTAATTAAGCAGGTGTTTAGTTGATAAGGCTAATTACTAGTCATGTTATAAGAGGCAAAACATTAGTGGCGTTGTCTATGATCATGACATCGTACTCCTGAGGCGTCCATAACCGTGGACACACGGCTTCTCGAAAAGATTTACCCTGTAGGGGTGCACTACTGTACCCAAACGCATGCTCAACCCTTTAGGCAACATAATACGCATGCCTTCCGAATCTCGCAACAAGAACTGTCCCATAACTACGCGCATATCCAGAGGTATCACCTACTATGTTTTACCCAGCCAAGAGGCACAGCTGAGCCTCAAGGTGGCATAGCGTTTGAGTCTACGGCCGGTCAATGATCGGAAGATAACTTGTAGAGCTCCATCCCACCTCCGGCACGGTATCCCGATTTTATGCTATGCAAGCCATGGTAGTCCACCAAAATCATATCACAACTCAACCCATGTCCGAGGACATATTATGCGTATGCACCAAATGGAAAACCAATTTTGTGACCCTCTGGATAAACGAATAGCGCCGGTAGTTGAGGGGGGATCCCAGGGGCCCCCACGTTTGGTTAGCGCGATCAACTCAGAACTAGTATCGTAGAACGAACGGTTCCTAGGTCGGCTCAAGCAGTTCCCAAAGGTGGTCCCTGCCGGGGCCTTATCATTAGGTGAAACCATAACCATAACCATCTTCACTAGTTTAATTTATCATGTTATCACCCATAACCAGATATCACGGTTCACCTGTATGAGAGCGGGCAGCAGACCTAAGCACGCACTATGACTCGCAAGGACAAAGCTAGCTACTCAAACAAAGGCAATAGGATAACCATGGCAATATAGTGGAGCAGGTAAATAGAGGGAACGATACTAAAGCATCGATGATAAGGATAGCAATAGATCAAAGGAAGAAAGTAAAGACTATAAATGCAAAATAGGTAGAAGAGGGGAGAATGCTCGCCTGAGAAGATCGACCGAAGGCTCGTCATATCTCACATCAACTCATCGGACTATCCGATGAAGAAGCCAATCACTAGAAAGAGCAACCGGTACAATATTTAATAATACACGAAAGATTCGGCATGTTCATGATATGATGCATGGCATGGCAATATGCGGCCTAACTTAGCAATATTAAGCGGAATTGGAATCCCGGCGATTAATAGCATGGTTCAAGTTATTTAGCTACCCCGCAAATTAAATGTTGAATTAACAAAGCAAAGCATGGCATCTATTCGCTACACAAATTTATATGGAGGCAATAGGAGACTAGAATAGCCCACATATAATCTCCACATTTAATTTAGATGAATCGCCTAAACACCCCCAAACCAAAATGATATGGATGCGAGATGAATGATTTAATGCAACAAATATATATCATTTATAAAAATAGGGGCTCGGAAAGGATCTCACATAGGGGGCTGACGATCTTGGCGTTCTATGGTTCGGGTCGACGAGATTGGTCTTTAGGTTCCATGAAGGGGGAACTTGGCGTTCCATCTTCAGGCAACACTAACAGACTTGGACCGGTGCCAGGGTCCTCGAAAGATCTTGACAGAGACACAGTTACACTTTGTGAGCGGTGCAGCTTCGTGGTGCTAGAACAGATGCATCATCAACATCGCTTTGCTCCACCACACACACCATCTTCACCATACCAAAACTTCACTGGACCACAAGTAGCACACCATCGGGAGGAACCTGACCAAACCAAAGCAGAGCAACATACAACAACTATGACCAAAAGGTTTCCACGACTAGACTTGTAGGCAGAGTCATGAAGGAGCAGCACCGCAGCATCACTGAGGGGCCAAAGTGGCATGCAGAGAGAAGAAAAGCGGGCCTCACGGGGTCGGAGGAGAGGCCACGGTCGGCGTCTTGAACCAGAGGCGCGCGCGGCTCGTTGCAGTTCCAGAGGACGGGATGGCGACGACAGACGAGGCGGCAAGGTAGAGACTAGGCGGAGGTCGTGGCGGCGGTCTTGGGGGCGGGCTTGGCCGCTAAAGAGGCTAGGAAGGGGATGGTGGAGCTCGCGGGAGGCTCGGAGAAGGGAGGCATAGACGCGGTCGTCCATGGCGGTGCTGCGTGCAGGCGGCGGACGGCGGACTCGTGCGTGCTGTGGAGGAGAACAGTAACTGTGAGGGCCTGACGCACAGACGAGGAGAAGGAAGGCAGCGCTAGGCAGGCCAGAGAGGAGGCGGCGAAGCTCGGACGGGCGACGAGGGTGGATCCCGAGCATGCACTGGCGGGAGGCCGAGGAGGCGAGGCGGCGGGGTCGGTCTCGCGAGGTGGGGCCCGGCGACGCAGACAGACGGCCGGAAGGGACAAGGAGGACGGCATGGCTCGGTTGGCAGCGGCGACGGCGGGAGGCGAGGTCACGCTGGAGAGGGCAAGGATGCACGCCGGTGGAGGGGAGCCCATGAACGGCGGCTCGAGATCGATGGAGGGAGCACCTGGCAGCGGGGATCGAGAGGGAGGCAACGAGGTCGCGTGGTTGGTGAGGAAGCAGACGAGGGGACGTGCGAGGTGGGGTTGGAGAGCGAGGCTTCGATGCGGGAGGGTCGTGTCGAGACGTACGGGTCAGCGGTGTACCGCGGGGTGGTGTGCAGTGGTGTGTGCATTGCATGTGTCGTTCAAGCTGGGTCGAGTGCGGTTCAAGGCTAGGTGTAGCGTGAGCAGGGCCAAGGTGGCTCGCGGCTGGCGGCAGGGCGTGTGGCGCTGGGGAATTAGGGTTTACATCATGGGGTGGTAGTTGGCTGGCTGCTGGGCTTTGGGCCTTGCGGCTGGCTGACTCCCCCACAAAACATTTTTTTTTGTTTTATTTTTAGAGAGGCGTTTGTAAATAGTTTTTAGACAAATAAAAGATCCGGAAAAGACCGAGGATCTAATTTGAAATTAAAGGAGGGGACTAATTAGAAAACAAAATAGTCTTTTAGCGAAATATTTTAGGGCAGAAATATGCATGATGACATGATGATGCACCAAATCAAATAACAGGCAAATCTAATTGGGTAATATTTTCCCGGGCAATACACCAGCCCCCCTCCGTCTTGTATTCTGGCTCCGGGAGTCTTCTAGTGAAATAGGATTTTCGTCATATTTTCCAGGATTTTTCCTGATAGTTGATTTTCCGCACAAAAAGTAGACACCAAGGCAATTCTGCTGAAAACAACGGCAGTCCGTGTTAGTTGTATTCAAATCACACAAGTTTAGAGGAGAAACAATAGCAAAAGTGTTCAGGAAATTAGATACGTTTTGGATGTATCACACATCTAGTACAATTGTTCTATGAACAAAGGATCATTGTTTTCTCCCTAGTAGCAACAACACATCTAGTACCTTAGAGATTTCTATCACTTCCTCAGATTACCAGAGGAATGAACCCACTATCGAGCATAAATACTAACTCTTGGAGTTGCTAGCATCTACTTGGCCAAGATAGCTACTAACAACAGAAAGCATGCAAGATCACAAATAACAAAGGCATGATAGAATCAATAATCAATCTGAAATAGCATCTCAATATCCATCGGACCCCCGAAAACACAACATGCAGAATTACAAATAGATGATCTTGATCATGAACGGAGCTCACAAGATCTAGACATGAAAGCACAAAGGGGGAGAACCAGCCATCTAGCTACTACATGGACCCGTAGTCCAGAGATGAACTACTCACACATCACACCGGAGGCTCGCATGATGATGAAGAAGGCCTCCAGGGTGAATTCCCCTCTCCGACAGGGTGCCGGGAAGAGCTTCAGATCCCTCCCGATCTAGGGATGGAGATGACGGCGGCTACAGACTCTTTCGTGGAATTTTGATCGGGTACTTAGGGTTGCCATATCAGAGGCAATATATAGGCGGAAGGAGAGGCCGAGGGGGTGCCTGGGTGGCCAGACCACCCCCTCGCGCAGGCCAGGCCTAGCCACACGGCCAGGTGGTGTGGCCAGGCCCCAGCCCCTCTCCGTCTCGTATTCTGGATCCAGATGTCTCCTGGTAAAATAGTGACTTTGGCTTTTGTCCCGTCCAATTCCGAGAATATTCATTTTCTGACTTCCTGAAACCAAAAACAGCAGAAAATAGGTAGCTGGCACTATGGCTCTTGTTAATAGGTTAGTCCAAGAAATCATATCAAAAGTACTCCAAAGTGTGGACAAAACACAAGAAAGTAGATAAAACCAAGTATGGAACATCAAAAATTATAGATACATTTGCAATGCATCAACATCCCCAAGCTTAACTCGTGCTCGTCCTCGAGTAGGTAAGTGATAAAAAGAAAGAATAATTTTTGAGGTGACATGCACCATCATAAACTTGATCAAAGTAGTTGTAAAACATTCGAAGCTAGGATCATAGTACTTCAATCATAACATGAAAGAGAAAGTTCTAGCAATAAGACAAAGAAGCTATGATGCAACATGAAAAGGCACAAACAAAAGATTCATGAATAACAATGCTTTGCAAGACGTTTGTTTGTTTCATATAAAGAAAACATAGCATAGTAGTATTTAGCTTGTCCCTCATAGAGTAGCAAATATAAATGCATAGGACACCTTCAAAGTTCATAAGAGTGACTAGATACAAATAGTTTAAAACAAGGAATATCAAGTCATGCATCAATCAACTAGTCTTGGGACAATGCACATAGAACTAAGAATGGCCACTATGCTCTCAAAGTAGGTGCATAAAGGTAGAAGGTGGAGACTCAATATAATGGTGGAAGAAAGGCCTTTTTTTAAAAGGAAGTAGGGATTCAAGTCTCATAAAGAGCTTCCAAAAATTATGGCACTTATAGCTTTCAGCTCTCATTGCCCCTATCATAAGCATCTTGAAGTGATTAAGGTTAAAGTGAACAAACTATGGTGTACATGCTTGATGAAGTATAAGTTAGAATCTCATGTCCCTTGAATATGAGGGCCGCTCCTCATGCTACTCAAGTTTAGTCACCGGTAAGTTCTTGTCATGGTAAGTACATGTGTATCATAGAGAACCGCCAACGGGGTACCCCTTGCCCGATGATATGGAAGAATCCCCATATCAAAATGACAAGGCAGGCAGACAACGAGCATCTTAGCAATCTTCTTATTTACCATGGGAATATGGTGCTTTTTTCTCTCTTTCCTCTTTTCATAATCTTTTTTTTTCTTTTTCTCTTTTTTCACAATATAGGACTCTTTTTTTATAAGAAGAATGCTTCACAAACAGCTAATTATGGTTACACTGCAGGTTTCCACCATGTCAGCATGGATTAGACCAGCGGCCCAAGCGTTTCTCTAACACATATACATAACTCCATGGACTTACAATCTCCCCTTTCATTTCACACCGAGGACATCCATAGACAAAAGAGCATGATATCAACTAGGTACAAAGTACCCGTGCAATGTTGAAAGCGTTCCCCATGACAGCATGGTTCTGCGAATCCCCAACAAATGAGTGCAAGCATATACAACATAGACGACACAATGGTTCAAGTTTATTAAGGGCAAGAAAAGTAAAGTGTGCCATCAAGTTCGTGAGAGCTTTAATCACTAGTTTTCTCATAACAAGTTTTATTTGGAAGGTAAACAAAAACATGAATATACTTGGAATAGCATATGCTAGTAGGTAGGTATGGTGGACTCTTTGTAATAACTTGGTTTAGGGAGTTGGATGCATGAGTGGAACTCATACTTGGTTGCGGAGGCTAGCAAAAGACTGGGAGCGACAAACTAAGAGAGCAATAATGGCCATAATCATGCAGAGTGACAAAACATCATTGATCAAAGCATAAAGTGATACTACAAGTTGTAAACTAAAGGATCATAAAGGCTATGGTGACTTTTGATAGTCATAACATGGTGTGAGCATGTGCCAAGTTAACCCAAATAAAGCATCAAAGGAGAATACCACAATACTATGCTTTAATATGCTAAAACAACACATGATTCATCCAAGGCACATTAAGCAATCTCAATTGTTTATAACAAGTCATGCTACAGCAAATAATACTAAGCATAAAGCCAAAACAATATCAAGCATGGCATGACAAAGCATAGGCCACAGTCAAAAACAAGCTCTCTTTAACACTTAAGCATGAACTTTCCTACTCTTTTCCAAACCAAACCAAACTATTTAAAAACCAATGTATGAAAGAGGGGGTCCAACCAATTTATTCAGCAAACTAAGCAAACAAAGCAAACGAAAAACCAAAACAAAAACAAAAAAGAAGACGCTCCAAGAACAACACAACTATGCATGAAACAATAAAAATGAAGCATTTGGAAGAAACCTAGGATTTTTATTTGATGAAGAGGGGGATGCCTTGGGCATCCCCAAGCTTTGACGCTTGTACTTTTTGGATATTTCTTGGGGTGACATGCGTGGCATCCCCAAGCTTGAGCTTTAGTCCATCCTTCATCTCATTACTCATTCCTTCCATACACCTGAAATTTTTCCTTCATACAAAACTTCACACAATCTTTATTAGCAACATTAGTGCACTCAAGATAATAGGTCTTTTGGTTCAGTTCTAACACCAATAAACTTCCATTAAAACACTAGCTACTATAGCACTTCCCTCAAAAATCTCAATTCCCCAAAAGAACTCAAAAAGGAACCAACAAGAAGCAAATGCAGAAAATGGCAGAAATCTGTCAAAACAGACCAGCGGGTAAAGACGATTTTTTTCGAGGACCTTCTGTTGCTCAAATCAAAAAGTGTTGAACTAACGAAAGTTAGATAACAACCTGGGGCAGAATCACAAACATTCACACCTCAAAAGGACGTACATAGATTTTACACGAATTTTTACGGTGAAGCACAGAAATCTGTTTCGGGACAGCAACTTCCCAATCATTACTTCTCTCTCATTAGAGGTTACTCTTGGCACAAAAAGCAAATAAAAAGGATAAGGAGCGGCTTCCAAGACTCATCTAAAACTTTTGTGTTATCTCCCAATAAGTACTTTTCTTTAACGCCTTTAAATTAGGCATGATAGTTTGAGAATGTGCTCACATAAGAAATATGAATTGAAGTAAAAGAGAGCATCAAGAAGCAAATTCAAAACACATTTATGTATAACCCACTTCCTATGCATAGGAATCTTGTATGCAAATAAATTCACAAAGAACAAAGTGACAGGGATAGGAAGATAAAACAAGAGCAACTTTAAAACTTTTAGCAAATAGAGAGGTGTTTCAGTACCATGAAAACTTTTACAACCATATTTTCCTCTCTCATAATAATTTTCAGTAGCCTCATGAATAAACTCAACAATATAATTATCACATAAAGCATGCTTTTCATGATCTACAAGCACTAGAGCTTTATTATAAACATTTTCAAAAGAATCCTCAGGAACATAACATTCATCCTTCTTTAGTAAGCATGGGGGACAATCAAATATTGTAAGGGGTAAAGAGTTACTCTCATTAGAAGGTAGGAATGGGTAGATCCATTCTTCCTCCTCTTGATCATCACTCTCCTCCTCTTTTTCATCCAATGAGCTTCCAGTTTCAGCAATTTCTTTTTCCATAGGCTCCTGCAAGGCATTATCTCTTCCGCTGGTGGAGAGCATCTATTAAGATATTCAAGAATATAGACATTTTATTCCTTGTAATTATCAAAGCAAAATTGAAGTATATCATAAACCTCATATTTATAAGGTGAATCATCAGTATTTTCAAGCAAACTAGCAAGTTCAAATGCACCCTTCCAAGCAATAAATTCTTCAATTTGTTCCACATCATAAAAGTCATAATTCCCTTTAACATAAGAAGATATGGTAACATTATCATTATACTCACATTGAAAAGGGATGTGTTTATACCTCCTACAGCAAAAAGATTTATCAAAGCAATAAGTAACATCATAAGTAGAGCACACATTTATAGCAATGGTATACAATTTATCAATTTGTTCCCATAAGTGTTTCCTTTTTGTGACAAGCGGTGTTCCTTATAATAATATTTTTGTTCTTCCGTGAACCCACCTTGCCAATAAGATTCAGTTTCAAAGAAACCAACCATTGATAGAAAGCATGATAAAGCAAGACAATAACAGACCAATGAAAATAACAATTATAGTAGGAACTAATTTTTTGTGTGTTTTTGATAAAGAAACACGCAAACAAAGCAAAAGCAAACTAAGCAAAACAAAAATAACAAAGTAAAGAGATTGGTTATGAGGGACTCCCCTTGTGAAGATGTCCTTGACTCCCCGGCAACGGCGCCAGAAAAAGTCTTGCTGGCCCAAAATATATCGAGCTCGTTGGGGAACCCCAAGAGGAAGGTATGATGAGCACATCAGTAAGTTTTCCCTCAGTACAAAACCAAGGTTATCAATCCAGTAGGAGCAAGGAAACACCCCAAAGGTGTTGCTAGCTGAGCCTTGGCAGGGCGCACTACCGGTGCTAGTAGTAACGTGGAGACCTGCACAACAGAACCACAGAACTCTGTCCCCTACTTGCGATGAGGTTGTCAATCTCACCGGTTTTGCTGAAAACAAAGGATTAAACGTATTGAATGGAAGAAAGTAATAGTTTGCAGAAAGTAAACACAAAGCAGTAAACAGTTGATTGTAGATTGATGGTAAAAGAAAGGACCAGGGTCCATAGTTCACTAGAGGTGGCTCTCCTTAATATAGGTAACATGCTGGGTGAACAAATTACAGCGGGGCAATTGACAAACATCGAGAAAGCATACAAGCATATACTAATCATCTTGACTCCTTTGAGATTCGATTGGGCATTACAACATTATACATAGACCGTCATCCAACTGCATCTATGACTAATAATCCATCTTCAGGTTATCATCCGAACCCCCTCCAGTATTAAGTTGCAAGCAACAAATTATTGCATTACGAATTGCGTGTAAAGTAAACAATACGATTGTTCTATGAATAAAGGATTGTTGTTTTCTCCCTAGTAGCAACAACACATCTAGTACCTTAGAGATTTCTATCACTTCCCCAGATTACCAGAGGCATGAACCCACTATCGAGCATAAATACTAACTCTTGGAGTTGCTAGCATCTACTTGGCCAAGATAGCTACTAACAACGGAAAGCATGCAAGATCAAAAATAACAAAGACATGATAGAATCAATAATCAATCTGAAATAGCATCTCAATATCCATCGGATCCCCGCAAACACAACATGCAGAATTACAAATAGATGATCTTGATCATGAACGGAGCTCACAAGATCTAGACATGAAAGCACAAAGGGGGAGAACCAACAATCTAGCTACTACATGGACCCGTAGTCCAGAGATGAACTACTCACACATCACACCGGAGGCTCGCATGATGATGATGAAGGCCTCCAGTGTGAATTCCCCTCTCTGGCAGGGTGCCTGAAAGAGCTTCAGATCCCTCCCGATCTAGGGATGGAGATGACGGCGGCTACAGACTCTTTCGTGGAATTTTGATCGGGTACTTAGAGTTTCCGTATCAGAGGCAATATATATGCGGAAGGAGAGGCTGAGGGGGTGCCTGGGGCGGCCAGACCACCCCCTGGCGCGGGCCAGGCCTGGTCGCGTGGTCAGGTGGTGTGGCCAGGCTCCAGCCCCTCTCCGTCTCGTATTCTGGCTCCATATGTCTCCCGCTAAAATAGTGACTTTGGCTTTTGTTCCGTCCAATTCCGAGAATTTTCATTTTCTGACTTCCTGAAACTAAAAATAGCAGAAAACAGGCAGCTGGCACTGTGGCTCTTGTTAATAGGTTAGTCTAAGAAATCATATAAAAAGTACTCCAAAGTGTGGACAATACACAAGAAAGTAGATAAAACCAAGTTTGGAACATCAAAAATTATAGATACATTTGGAATATATCACGTAGAGACGCAAAGACATGCAAATGCACACGGACCTGAAACTGTCATATCCGGAAATTATGTTAACCACTAGCAATCGCGTATATGCAACACCAGAAAGCCATAGGTGTTCAATACGCAAAGTTTTTCAAACTAGATTATTGACTCTAGTGCAAGTGGGAGACTGAAGGGAATATGCCCGAGGCAATAATAAAGTGGTTATTATCTTATTCCTTGTTTATAATAAATTTTTATTTTGCATGCTATAATTGTATTAATTTGGAAACGTTAATACATGTGAGTTTAATAAACAAAAGAAAAGTTTCTAGTTATGCCTTTCTTATAAACTAGCTCGTTGATTAACAAGATGATCAAGGTTTCCTGATCATAAACATTGGACCTTGTTAATAACAAGGTCACAACATCTATCTATTATATACTAAATAAAAGTACATAACGGGCTACCAAAAAAAAGAGAAATGGTCTATAAATTCCCACAATAATTAGAAACATCTGACCCTCAATTTAACCGAGTAGCTGATGGCAACCGATAGATCTACAAATAATAATTAAGTTTAAGAAAATTACCCACCAATGCCCTACATAAGTTCTCGCGTACCCCTTCATTATTTCATCTACCTAATAGAGGAGATCGACCTTCCCGTCTAGATAGAAAAACCTGAGATCCATAAATCACGATCATACACCCTCGACCCCCCTTTCTTCTGTCAGTTCGCCGGATTCCCAACCTTCCCCGGTTGGCCGGCTGGCCGTGAAACACAAGGTAAGGGAATCGTCTCCAGAGACCGGCTCGATATTCCGACGCCGACACGACTCCGGTGTCCCGTCGAGAAGGTCCGTCAAAGGAGGCCGTGACCAGAACAAAGATAGAGGAGGCGGCGATCGGCTGTTCGGTTGGAGAGAAGGCCGCTGATGCGGCGCTGGTTGGCATCCTAGGAGTGGAGAATCCTACTGCTGACGCTACCGGTGAAGAGATCATCTACGTCATGTCACAGGAGCAGGTGGACTATGTCCTCTCCTGGGACTTGGAGGAGGACAAATTTAACAGATTTGACGACGACTCTGATGCCTGGAAGAAGTACGACTTCTTTAGCAAGGCCTGGCTGGAAAGCAGGCAGTACCAGCAGAAGGTTCGTGAGGAGTACGAGACATATGGCAATGTCAGAGTAGAGTACGACGAAGAAGAACAGAAGAGAATGTCCGACGCACCATGCTGCTTGGCTCAAAGCGTTTGGCCAGGACATGGAGAAGATCGCAGAGCTAGAGACTTCTCAGAGAAACATGAGACAGCCGGAAAAAATTAAACTGAAGCTGACCGACTTAAGCCAATATGTCGAGTCGAAAACTAAGGCCTTGGAATGTCTCAAGGCAACCATGACTGAGTCGATGTCACTGAAATAGGCTGTGATTGGCCAACACCAAGCTAACTGGCATGTCAGTGTGGAACTTCTAATTTGCATTCTCAATTTGCTCTGAGTAACATGAATAATGTTGTGCAGGGACCTGGTCGAAAATTGTAAAGGAACTAATCGGCACCCAGCTGTTAAGGATCAAGGAGTTTGCTCCGATATGAATAATAGGGTTTAAAAACTCTTAGGGGGCACGTACTGCACATGATATGCATTTTTTTCAGCTCCAGATGTATACAATCTGCAGACAAATTTTCACCATCGATCAGCATCGATAGCGATCAACAATTTTAAAAAAGAGTTGTGCATCTACCATGGCTATGAGTATGCGCCTATGAAAGAAATAAGCAGCATGTAATTTTAGAATCAAAATTTGCTGCTGCCCTCTTCCTGAGATAATTACTCAATCACGGTGCCGCTGATTATCTTCAATAATAAAGTAATTCACTATAACAGGGTATGCCATCTATTTATTTCTTCACTGCTTAGCAGATGTGGGCTAACTTCTAGCATGCTCTGTCAACAGGTTGTAAAACAAGGAATAAAGATCCATGTCTGTGGTGACCGACGTGCAAAGCAGACAGTTTTCTGTCGTTACAAGATTGGTTGTAAAGCATTGATTCATAGATGAGGTATGTTCTTCTCACTAGCCTCTTCAAGGATATGCTTTTCCTTTCTCCTGAGGTTACGTATCCTATTTTCTAAAAAAAAGGTTGCATGTCGTATTTTCTACAAAAAATGTTACATATCGTATTGGCATGTCAATTAGCTGATCACAATATTGTTGTGTATATGTTTGTTCATGCCAACAAATCAGCATTATTTGCAACCACAAATAGGGTACATATAACTTGATAAGTCAGAAAAGTGGTATTGAGCACTACTATTTTTTCCTACTTACTAATTCCATGCCATCATCGCCTCATTAAAAATTTAGTTCACCTTACGCCACTAAATACAACAATAAGTATTGATCCAATTCGAATAGAATTACTCGAACACAACACGTGAGAGACTTCTCAAACATAAAAAAACAAATGGACTTTTCAAAATCCAATGCAATAAAATTATATTTGTGTTTTGCAACTTCATTCATAATATACCTATCGTCCATTTTCTTTCTACCCATAATTCGGACACTTATGGATAAAAGCAAGCAAGGGACATAGCTATTCTACAAAATTCCACAAAAAGGCAGAACATCTGACCATTAGTGTTCATGTTGAATATACTGTTATTGCATCAAAATTATGAAATTATTACCCATCAAAGCCATGCAGATGCACTTGCCCATAAGCCAACCTCACTTGCATCCCTGAAAAAATTCAACCACATGCTCTCCCAACGGCTATTAGGTCTACCACCACAAATCTCTCTGATTTGTGCTATCCAGCCAGATGCGCGACTCCATTCAAAAATTGGTGGAACTACAAATAGTCGGCATGCACGTCTCTGGGCACGACTCCATCAGGAACGTATCCGGCCATTCTTAGGTAAAATTTCTAGGCATTATTGCGTCCTAATGATTAGTCTCTGGGCACGAGTCCATCAATTTTCGTATCCAATTATTTTCATGTGCATCGGTGACCGCAGAGACCAGATCAAGTATGCCTTCAAACCCACTTATGTCCCTTCCCTATTGCCTATGGTGCCGACATCAACCATCATTTTCCACAATGAAAGGCTTTGGCGAATTCTAGGTATCCTCGCCACCCAATTAGTGTGTTCGCTGCTTGTGGGAGGTTCTCACAGGGATTCGTTCGTATACATTAATTTGGTTCTTTTGTGCATTTATTATTCCGAACTAATCATTCTACTTATGACATATATTGTGAATTTAAAACACTATAATACTTGGATTGTCAAATGAAACTGAGTTTCTAACTTGAGATTCTGAATGAAAGGCCATATATATACCTATTGTGTGCCTTTTTCGGTATTAATCAAAATAAAGAAATATGCTCTCCTGCATAGCCTGGAAAAACCCAAAGCAAAATATATCACACCTTTGGGAATGATTTATAGTTCTATGAAAAAACTGATTATACATTTTATAAATATGGACATATATCAGGTTATTTGAATATATCTCTTCTTCCTCGATAGACAAGGAAAGGAGCATCCGATTGGACTAAAGGAAAGAAGGCGAGAGAATTGAAGCATGTCATAATAGCGAGGTTTATTATTATCTATTCCATGTAGTGAACGGTCCGATTGAATATCTCCGCTCCCAAGTAAAAATATAGTACTTTCCGTTTGTCTAACATCAGGAAATGTACTTATCAAAATTGTTTGTCCTCTAACAAAGATTGCCTTCTCGCTCTCGGTTCTGCTTTCTGTTTTGTTGATTTTGGCCTTGGTTGGTTCAAGAATATAAAATACATGAATTGTTGTTGTGTGGGAGAAATGTAATTTTTTCGAGAATAATAATGTCACCAGCAGGATCAACGTGGCCATTCCTTCTAAAAAAGATAGAATATCGTATCCGGGTATATGCTTTTCTACGACAATTAACAAAAGCTTGGGGCCATCTCTACATAAGGTAGGACTACATATACATAAATAAGTTTTCACACACGGACAAATATACATAGAATTTTCAATAGTCACATGAATGGGCTTATTCCACTTTATGATGTTACTAACCTTTAAAAACATGAAGACAAATAATTTGTTTTAGTTTGTGCAATATTTGAAAAACAAATAAATAACTTATTTATGCTTACACGGTTGATAAGCAATACATGGCACGATGAATATGGTATACAACTTCAAAACTATATTAGAAACAGACATCACAATTTGATGTAATTAGTTACATTAATTTTTCCAAAATCATTAAACACAACTACTCCCATGATGATGCTAGGATTCTGTAAGCTTGTGTTTTCTTATGATGATATCTATACAAAGTCGATGTATGAGCACTTATTATTATTCTGATACTTTGATAGCCTATACATAAATATAGAAACTGTTCATCACATTTGAAATGATAGAAAAATAAAACCATGTGAAAAATCCACTCTAAACAATTTATGTGGGATTTTTATTAGGTCATCTCGAATTGTTTCCTTTTATGGATTATATAAGAAATTTAGTAGACCATTAAGAACTCGCCTGCGCATGTGCGCGGGCCACTGTCCGAGTTAAGTAAACACCACAATGCATCATACATTTTGACAGGAAAATTTATCATCGAAATTTCCTAAACTACACCCATCTAAAAAACTAACTAAAAAGCAGAGTATGTCAACAAAATAACCTAAACAGCACAATCAATCAACCAGAGTAGTACGAAAGCACCACAAAATGCTTCAGCATGTCGGAACTGGGTAAAGGGAATGAAGAACTTTTTTTTAGGTCACCGGGGAGGACAGAAAGGCCCCCACCTGAATTTTCTAGTTTTATCATAAAGAAGAGGGGAAAAAACGAACGCAACTTTAGTGACTTGGTGGACCCAAGTCTCACGGTGACTTTCCCCAGGATCCACCTTCCATCTTAGATCAAACGCATGCCAGTAGTTCAGATTTTGAACTAAAAAGTAAAACTATTTGAAAAAAATTGACAAAAAATTAGTAAATCATCAGTGCCTAGGTTTGAATCCTGTGAAAGTTTCATCCCATTCAGATCACTAGTTAGTAGAATGATGTGATGAACATTCATCTGAAGTATAGCATTACGATCAAAGTCATTGTGTTTATATTGCTAGAACATCATACGAAGTAATCCTAGTCCTTAGACCATGAGATCATGTCAATCACTAACACTGGAAGAGTATCTTGATAACATCAAACGTCACACCATGAAAGGGTGATTATAAAGGTGGGTTCAGTGCTACAAAAATGTTATGTAGAGGCTCATGGATCAAGAGTGAGATTTTTCCATCCCGATGACGGATAGATATACTTTGGACCCTCTCGGTGATATCATATTAGTTAGCTTGCAAGCAAGTGATGAGATCACTAGAATGTTATATCACGGGAACGAGAAAAGAGTACATGTAGGTAACGAAATTAAACTAGGTATGGGGATACCGATGATCGAATCTTGGACATGTAATATACCCGAGACAAAGGGATTTAGTTACTAGCGTTAAAGGTTCACACGATCACAAGAGTCATCGTTGAGTATGTGGGAGTCAGTACGGATCTCTAGGTCCCGCTGCTGATTATTGATCGGAGAGGGGTCTCAATCATGTCTTCATTATTCGCAAACCGTAGGGTGACACACTTAAGGGATACTGACACCATTTGGAGCAAATATATTTTAGATAAAGATTTAAGAAAGCACTGGAATTATTTCAATAGACACCAAAACTATTTCGGGTGAAATTGCTGAAATTGGTTTTGCATGTAATATTGAAATGTTGTAGGGGGTTTTATGTGAATGTTTGTTAATTAAAGTAATTAACAAAATTCTGAATAAAACCAATAAAAGAGTTTTATTAAATGAGAGAGCATTAAATTTGGATAAATTTAATGCATTTAAAGTGGAGACTTTAAAAGGGAATGTGAAGGGATAAATTTATGTGGAGGGAGTTACAACCACAAGAATGAGGAGGTGAAGGGTCACCCCTTGGGGCGCCGGCCATGGGGAGGGGCACCCCCCTCCTCCTATAAAAGGCCCCCCTCTCACACCTTCACACTCACACCTCCTCATGAAGGATCTCTCTCCCCCTCTAGTATTTTTCCCCATGGTCTCAGATTAGCGAGATACATGTTCCCGGTGGCTTTATCTGGAAAGGAGTTGCTACTTCTGCTGCTTTGCTGGAGCGAGGGATGGAGGTTGTCGGGGTACCGGACGTGTGTGCGATCACGGATGCACCACTGCTTTGCGGTGCTGGACTTGGTGGTGCTGGACTTGCTAGAGCTGGATCTGATGGACGTGCTGGAGCCGGACCTGCTGGACTTCATCACGATCTTGAGATCGGCAAGTGTACGACTACATCATCCACGAGTTCCATCTCGTTAACAAAGCTTTGTTGTCTTCGAGGATAAGTTCTCTATGGATGTATATCCACCCGTTGCTTGTATCTAGTAGGTAGATCTTGGCGTATAGTTCTCATCGTAGGAATTTTTTTGTTTTCTATGCTGCGAACCCTTCAATAACATATTAAGAAGCAATAAATAGCATATCATATCATGAAAGTAGAGACTGAAGCGTGAGAGCTATCGTAAATTCAAGAGAAAACACCGCATCAATGCTTGCTTATCCACGGTGCCGCACACGCTGAGTTGGAGTAAAATGTGACCCAACGCTGCTGAAGAACAACCAGTGTTGGTCGAATGAGACTTTTGCCTAGGAACAAGCCAGCCAAGAATAACACTTAGAGAGAGAGAAGAGAAGAAGCAATGTACTACATTAGAGAGTGGACTGGAGGCAGTACTTATAGAGAGGCGAAACCGTATGTTCAGTCGTAGAGGTGCGTACACGTGAAGGCTACCATCCGTGGAAGCTTATCTCCAGCACTTACCTGACCCACATATCGTTCTTGCTGCCAATGCACGATCTCACCGCGACAACCCGCGACCGCCTATAGCCTATGCTGCCAGGCGAGAGATAACGCTGGAAGGCAGGCTAAGAACGGGTCACATAACACGATTTCGCCGCAAAAACCTGCGTCCTCTAGAGTCTAGATAACATACGTCACGGGAATATGTCGCCACGTCCGTTCTTATACGACCCCATATCCGCGAGAAACTACGGTCGGTATGGGCTTACGACGCCACGTTGTTTCTGCATGGCCAACGTCCGCAAGAATCCGCAATTGGCATGGGCTTGCAGCGCCAAGTCAGCTCCTTACGGTCCCCATTGCCACGATAACCCGCAACCTTCCATACCTTACGCAACCACGTCGGCTCTTCCTAGACCCCACATCCGCGAGAAAACACGGTCGTATGAGGTCTATGGTACCATGCCGGCTCCGGGCCGACCCATGACCAAGAGAAACCGCCAACAGCACGAACCCACAATGCCACGTCATCTCCGGGTGGGCCCCACCATCTGGCGGGTCCAGAGGCGTGTCGCCGTGAATGCCTCTCACAGAACACGTTTCTGCCCGCGTAGCTGACGGCGGACCCATGTCGCGCACATCCCACAGTACGGTGATGCAGGGTATGGCGACGCGTGGTACACCCGTATGCGGTAGGGTATGGCCTACAGCGGGTTCAGCCTCACGGGATAGCAAGGCTCTGTTGCGATATCGTCGCATGTCCTTTTCGGTGTCCATCCCACCTTCGAAAATAATTGGGACGACGTGGATAGTAGTTTGAGCCGAAATAATCTAGCGCTATTATATACACTTGATGATAACCTCTCAAATAGTTCAAAGTCGACCACATCGGTCAATTTCAGTTCAAATGCAGGGTCATAATGGACCAAAACACCATTACAAATATAGCGATATCATATTACAAACTAAGAACTAAAAAGAAAGCAAGCCCGTCGTCGGTCACCGCCGCCGATGCCGAGGCCGAGGCCAGTACCAATGGTGGATCCCATGCCGGTGCACATGTCCTCTCCTCCCATCATCCTTGTACTCTTCATCCGCTTTCTTGTCCACCTCCCTCCCCCTCACCGGCATAGTATCCTCCCTCACCATGGATCATACCAACCAACGCGATGGCACACTCGCTCTCGCTCATTCCGCGAGTACCTGGCGGGCATCAGAACCCTGACCACCAAACATGCTATGGATGGCATGGGAGGTGCCTACACCAGTGGCCCTGAACAAGATTTGCCCCCTATGTAAGGTAGACAATCTGGAGTAGGCGTGGCTGAGGTCGAAGTGGCCGATGCCTTGTGTCTGATGAGGGCCATCGTCGAGGGAATCATTGAGAACACCGCGTTGACCTGGGTGACAGGGATCTTGTTCTCACTAATCTCGGGAAAGAAAAACAAGATCAGGGATGCACCTGCTGCCAAAGATCTCCCTATCCTCGAAGAAACGTGCCCCCTATGTCCGATCGTTAGCTTCATTTTGCATGTACGCCGCCACGAAAGCCTCCTCCTCTGCTACCTTCTCCTACTCGGTGCGGCCACATAGGTTATTGTAATTAGTCGTGAGGAGATTCCACCAGCAACTGCTCCCATTCCTTTAGCAGCATGTCGTCTGGCTCTGTTGTGATGTGCATCTTGCGCGGCCTCTTGTGGTACGACATAGCAGCGATAGTGGGATACAGTGTGAACTAGGTGGGAACTAGGGAGGCATCGCGAGAGCAGACATGAGAAAATGGGCAAGAGAAATTGGAGGGAAATGGAAGAGGATATATGTTTCATTGAGTGGCTGGCAAAGAGGCCCCGTCCTATGTGGCACGCGTTGCCAGCAACCTAGCCAGTCCCTTGTGTGTCGGGGCCGGCAAAGGAGTGTCAGACAGATTCTTGGGCTGCCCAATCTCCCAACAGTGGTTGGGGGCTGTTGGTGTTGAACGGTTTTGCTCAGCACCCCAAAAGGTCATTGGAGGCCAGGTTGGGGCACTGGTGGAGATGCTCTTATCAGTTTGCAGAGTTGTGCTAGTCCATATAGTGACCATGGCCATATTTTACTAACTAGTAAAATGCACTGGTTGTCCTAATTATGTCCACAAAGTGTTAAGTAAGTTCAAAATCTTTTCAAAATGCACATCCAAGTCCCACTTCTTGTGAGTTGTAAGCGATGGGGTGGCGTGATCCTATCTAGGGTTTCATACCCCTTCATTAGCGATGTCGTGACCGGACTATCACCATTGGCCTTGGGATCTTGGAGACATGGTGGACCACGGCTCCTCACCAGCGGGAATGTTCTCATTCTTTGTTTAGGTATTTTCCAATGCCTTTTTTTGGAATGGTGAGGCAGTGCCAACATATTGGAGTTAAAATAAGTTCATTTTTGACCTATCATCGCTCCGGTGGTGCATATAGAACTAGCGTGGGGCGCTTGGAGTCATGTGCCTGGTGAACCTACTAGGATCCGGTTATTTTTCATATTCATTGGTGTGGTTTGAGGTCAGTATCTTCTGATCTACGGTTGTCATCTTTGGTGATTGTTTTTGATCTGGTGCGCCTGTCCTTTGGGGCTTAGCATGATGACTTTCTATCTGTCTACTACAACAAGCTCTACTATGAAAAGATTTTCCCCGCTCGAGTGATGGAGGGTCGAGGATGATCGCGCGCCTTCTACTCGCATTAATGTCTGTAGTCATCATTAGCTAGTCCAAGGGCTTATTTGTAATTTTTATTACTTAGAGTTATGTGCACTATTGTTGATGATTATTAATAGAACAACGAGGTTTCACAAAAACAAATTGTTCATGTGACTTCCTATTTCGATTTGGCCAATTTGACCTGTCTACATGGCGCTTTGACCACTACCACGTCGACGGTAGGGCCCGAGAGGGGTACCGACCAGAAGTATGTATTTATGAAAAGACCCCCCCCCCCCCCGGGGTTGTACTCCTTCTAAACTATGATTATATATTATTATTTTCATTGGAAACAATGACTAGATTTTTTGCAAAAGCAACCCTAGTGTTCTCCAACTTCCTCCTCAACAACTCAGTTATAACAACAACATGTATTTTAAGGGCTTAAGGATATTCAACGTGTTTGTGACGTTGCTCACGAGCTCCTATGAGCTCAACGAGACGCAAATCCATAGCCATAGGGCGATAAGGGGCATGTGTAGGATGAGCTAGTTATGATGTTATCTGGCCCATGCAGGTAGGTGTAGGAAACTATGGTCGCTAGGGGTGAGGCCGATGGCAGGACTGTGTGGCAAGGCTAGGTGTCAGGTCGACACATGGCACAAAACAGGACAGAAGTAGTAGGTTTAGTATGGTACACTCACTAGGAAGCTGACGCCAGGTTCAGGGATGCAGGACAAGGGACACGGGCATCACCATAGATGATATTGATGGAGGTAGAGTAGTGCTGGCTCGTGGTTGATGTAGAGCTCGTTGGGAACCCCAAAAGGAAGGTATGATGAGCACAACAGCAAGTTTTCCCTCAGTTATGAGACCAAGGTTTAATCGAACCAGTAGGAGCAAGGAAACACCCCAAAGGTGTTACTAGCTGAGCTTTGGCAGGGCGCACTACCGGTGCTAGTAGCAACGTGGATACCTGCACAACACAACCACAGAACTTTGTCCCCAACTTGCGATGAGGTTGTCAATCTCACCGTGTTTTGCGGAAAACAAAGGATTAAACGTATCGAATGGAAAGAAGTAAAATTTTGCAGAAAGTAAACACAAAGCAGTAAAAGATTGTAGATTGTATGTAAAGTAAAGGACCGGGATCCATAGTTCACTAGAGGTGGCTCTCCTTAGATAGATAACATGCTGGGTGAACAAATTACAGCGGGGCAATTGACAAACACCAAGAAAGCAATACATGTATATACCAATCATCTTGACTCCTCTGAGACTTGATTGGGCATTACAACACAATACATAGACCGCCATCCAACTGCATCTATGACTAATAATCCACCTTCAGGTTATCATCCGAACCCCCTATAGTATTAAGTTGCAAGCAACAGATTATTGCTTTACGAACTGCGTGTAAAGTAAACAATACAATTGTTCTATGAACAAAGGATCGTTGTTTTCTCCCTAGTAGCAACAACACATCTAGTACCTTAGAGATTTCTGTCACTTCCCCAGATTACCAGAGGCATGAACCCACTATCGAGCATAAATACTAACTCTTGGAGTTGCTAGCATCTACTTGGCCAAGATAGCTACTAACAACGGAAAGCATGCAAGATATCAAATAACAAAGACATGATAGAATCAATAATAAATCTGAAATAGCATCTCAATATCCATCGGATCCCCGCAAACACAACATGTATGGATTACAAATAGATGATCTTGATCATGAATGGAGCTCACAAGATCTAAACATGAAAGCACAAAGGAGGAGAAACCAGCCATCTAGCTACTACATGGATCCGTAGTCCAAGGATGAACTACTCACGCATCACAACGGAGGCTTGCATGGTGATGAAGAAGGCCTCCAGGGTGAATTCCCCTCTTCGGCAGGGTGCCGGGAAGAGCTTCAGATCCCTCCCGATCTAGGGATGGAGATAACGCCGTCTACCGACTCTTTCGTGGATTTTTGATCGGGTCCTTAGGGTTTTCGTCCCGAGGGCAACTTATAGGCGGAAGGAGAGGCCGAGGGGGTGCCGGGAGCCACCACACCACCCCCTGGCACGGGCCAGGCCTGGCCACGCGGCCAGGTGGTGTGGCTGGCCCCTGGCCCCTCTCCGTCTCGTATTCTGGCACTTGATCCCTTTCGAAAAAATAGGCACTTTGGCTTTTGTCCCGTCCAATTCCGAGAATATTCATTTTCTGACTTTCCTGGAACCAAAAACAACAGAAAACAGGCAGCTGGCATTGTGGCTCTTGTCAATAGGTTAGTTCAAGAAATCATATGAAAAGTACTCCAAAATTGGAACAAAACACAAGAAAGTGGATAAAACTAAGCATGGAACATCAAAAATTATAGATACATTTGCAATGTATCAACATCCCCAAGCTTAACTCCTTCTCGTCCTCGAGTAGGTAAGTGATAAAAAGAAATAATTTTTGAGGTGACATGTGTTGGCTCGTGGTTGATGTAGAGCTCGTTGGGAACCCCAAGAGGAAGGTATGATGAGCACATCAGCAAGTTTTCCCTCAGTTATGAGACCAAGGTTTAATCAAACCAGTAGGAGCAAGGAAACACCCCAAAGGTGTTACTAGCTGAGCTTTGGCAGGGCGCACTACCGGTGCTAGTAGCAACGTGGATACCTGCACAACACAACCACAGAACTTTGTCCCCAACTTGCGATGAGGTTGTCAATCTCACCGTGTTTTGCGGAAAACAAAGGATTAAACGTATCGAATGGAAAGAAGTAAAAGTTTGCAGAAAGTAAACACAAAGCAGTAAAAGATTGTAGATTGTATGTAAAGTAAAGGACCAGGATCCATAGTTCACTAGAGATGGCTCTCCTTAGATAGATAACATGCTGGGTGAACAAATTACAGTGGGCCAATTGACAAACACCGAGAAAGCAATACATGCATATACTAATCATCTTGACTCCTCTGAGACTTGATTGGGCATTACAACATAATACATAGACCGCCATCCAACTGCATCTATGACTAATAATCCACCTTCAGGTTATCATCCGAACCCCCTCCAGTATTAAGTTGCAAGCAACAGATTATTGCTTTACGAACTGCATGTAAAGTAAACAATACAATTGTTCTATGAACAAAGGATCGTTGTTTTCTCCCTAGTAGCAATAGCACATCTAGTACCTTAGAGATTTCTGTCACTTCCCCAGATTACCAGAGGCATGAACCCACTATCGAGCATAAATACTAACTCTTGGAGTTGCTAGCATCTACTTGGCCAAGATAGCTACTAACAACGGAAAGCATGCAAGATCTCAAATAACAAAGACATGATAGAATCAATAATAAATCTGAAATAGCATCTCAATATCCATCGGATCCCCGCAAACACAACATGTATGGATTACAAATAGATGATCTTGATCATGAACGGAGCTCACAAGATCTAAACATGAAAGCACAAAGGAGGAGAAACCAGCCATCTAGCTACTACATGGATCCGTAGTCCAAGGATGAACTACTCACGCGTCATACCGGAGGCTTGCATGGTGATGAAGAAGGCCTCCAGGGTGAATTCCCCTCTCCGGCAGGGTGCCGGGAAGAGCTTCAGATCCCTCCCGATCTAGGGATGGAGATGACAGCGGCTATAGACTCTTTCGTGGATTTTTGATCGGGTCCTTAGGGTTTTCGTCCCGAGGGCAACTTATAGGTGGAAGGAGAGGCCGAGGGGGTGCCAGGAGCCACCACACCACCCCCTGGCGCGGGCCAGGCCTGGTCGCGTGGCCAGGTGGTGTGGCCGGCCCCTGGCCCCTCTCCGTCTCGTATTCTGGCACTTGATCCCTTCCGAAAAAATAGGCACTTTGGCTTTTGTCCCGTCCAATTCCGAGAATATTCATTTTCTGACTTTCCTGAAACCAAAAACAGTAGAAAACAGGCAGCTGGCACTGTGGCACTTGTTAATAGGTTAGTCCAAGAAATCATATGAAAAGTACTCCAAAGTTGGAACAAAACACAAGAAAGTGGATAAAACTGAGCATGGAACATCAAAAATTATAGATACATTTGCAATGTATCAAGTAGCATGACGTAATGGCATCAGCACAAGCTCGAGCGATCTCGGGGAAGAGAACCAGAAGCTTCATGTGCACCACTTGGAGGATACGAAGCAAAGTAGTAGGACTGGATCGGAGCAGATCTAGAGATCGACGTGACTGTGATGGCTAACAGGAGGAGGTGAACACAATGGCGCACCAACACTTGAGGGACTACGACTTGAATTACTTCAGCAAGGATACCTTATAGGCTATGCATATTGTTTTGAAAAGGTATAATAGCTCAGAGAGGTTCTCGGTGGCTAATAACCTACAAGTATAGGGTACTAAGTATAGTACCTATCGAATAGAAAAGGTTGTCGAACCCATGAGGAGCTGGAGGTATTGGTTAGAAAATTCAACAAGTAAAATGTAAAAGTTACACAATATGTATTTTTTGGATTATAGTTTGTTTGAAAGTAAAATACGATAAATTGCGAGTAAAGTAACTATTCTCAGAGAAAGCCCATTCCCCTATTTATAAAAAGACAAGCTTGAGGTGTGTTTTTATATGAGACAAGCATTCTTGAGGGCGGCAGAGATTTCATGAAATATAGATTCCAAGAAAAGCATGATAAGTGTCTTGTCAAATTGTATTCTCGTTAGACGGACCGTAAAATAGGTGCAGCCATATAAATGAGCAAATACACCCCTCATGGTTAGTCCCAAGGCCACATACATGAGAAAACAAGAGATTCATTAAGACACAAGTGCCCAAGCATCACCTTAAGTTTAGTGGTCCTCGGTCATATATACTCCCTAATGCAACTCTAAAGATCAGGACAAGGTTTATGTCATCTCCTGTTATCCCTACTCCATACATGAAGGTGCAGCCTTATGAGCCCATATAGGTGAAGTAACACCCAGTCAATGTTCGCATGTTACCATCACAGAACCACACAAAAATTATAAAACTCGATCAAACACCCGTATCATACTATATAGAAATCATAGCCAATCCATCTTATGCCCTCAATAACATGGGTAACTACTCACAATGGTGGAACATGATGATGATCATGGCATATGGGCTATGAATGGTTATTAAGTAAAATACAGACCAAAGCATTAAGATTAATGATGATGATGTTGTTGTTGTTGTTCCCAAGCGGATCACTAAACGACTACTCCACTCCCCCTATTGTCACTGGGTTTCACGTGTAGGCGTTGTTTACCACACATCTCACCTCAAATCTTGATAAATCCTTGGGGTCTAGGATACCTGACAAGTCCTTGGATTATTGAGGTAAGAGACAATGATACAAATACAAATCTGCTATGCAATCACCACACAATATTCCCATGTAATTAGATGCACATAATTGTTGCGAGGCTATTCCCTAACCCGTAGCCTGTGAGAACTAATCACTCATAATAAGATCAAGGATAGAAAACATTGTATAATTACTTAGATGAATGCCAAATATCCTTACAATAGTCGCCAACCGTGAGATCTTAAATACAAGTAATGGTTATGGCTATGGATGGAGGTGGAGATGGAGATGATGAACTATCGTGGTGGCGAAGTGGTGGATCTTCCTTGGTGTGTTTTCAGATGTAATCTGCCAATAGCGACTCTCTCCACGGTGGCTAGGAGTCTCGAAATATATAGGGGCCTTCAAAATGTTTCTTGGTTTAACCTAGCGAAGCCGCTGTCGGGTGGTTCGAGCGGATGGTACGGGCAAGCTCCGCCCATACCGATGCTCGTTAAACCTTCTAGATGATGGCATTCGGTCCTGGTTGACTCGGTGGTGTTGGGAATGTGTGATTCTCCCTTAATTTCTCCAGATTTCACCATAAAAGAGTGATTCCTGCACATCACAATTCAAAACATGATTTGCACATCTTTGCAATAATTAGTCATTAGTGCCAAGGCTAGAGAGATATTTTATCAATTGCTTGACTTAATATAAGATTTAAACGCGAATAAACATGGTTGTTTTCATAGGAATCAACATCCCCATGCTTAAACCTTGATCGTCCTCAAGCAAGAAACCAAAAATTATAAGGAACTCAGTATTTAAACTAGAACAACAAGAAAGCAAGTTCACTTACAATTGGTAGTCACATGCCTCCATCACTTCTTTGACCTGAATACTTAGCATAAATAGAGTAGTTGATGTGGGGTGATCACGTCAATGCCCATACTTGATGGACTTGGGTTTTTTTGGTAAGAGAGGTGCACTAGAGACTTGGCTAACAGACAAACAATGGGGGACATGAGGTTTACGCAGGTTCAGCCCCTCAAAGGGAAAATGCTACTCCTTCTTGTATGTTCTTGATTGATTGAGGAACTGAAGGTTACAAGGGCGCCGAGATGGTTATGGTGCCTAGATTGGATCTGGTGTGTGTATATGAGAGTTTCAATGATCCTACCTGGTGTTCACTCCTGGCCTTTATATAGGGATGCTAGGTCTCAGGAGATGTCCGAGTTGGTTATAGGTTTGAGGGCGTAGCCCTAAATGTTTCCTACCTGGTCTTTTCGTGTCCATCAAGGAGTTGAGTTCTTCATGGGATTGGCATCACCCGAATCGTCATGGGCTTCGCCGATATCAAAATATCGTCACGTGGGCCTCCTACTAGGCCAGACTAGATAGTCCAAGGGTGAACACCTATTGGGCACACCTATGTCAGTAGTGACAAGAGTATTATACAAGCTTCATTAAATCAAGACAATCACAATAAAGGTTTATAAGCATGAATAACTATATGTGAAGCAATTATTCCAATTTCTCTAGTTAACTCTCAGCTTGCCAATGAACACTTGAAGATTTCATATTAGCATATTAAGAGTGAGAGGTCATGTCAAAATAAGCATAACATTGGAGTGTCTCATTAACACCCATATAAATCAATCAAGACTATCAAATACTTCTTTTCTATTCTTTGCTACTTAAGGAACTTTTCAACTCAGTAGTAACGAGACCATGCTAAAGACTTAGTGAGTTCAACCAGACTATGTAGGCTAGAATAGACTTTTGTAATCATTTCAGTCAAAAGGGTTCTTCTTTCTTTTGCTTGCAACATAGACCATGAGAATGCCATACTTTTAACCATTGTAGCAGTTGCCTTCTATGAATGTTCATTCAACTCATAGCCGAAATCCAAGAGTTTCCTCCATACAGATCGTTTGTAGGCCAGCGGAGTTGTGGCATACCATGAGCGCGACAGTGGTGCAGACACGCGTAAAGCAATATCATACTTTGATTAACGGGTCAAGTTTTGGCATGCATCTCAATTACCGCTAAGCATTAGTTCCATCGAACAAAATCCTTTCAAGAGTACTATCAAGTCTGTCATTAAATCTATGAAATCGAGTATATTCAAGGCTAAACTCTTAATAGAATTAAATATCACACAAGTCATAGTTTGAGAATTTTGTTATTGTAGTTGTTTGGCAATATTATTTCCAAGGCAAGACTTGGTTAACTACAAGAACAAGAGCAAGAGCAAGAAGAACCAATTAATCATACAAATAAAATCTTTACTCTAACTCTCAAAATTTACTCTCACTAGCATAACATCTTAACAATACTACAAACTAGCATAAGCATTCAAACTTCTAAAATGGGACACATACGACATACCTCTCATGAGTGACTTGACAATTCTCTTCCATATGATGTATTCCTTCAAAACTCAGAGTAGATCACTCTCATTAATAAAATTGAAAAAAAGGCAAATGGCAATCCACTTTTCATGAATAAAGAAAGAAGGAAAACATATTTTTGTATTTTGAAGACTGGATTTAAAGAAAAGAAGGATTGGCAAAAAGGTAAGGTATTAAAAACAAAAATGAAAAGAAAGAAAAGAAAAGAAAAACGAAGTGCTGGAATGATTCCAACACGAGTGTTTCAAAGCTCACTTGGAGTTGGAGTACAACCTCATTATTACATAAATAAATTCTTAGGGAACACATCCCCAAGCTTAGGATTTTGCAAGTCCCCTTGATGCTCATTGTGGCAGTGGAGGAAATCCCTTCATATTCCATTGGCCACTACATTGGTTAAACTGGGATGAGAGGTGCGCTCTGTCGTCTCAAAGGTTGATGGCGAGGTTGCTCATGTTCTGAATGTTACCTTCGAGTGCGTACAAGCCCTCATATGCGGTGTAGGGGTTTTGTGGCTGCTGCTCCTGCTCGGGTCCTTGTTGTTATTCTTCATTGTCTTCTACCTCGGGTACTTTCTCATGTGGTAGACTTGCTTCAACTTGTGCATCATAACACAAACATCCCTCCTCGATAGAGAAGATACTGTGAGGTACGGGAGCTTTGATCCAATGATCGACTCTAGGTATATCAACATAATATCTACCATGTATATTTTTAACCATGCCACAAGCATTAAGAGTAGTAAAACTGAGACAACGAACACATACCAAAGTTTGCAAGTTACCTATGTTGATATTAAGTGCTCGGGCGAGGATATTGATCACTCCTCCATAGCAAATGGGTCCACGGGTTTGGTGAGACTGATATTCCAAATAGAATATGAGAAGAGCGTCCAAGTATGGTATCAAGTTATCTAGGGATGGAAGCTCTTGCGATGATCATCATGTTCTCCTTATTGAATCATGTAAATTCACCATCATCCTTCAGGGTGTTAGCAATAACATAATACAAATAGCGTACTACAGGATATTCAATTTGGTTACCCTTAGGAACATGGTCATTTATGCTCATTCTGTTGAAATAAGAGAAAGGGGTAGGATCAACCATAAAAGTAGGAGTACGGATGCCGGTGATGTTGTTGACAAACACAAAGCAATGACTCCATTGGTCAAGTGACAAAGTATACTCATGATACATTAGATAGAAAGACATTAAGTCTCCTCCCGGTTTATCCTCCTCGGAGCAATAACTCTGAACCATCGTACGCTTTAGGGTGCTAAGGAACTCGAGGGTAAGCCGGCGATAGGTGGCAGCAATCTGAAACAAAAAATCAAGCAAACCAACATTCTTGCAAAGTAAATTAGAATCAAGGCTAATGCCTAGTTGGTTCAAAGTATATGGACACGCCCATTTGGTGGACTTAATCACTCGGTCCTTGAGACGGTTGAAACGGTTGCGATGCAATTCCTTGGTGAGCCAGATGCCAAGTGGTTCAAGGGTAGCATCTTCAATGGGTGGTACAACTTATGCCTCCACCGCACGTGAATGACCCCTTTTGTTCATCTAAAAATAAAAACTTGAACTATTTAAACTTTTGATCCAATAGAAATAAGCAATGAATGATCATCTACACAATCTACAAAATAATCTCCTCTAAAATTCAAAACTAATCATGCTCATTAAAAACACGGTTCGAGGCAATACGTAGGTCTAGATGGATAATAACAAGATATAGATCATGGTTTTGATGTAAACAAGTGAGGGAATAGAGGAGAAAGATACCTTGGTTCATTAGTGTGCGAGGAATCGAATCAAAAATGAGTAGAGGTGAAGATCCAATTGAGGTGGTTTGAGGTTTAGAGGAAGAAGAAAGAGAAAGAGGTTTTTTAGGTTTACCTCCTCCCTGGACGATATAGGCTGGTCGTGCACGCGGTACAAGCGATAGGACAGTCGCGTCCCACTCGTACCGAGGGTCGTTACCTTTGATTTTTCAGATCTCATGCGATGACCTTGGTACGGGCGTGCTTGTAACACCCCTAGGATCAGGGCTAAACAAATTCCAGACATTATCCTAACATAAGCTTAACCTAGAGCTCGAGGATATCTAGTGAAGAATCGGTAACACAATAGTAACCCCATGACACAAAAATTATTACAGCAAGCTCATAACTGAGCAAAGAACCAAAATATTACAAGCAGAGGTCAATGGCCACAAACATCAAACAAAGGAAGGAAAATTATGCTATTAACTATAGCAAACTTAACGAATGCCCTAAGAGGCCTAAAGCATAACGATGATGTCCTAGCCCATAGATTCCAGGCTACCGGCCAGGAACCCCAAGCTACTCATCGGTGTCGATGTCATACCAAACTTGTCTTTAGGGGAACACTTACTTTGCTACAAAAAGTATCAACAAAGCAAGGGTGAGTACATTGTGTACTCCACAAGACTTATGGCTAGTGGGGTTATTTGGCATAAAGCCATCTTTGTTTACAAAACTAGAGGGAGAAGAAGCTCGTCTAATCAGAAAATTTTAAAAGGGGATGAGAGAGCAACATCTCCAAAGTATTGATCATAATATCTTTGATATCCACCAAGTCATCATCACCTATCAACTAGGATCACCCCCTCGTACCCATGAGGAAGCATCTTTAAGAACACGTTGAAACCTCCAAGTAACGTTCTCTATGATCTTAGAATTCGGTCACCAAGCGTTCATAACCGTGAACATGGATTTTTGAAAAGATTAATATCCTACAGGGGTGTACAACTTTACCCACATGTACCAACCATCTCTTAGTGCCACTTGACACACTTCCTTGGTGTGTTGGCAGAGGGCGGTTGACCACGACCTTTACCTTGCTTTCGCCGAGACCATGAGTCACACCCTAAGGAGGGTTCCGCCGTAATGGGTCAAATCGTGAAGCCGACCCCTAGAGATGTGAGGAGAGGTTGGTTTATCAGGGGCGCTCTCTACCCCAAGCAACCCGGCCCACACTTCCCTACCTATTATGATGCACATCCTTCTCCTCCTCTTTCGGAAACGTTTTCAATGTGTATGCCAAATGGAAAGCCTGAACTATGTGACTCATGGAATCTACTAGGCAAGCTAGTCAGTCGAGGGGTTCCCAAGCCCCATGTGGTTGTACGCTCGTCTCGGTTCCAAAGGCAAGAACTTAGTTCCTAGTGGTGGCGAGCATGGGACTACAAAAACCACCTCCCACCGAGGCCTCCCATACAAGCCTTAGCATGTTTAACCTTTACCATTGATATCATCTCATATCGTTGTCCTATCATACTAGATTCTCTACACCTGATACATCATCTGGATGAACCATCACTAATGACTAAGCATGGCTAAGCAAGACACATATATAAGCTCTAGCAGTGCACACAAGCCAAACCTAGTTATGCTAGGAGCAGTGGATCAAGTAATATAAGCTCAAAGGGAGTAATGCAACAGATAGGATACTCTATCTATTTATATAAGACCACACAAGAATCATATGCATCATGGCAGGAATTGAAATGCTTTCAAAATCATAGGATTGTATAATGGTGGGGCTATGCTTGCCTTTTCCTGTTGATAACCAAAAAGTAGATCTTCAAAAGCCTTGTGCTTGACTTGATTATAATTGGTCAAGTGTTGTTCGTCGATAGCAAGAATATCTCTCTCTATGGTTCATCTGCTTGGCATTGTTCATTGATAACCTTCGATGGTGTTAGTCTTGATCTTCAATCTTGGTCTTGATCTCGTTGCTCACATTCAACTCCGAGGTCTACTTAGAAGAAGCAGAAGCACTGGAAAGAGAAACAACAATCAATACATGGCATCGATGCAATGCTCAATCAAGGATGATGACATGGCATGTTAGAAAGTATGAAATGCAACCCTAAACATGCTTGTTCATTTTAAAAGGGATCCGAGGGGTCCAAACCCTAATTCAGAGAAACCCCGAATGCATATGAGAGCGGTCATTTTGTTATTGTAATTAACTTGTCATGTAAGTTGATTAACAATGCATTATTATGAAGCTATGAGATATATCTCATTTTTCTAAACATTTTGATATATTATACATATTTGTATTATCTAATATGAATTAGTTATTTAATTTACAACATTAGGTCATTTTATGAAATTATTAAACCATTTGAAAAATGCTTTATTGCGTCAGCATGAGGTCTTGCTGACCTCAGCATGGGGTAGGGTTGATTTCCACTGGGGCTGGGTCTAGCCCCAGAGGCTGACTTGTGCGCCATGCGCCACGTCGACGCCATAGTGGCTCCACGTCGGCTTACCGGCATACGGGCCAGACGGCGGCAGCTGGCGGCACTAGGGGCAGGAGGGCTAGCATGGATGCACGCGTTAGACTTAACTCGTCGCGGGCTACCTAATAGGGACGGCGAGGTGAGTCCAGCGGCTGCCTCGGTGAAGCTTGGGATGGCTCAGAACGACGACGTCGGAGGGCAACTGTGGCGGCTAGGGTTCCATCGCGCTTGGGGAAGGAGAGAGAGCACCAGGGAGAGGAAGAGAGGATAGGGAGAGGGGGAGGCATGACCGGGTCCTTATCCTCGCTCCAGGCGATGGCGGAGATCACGGCCAGCGTCATCAGGCGGTAGAGGCGGCGACAACCAGCTTCTTACCTCCTGGAGGAAGATGACGAACATGAGGGGTGGTGGGCTGGGCTTTGGTGGGCTGCATACGGGGTTGCGGGCTGTGCGCTAGGCAGAAGTTAGCACGGGGCAGCTATGGGCCGGCCTACAAAGCTTGTTGGCTCTGTTTTTATTACTGAGATCTTTTTCCTTTTTATTTTCCTCAAATTCCCTTTTATAAACTCATACAAAACTATTTTTGATCATTTCAAAAATACCAGAGGTTTTCTAAAATTATTTGAAATAACCATGAGCCCTTGTATTCAATTTGGGCTCCATTAGTTTTGGTAGTTTTCAACATTCAAAACCTTTTGAGTTGCTTTTAGAGAGAGGGGAAATAACTAGGGTTTAGGGTTTGGCTTTCTTTTTCTTTTTCTTGCAGTTTTATTCTTAGCAAAACAATGATGCTAATGAATGCACAATCAACCCTACTTACTACTTAGTAGAACTAGGGGTGTTACAGATCTATCCCCATTTTTTGAAGTAACCATATATTTCATTAGACAATCCAGAGATTACATATATGGTCAACACCTAAGACAAAAATGCTTGTCAAGCAACTTTGCACAAAGAACCCTGCAGGTAAAATTACAATTTCACCCTTAGAGAAACTTGTGCCTCGTCGAACCGTCGTCCATCATCCTCCACTGCCACTATGGTAGCACCGGAAAAAGAGGCGAACAACCGTCATACCTAGATCTAGGAGAGAATCATCGCATACAAGGATGCGTTTTGAGCCGGTGAACCGAGTCATCGCAAGCGACGAGCCCGAGGCTTTGTGGAACGTCAGCCGGGGATCTTCCCCATGGTCACCAGATCCCGACACCGTTATCTTCATCCGATGTAGTCAAAGAAGAGAAACACCGCCGCCTGCCGTCTTCCACGCGCACTACTGCAAGACGACAAACACTACTGTAGCAGCCGACACGGCCGCCACCCACGAGAGAGACGAACGTCGACCGCTAGACACAAATCTCACCAGATCTAGAGATCAACGAGAAGACCGGGACACCTATCCCCCAACGCCACCGATTGAAGTGACGCCGATATGGAGGCCCCCCTTACAAGAATCTCGACCTGAGATTCCAAAGGTAGGAAGGAAGAAGGAAATAGGGTTACTCTAAGGATAAGAGGGAAACACACTAGGTAACACACATAGTATCTCATGGTCAACTCATGAATGGAGTGTTCAGAAATGACTCTAAGACAACGACATGAAACATGTCAAGGTAGAAACAAGAGGAGAAGGTTTCAAATTGATAGATAACCAGTCTTCATAAGGATTGAGACCATGGAGCTTCATAAGGGTTTAAACTTCTGAAGATAGAAGCTTACAATAGAAAGAACGTGACCACAAACTTTTAGACACAAAACTCCACTAGGTGACTTAAGTAGAGATTTCGGGGATACAGAGATACAGATAACCAGGCTGTTGAACTACTTTTGAAATAGAAGGGTCACTCTTTGTTCAACAAAAGTTCAAGATAGAAATGTGTTTTGTGGTGAGGACTTGTAAGAGTCACAAGGAACATGTAACAAGAGGAACTTTTGATTACCGAAATCATGATCACTCTTGAACATAATCGAGAAACGAAGGAAACTCTTTATTCATCTAGGCTTATCAAAATCTTTGTCAAAGATCATGATATCACTTTACACCACCAGATGATTAAATAAGAAGATTCTTGATGACACAAGGAAAAAGAAACTTCATTCTCAGACTTCAATTACTTGGCTCAACAAATGTTTGACAACATAAAGTGTATGGAGGATCGACCGAGAGACATTTAGCAACACTACTTTAAATGTTCTCCTTGATGCTCGGAATACTAGACATCAAGTAAAGGCCGTACTTCGGATGCAAAGGAAACCATAATTGCAACTCCTATAATAAATCATAGAAAAAGCCTCATGAAGAGTGGTTGTTATTTGCCTATTCAAGAGGATATGACAATATGACTTCCGACTAATTGTGTCAACCATTACATCAATCATGTCAGACTTACATAGAAACCTATGTCAAAACCTTGAAGAACACCAACCATCATATCTGCTTGATATTCAGACTTGGTTAGGTGGGATGATACTTCAGACTTAGCATGTCCGAATAGAAAGCTTGCAACATTTACCATAAAGGTAAAGTCACTAGATTCTCAAGACATGGACTACAATGTCAATCTCCAATAGACTGAGCTAGATTGCTAGACCCATGTATTAGCAACTTGTCAAAGGACAACTGCACATACACCAAGTACTTTCAATGAAATACACATGCATCCTTAAGGAAACAAAGGTAACTCTACTCGAATCCACGGCGACATCGTTCAACATTTGCATGTGAATTGGAGAAGGTCACTTCTAACATCTAGAACACATACTTCGAGATGACTCAAAGACGGTTCTCAAAAGTTTCCAACATTAATGCCAAAGGTTCCATATGAATCTATTCCAGCATGGAGAAAATAAAGATATTGTCGATGGGCTCAACAACAAACTTATCGAGACTCTCAAGTGGGATGAACTCATAGGTTACGTCAACATGGCAAAGGTATTGGTAAGGCAAGAGGACATGAGGATGTA
This sequence comes from Avena sativa, assembly GCA_916181665.1. NCBI lineage: Eukaryota > Viridiplantae > Streptophyta > Magnoliopsida > Poales > Poaceae > Avena > Avena sativa. The sequence goes on along the minus strand of OV702291.1, from coordinate 625,820,189 downwards.
CTCAGATGAAACATCACGAGTAACAACATCATCAAGATAGTCCTTGGAACTGATTTTCATTTGATGATGACCCAAATCAAATCAAAGGTGGGAGAAGATAACATATCCACAAAGGTAATAGTATCTTTCTTCATCACAAACAACACTAAACACCCCTTTAAGAGAGAACTAAGTCAGATAGAACTTTTGCCTTACAACTCTCCAAGTTGTTGTTTAGGCTCAACCAACTAGTTCAGGGGTATCCAGTATGGATCCTTAGAGAAAGGAGCAGTTCATAGAACTTGCTTGCTCAAGAACTTGATTACACGGTCATGTGGAAACAAGGAGATACTTCGAGAAAGACGTCCAAGATATCAAGAACCACCGTTATGTCACATAGTTCGAGAGGGAACTTGCTTTACAAGGCAAGAAGACATAGTCTTAGAGCTTTGACACGAGCCCAACTCTTTGACCGAAGGGAGTGTACTAGATTAGAACACTTGGTAGAACAATAGTCCTCTGCTTTGATAGGGTTATACAATCACGCTAATAATGACACAAATGTCCTTGGAGCTCAAAGCAATAAAAATTTCTAAGAGTCTCAGATGGCCACATTATTATGCACACGCATCATTCTCGAGCACGAAAGCTCGAGGGAAGAGTGGGTAAATATGTTTAAGAGAATCACTTTATTAAGAGGGTCATGAAACTCAACACAACCTCTTAGTGTAAAAGAGTGTGATACTCTAAGGTAGAACAGACAGAAGACAGTTAATGCCATTTGATCTACGAATTACAACACTTTGACCTGGTCCTAGATATGACGAGGTACTGGAATTTCTTTCTCCTAGACATCCCTAAATGGTTTGTCTTGACGGACCACCAGAGTATCTTGCATTATAAGACACCAATGCGCATTACTACTTGGCTACCAACTGATAGGCAAAGGTCAGAAACAACATGGGGAGAAGAACATGCTCAGGATAGAATCCTGAGATGTAGATGCATAGATTATCAATCTTCCAAGAACCAATGCATAGAAGGGAGAGGTGTGGCAAATTCACGAATATCAATGCGAGACTCATGAGGAATACTCTTGTCGTGATCTACTTGGTTCCATTAAAGAACATCTGCTATAGCATGTGGTAGGGGAAGTCCTTAATTCTCACAATTCAATCGCGACAATAACCACAAGCTTGAAGGCCTGAATCGTAGTACTAGCCATCCTGAGGTAATGTTTGAACATTAACAATAGCGGTAAACAGAATGGACCTTGGGTTAAAGATCAGCTTCATGTATAAGATTCATAACACCAGAATCTAGCACAATCCAGGACATTCGGTTCAAGTCCAAGTGTTAAAACCGGAGAAAAGAGTAACTACTACTTGAGTGACACAACATACACTGCAAGATAGTAATCACGAGGTAGCTTCCAAGATAAGGAAGAACTCCTGAGGTACCCAACAGATACAAAGGAGGCACACGAGGTGAAAAGAAACCTCAAAGACTAGAACAGAACACTATGGAACATTGTATTGTAAGTTCCATAAGACAGATAGATCATGATGGAGAGGAATCTGTCAGATGAAGCAGAGCAAAGGGAACAAGGGACACACAACACTCACAACTCTAGAGAACTCCACACTAGGTCAAAACGACATGCCCAAAAGGCACCTAAGCTTTGAAAGACTAGAAGAGATATCAAAACTTTTTCCAAATCAACATAAGATAAGGTGACCCACTGTTAGAGCGATACAGATAAGGATAAAAAGAAGCATACTAGAGTTTTTGCAAATACTTTTCATCTTTGAAATAGTTTTCACAAATACTAGACTCTACATCGACCAATAACAAGGTTTTCCTATGGTCGGTACTTCTTTGATACCAAAACCTGTAACACTCCCATGATTAAATAAATTCTAGACATTAGCCTGGCATAAGCTTAACCTAGAGCTCGAGGATATCCAGTGAAGAATCGGTAACACAATAATAACCCTGCGACACAAAAATTATTATAGCAAGCTCATAACTGAGCAAAGAACCAAAATATTACAAGCAGAGTTCACTGGCCACAAACATCAAACAACGGAAGGGAAATTATGCTATTAAGTATAGCAAACTTAACAAATGCCCTAAGAGGCCTGAATCATAACGATGACGTCCTAGGCCATAGATTCTAGGCTGCCAGCCAGGAACCCCAAGCAACTCGTCAGTGTTGATGTCATACCAAACTTGTCTTCAGGGGAACATTTACTCTACTACAAAAAGTATCAACAAAGCAAGGGTGAGTACAGGGTGTACTCTGTAAGACTTACGGCTGTTGGGATTATTTTGCATAAAGCCATCTTTGTTTATAAAACAAGAGGGAGAAGAAGCTCGTCTAATCAGAACATTTTAAAAGGGGATGAGAGAGCGGCTTCTCCAAAGTATTTATCATAATATCTTTGATATCCACCAAGTCATCATCACCTATCAACTAGGATCACCCTCTCGTACCCATGAGGAAGCATCCTTAAGCACACGTTGAAACCTCAAAGTTTTATGATTAGGTTAACATTCTCTATGATATTAGAATTCAGTCACCAGGCATTCATAACCATGAACACGGCTTTTCAAAAAGATTAATACCCTGCAGGGTTATACAACTTTACGCACACGTACCAACCTTATCTTAGCGCCAGTTGACACACTTCCTTGGTGTGTTAGTAGAGGAAGGTTGACCACGACCTTTACCTTTCTTTCACCGAGACCATGAGTCACACCCTAAGGAGGGTTCCGCTGTAACAAGCCAAATCCGAAGCTGGTCCCTAGAGATGTGAGGCGAGGATGGTTTATCAGGGGCGCTCTCTACCCCAAGCAACCCGGTACACGCTTCCCTACCTATTATGATGCACCTCCTTCTCCTCCTCTTTCAAAAACGTTTTCAATGTGTCACTACAACAAGACCTCCCCCTACAACAACGCATGCATATGTATCTAAACATCTATATAGGCGTTGCTAGCGCCCATACCAACGTATTTAGTATGCGTTGCGTTTTTGGGCGTTGCTAGGGTAGAATGCAACGCATACAGAGGCGTTGGTAACCAATGTGTAGAGCGTTGCAAAGTGCCAATAGATGTCAAGCAACACTCGTATCCGTTGGAGCATAAGGTACACAGATTGAATAATTTTATTTTAAAATTAATATTATTTTTTAGGCTCACTGGCTTGGTTGCTCAAAGACGTTGTTTTTTCCTCAACAAGAGTATACAGACTTCATAAGGTAAGTAACAAAAAACACACAAATCGAGAATATAAATTCATTGCATGAAGAAACATATCATTATTGATTACTGAAATTCGATCCCATACATGAAAAATCTATTTTGAGTACATAACTTATTCAAAATATGACATTCTAACTAATCCTATATATATATATTCCTTCCAGTGATGTGTCTTCTAATGTACAGAGCTTATATCTGAATATAGAAGTCCTAGCTGTTGTTTTGGGCCTGCAAAAAAGAGTTCCAAATTTATAATCGATGTGGCAACAAAACAGTAGAAAGGTTGTACTGAATTCTACTAGTACGTACATGCTCTACTATCACCATGCGAAATATTCAAAAGACATATATATACACATATGAAAGTGGGGATATTTTCACCATGCAAATAACATGCTTTCAGGAAAGATTGAAAATCGATGTGAGATTATTATAATCTAGTTAGTGTGTGCATCTAGGAGAAAGCAATCTCTGTAAATTAATTACTGACTTGGAAATCAAAAGTCCTCTTTTTGGTTTATGTTTGCAAACATTGAACAATGCCAGGAAGGGAGCAGATGTGAGTGAATGAATTAGACCAAGAATAGACTGAACTAAGACAATGTTGCGTGTCAAGTAAAAAAATTATATTCAAAGTATTTATACTTAAGAATCCCACATCAGAATGAACAACAGTGCAAGAAAAACACCCAGAGATAGTAGGTTGAGATGTAGAATCTTCAAAGAGTTATCTTGATGGGCAAGATATATACAGTTATCTTGTCGACTCGTTTTCTACTTTAGCTAAAGATAAATAAAGGACAACACTACGAGATTTATTTTTCAACTTGTCGCACTATCAAAAAAGTAGATCCACCTGAAAAAAAGCAATAAACATAAGTAAACATACTTATATAACTGCAGAAAACAGGTTGCTTCGCATCATTATTATTTCTAAAGAATAGTAAAAAATAGGACTTAGCAAAACATATGCTTAAAGGTCGAAAATAAAAAAAGAGAGAATGGATCAACATAAACTCTTTCGAGTATCACATAAATGCATGTTAACCCGTAATAAGAAATTGAACTATCCACAGAGAAGAGAATACAAGATGTCAGCCTATAATTTGAGCAGATTTCGACTTACTTCCAGGGAGGCAAACTTGTCATCACAATGGAAGAGATGTAAATTTTTATTGTCGAAGCCATACACTACAATTCACTATGCCTTCCTGGCTATTAACATATACTTAGGTTGAATAAAATAAAGAGCATTAGGAGGAATAACAGTAACATTGACCAAGGATTTTTCAACAATGAGAACTGCACAGAAGTTTGTGTACCTCTATCTTCATCCAAGACTCTTCCTTTTCTTCATAATTAGCTTAGCATTGTATAGGACATGTAAGATCCAAAAGAGCAATCAATATATAAAAAATAAAATAATAAGATGCCATGACAATTGGCACTTGTGGGATGAGCAAGGCGAGCGTGAGGATTGGTGGCGACCTGGGCATTGAAATCGCGAAAGGAGTCAGCACTCATCACATCCGCTTCCGGCACCGTCGAAGGCGAGCTAAGACAGCTAGCGGTAGCGGTAGATCCCACAATGGACTCGCCACTTTTATAGCAGGTTGCAGCTCATGGTTGAACCTATTTACTTGCTCTTCGTCTCGCACGTAACAATAGCAAATGGCCTCACGAGAATCCAACAAACATTCTGTTACAAAAGTATTGACTAATAATTGAATAGCATAATTTCCTAGTTTGCTAAAGGTGTATGTACTAGTGATCACCCAGTTCAGGTATAAACAAGTTACATGACTAACTCAATTCGATGTGTCAATTGGTATCCATCCTTTGAACAATCATTTGTACTCTAGATAACAATACAAATCGCAGAACTTGCTGTGAGGTAAATAAACAAAGCAAGTGGTTTCTACTACCACACAACACAGACTACTTTTATATTACTCTGTCCGACCCAAATTAGTTGACTTGGGTTTGTCTAGTGTCGGATGTATCTAGCACTAAAATAAGTCTAGATACATTCAAATCTAGACAAATCTGAGTCAACTAATTTGGACGAGAGGGAGTGCTTATAATACGGGGGTGGAACCGTGGAAGGCATACCGAACCAGCCAAGGCAAGTAGGCAAATACCATGGCTCAACGCGGAGGAAAGAGCAGGACAAAATTTAACCTGAGCGGCGGTAGGGTCGTGCGCATGATGCGGAGGTGCATCCAAGAGTTCGTCAAAAATTGCTCATCGTTCTTGACCATGGGAACCATGGGCCCCCGTGCGGTGGCTCCAGGCATGGTAGACCGTCGGCCGTGGACCCCTTCCTCTACTCCTGGGCAGAGATTGCGTGCCTCATGCGTGACAGCGGAGGTGTTGCCCCAAGGCTCGATCTGAGAGATAGGGGAACAAAATTAGATGAGGAACCAATTGAAACATGAGAGAGAGGGCCGCGAAGAGGGAGAGCCAGAGAGGAAGGTCGCCATCAATTCAATCCCTAGTTGATGTTGCTCGACAAGTTGATTCATGGTGGTGCTTTCCGGCGTAGTGTACTACTGCTAGGGCTAAGGTGGGATCGAGGATAATCAGGATCAGGAGTTGGGGGTGGATCTACAGAGGTAGGACTAGGAGATGGGTTTTTTTTTCATGAGGTGGGGGTTGTATTATGGGCAGAGTCAAGCATGGGGCGTGGGTGGTCTATCGTAGATACACATGTTATCACCGTTGGAAGATATGTGTTGTGTGTATGCCAAATGGAAAGCCTGAACTATATGACTCATGGAATCTACTAGGCAAGCTAATCAATCGAGGGTTTCCCAAGCCCCGTGTGGCTGTACGCTCGTCTCGGTTCCAAAGGCAAGAACTCAGTTCCTAGTGGTGGCGAGCGTGGGACTTCAAAAACCACATCCCATTGTGGCCTCCTATACAAGCCTTAGCATGTTTAACCTTTACCATTGATCTCATCTCATCTCGTTCTCCCATCATACTAGATTCTCTACACCTGATACATCATCTAGATGAACCAACACTGACAGCTAAGCAATATACATATATAAGCTCTAGCAGTGCACACAAGCCAAACCTAGTTATGCTAGGAGTAGTGGATCAGGTAATATAAGCTTAAAGGGAGTAGTGCAACAAATATGATACTCTATCTATAGATAAAATACCACACAAGAATCATATGCATCATGGCAAGAATTGAAATGCTTTAAAAATCATAGAATTGTATAATGGTGGGGCTATGCTTTCCTTTGCCTATTGATAACTAAAAAGCAGATCTTCGGAAGCCTTGTGCTTCACTTGATTATAGTTGGTCAAGTGTTGTTCGTCAATAGCAAGAATATAGCTCTCCAGGGTTCATCTGCTTGGCCTTGTTTGTTGATAACCTTCGATGGTGTTGGTCTCAATCTTCAACCTTGGTTCCGATCTCGTTGCTCACATTCAACTCCAAGGTCTACCGAGAAGAAACAGAAGCACTAGAAAGAGAAACAACAATCAACACATGGCATCGATGCAATGCTCAATCAAGGATGATGATATGACAAGATAGAAAGTATGAAATTCAACCCTAAACATGCTTGGTCATTTTAAACGGGGTCTGAGGGGTCCAAACCCTAATTTAGAGAAACCCTAGATGCATATGAGAGGGGTCATTTTGTTATTCTAGTTAAATTTATCATGTAAGTTGATTAACAATGCACGATTATGAAGCTATGAGACAGATCTCTTTTTTCCGAACATTTTAACATATTATACATATTTTCTGATTTAATATGAATTAGCTATTCAATTTACAACATTAAGTCATTTTCTGAAATTATTAAACCATTTAAAAATGCTTTATTACGTCAGCATGAGGGGCCTGTTTATCCGCGGTACCAAAGTTCGCAGGCCAGCGCATGGCGGTACCTAAGTTGCCTGAAATTGCCGCGTTTCGAAATGTTGGGCCGCCAACTACTGAGAGGGGCCATTTCGAGGCAAACTCATCTCACCCCTGCCAAATTCAAACATTCCGTTAAATTGCCTCGTGAAGTAGACGGTCGGGACCCTCATATCGGTCATCTGTCCGTGACGCGAGCGCCAACGCGGCAACCTCTTAGGCAAATCGAGTAACTAAGTGGATTGGATGCGTTGACCAATTTCACAAATCCGTTCCCACCTTTCCCCTAGCACCGGCGGCGTCAGAATCCACCCTCCAGGCAGGACAATTCCTTCGGACATTTGACTTTCGGCGCCAAGTTGCTGTGCCCAGTCGCTGATCCCGAGCTCCAATGGTGCATGCCGTAGCCGCCGTTGCGAGGCTCTAGCCCGCCTCCGCCACCGATGAGCCGAGGAGCTCGGAGGATGGCAGATCCTACTACCAAGGAAGAAGAAGTTCTGGCTACAAGTGGGTGAGCTACCCTTCTCTTTGCTATTCGCACTAATTATAACTTCTAGCTGGCTACTAAACCTCAAATTGTTTGTTAGCCCAACGCTGATAAACATATTTTGTCCATAGTTTTCTGTCAAGTGGGATCTCCGTGGACCCCCTTACCTGGTTACGGTAGTCCTCTTCAGGTACGACTTTAAGGGCAAGTGGTATGGACACCATTGTATCACGATGGGAGAAGCGCCTGCGCAGATCTGCACTATATCTGGTATGGTTGCTGCTCTGCGTAATCATAATGAATTATGGCCGAAGCAGACTGCAAAGTTCAGCTTCATGGATGAACGTGGCATCATGGTTCCTCTAACGTGTGACAGTCAGCTAATTGGGTTGATGTAAAGGTATGCTTCGGATTGCATGTTTGAGCTGAATTGCCATGTACTAGATGTGGAAGCTGCTGCAATTGGGAGTCGCCCTACTATTCTAGGACAGGGTGGTTGCTCGAACCCAATTGGCTCCTGGTAAGAAAAAGTCTCTTGGGGTTCGCATGTTTGTGCTGAATTGTAATTTTTGTTTTATTTACTCTGTAGATATTGGGCAGTTATGCAACAGTCTTATTTCTTTGACAGGAAGCACCGCAAGGTTAGAAACATGACTGTCGGGTCAGTCATTTTGCCGCCCGAAGAAATTAAAAACGAGTGGAAAGATGATGCTGGACATGATTCTGGTGCCCATTGTCCCGGTGATGCAGAACACGTGAAGCTAAGAAAATTGGCACCGAGGAAGAGGAAGAAGGCAGGAAATGAAGAAGCCAGTGGACGTGAATGCTTGGTACCCAGGCTGCGGAAGAAGGTTGCTGGCAATGAAGATGCATAGTAATGTGTTGAACTTGAACATATATATGTAATTCGGTTAAATTCTGGAGCTCTATGTGTGGTACTTTGCTGGGCAAAACAATCTACCCATGTTCTCTAAGTAAAATATTCCGTGACTTAGGGTTTGGAAATGACCGAGTCAGTAGTTGAATCCGAAACTGTGATTGTGCCACTGCTATCTGAAAACACGCAGTAATGGTTCCACGATTGCTGAGGGACGGGAGGTCTCCAAATTCGATGGAATGTAAGTGGCATAGAAATAAATTATTTAGGCTGCCACACTGCATGAAGCAACAACTTATTTTAGATGCTGCACAACAACATGGCAACATAAACAGCAATGGCAACCGATAATGCCTAGATGAGGAGGAAATCGGTACCACTTTATGGGCTAATCTTGAGCCCGTCTATCTCATCGCCTCTCTGCTCCTGCATCCCCTGCATCTGGTGAAGCTCCCGGATCTCCAGTAATCGGGTGTACGTGCTTCCACTTTATAAATTATGGTTGTGCCATTTGCATGCGGCACAATCCACGTAGATTACGTATAAACAAACCACCAATGTCAGAATACACTAGTAGAAAAGGGGTCTTTGGTCCACGGTCATGTTCCCAATCCAGGACAGAGATCTAAATCAAGGCAGAAATTGATCTAAATCACAAATTCTTCCACAAATTAATCGAGACAAAGATCTAAATCGAGGCATTTCATTAATTCAACCACAAATTCTTCTAAACAAAGGTGTGATTTCACATCCTACATTAATTCAACCACTAGTCAGCAATTTCACTTCCGCTGCCACTGTCCTTCGAGCCGCCGGCTTCCTCATCATCGTCATACGGAACCTCCACGATTTCCGCATTGTTCGCGAGACGGAGCAGCTCTTCACGGCGAGCGGCGGCGATGGCGGTGTACTTGGTCCATCCAGGGATGGACCAGAACCTCTTCCGCGCTTCTCGGTTGCGAAGATCCCGGTGCACCACGCGCCTGTACACAATGCGATTGCCAATCTTGGCCTTCCGCTCCTTCTTGAACAGCGCCGGCCAGTACGGGCTGGCCGCCGCGTATCGGGGCATCACCCTCTTCCGCACAGGTATCTGGTGGCGGCGCGCCGCGATTTCGCTCTCCATCATGGCTCCACCGAGGACAAGGAGCCGAGCCACCGGCACCCCCGCATAGCTGATGTGCCATCCGTGGGGCACCGTCGCGGCCGGCGGTGCGAGGATGTCAAAGTGCGCGAACATCACCGCCTCGTAGAATTTCAGCGAGGGCATCTCCATGGCGGCGTGGTGGAGATTGGAGAGGGAGCGAGGGGATGGACGACGAAGCAACGACACAGTGGAGATTGGAGAGGACAACAAAGTGACGCGTTGTGGCGCCTCCTATTTGTACACGAGGACGATGAAGCGATGGGCGGAATATCCAAGGGGCATTGGTCAGACAAAAGAAGTACTAATGCAGGGTTAAGACATATTAACGGGCGGCCAATTTTTTCCTCCCAGGACTCCAGGGCCAATAGTTCAGACCGCTAGGTCAACAAGTACAACTATTACAACTTAAAAAGGCACGAAGCTTAAGCTAAATAGAACTAGTTATCACACATCTCCTTGATCTTCCTAATCTTAGCCCGATGCGCATCTTCCTACGAGAGCAAGGCTCGAATCGTATTCTCCTTCCTTTTAGCATCTTCCTTGCACAACTTCAATTGTTTCTCTGCATTTTTCCTCATGCACTTGTCAATACTCATAGTTGTGAACTGCAGGACTTTGGCCTGGTGAAGATCATTCCTTGCTTGAGTCAGTTCTTTCTCTGCTTTAGCCTTCAGGGCCAACGCCGCGTCCCTCTCCTTCTCGACTTTGCTAACCTTGTCTTGCACCCACCTGAGATCTCTCTTATTCTTAGTCATGTCAACTGGTTCCCATAGCTTCATCTCAACACTGTCAAGAAGTGAGCTGAATACGGATTCTTTCAACTCAACAGTCATTTCCCATAGTTTGTCTAGCGTTTTCTGCATTGATTTGGGCCACTCTGGATCTACCCATTTGACAACACCGCAACTTCTGCCTTGCATCATTGCACGATGTCCTTGACACCGTAGAAACCTCCTGCCTGCGTTTCGTCCTTCGAACGCTACAAATTTAGCGGGCACATATCCATGTTTACATAGCAGAGGACTGTCTTCATCCGCTAAACCGTGATAGTCGAAGTCATACATCGTCTGGTTAGCCTAACACATCATACACGCATGAGTAAACAGATTAGATCTAGCTCAAAAAATAGATAACTGGCCACAAATGATAGAGATAGAGATGATATGACTCACATCGAAATCACCGTCCCTGTCGTCACGACGCGTTTCCTCGCTGTCTCCCCTTGAACCCATGGCGAGAGGGGGGTGGGGGTGCCGGAGAGGGGATTGGGATGGAGGCGCCGTCGTCTTGCGGCTATGGCGGGATGGGAGTGAAGTGGAGAAAGTGGCTTCGAGGGGAAGGAAGAGAAGTACGGGGAGGAAGAGAAGTAATGGGGACCTGCCACTAGGATATGGTCCACTGAACTCGTGAGTCGTGACACTCGCAACAGGGGATCGCCCGGTGTTGCCAGTTTGTCCAGAGCAAGCGTGGCCAATCATGCCGCAGAACAGCCTACTCGCGGATCGCTCTCACGAAGACCATCCCAATCGTCCAAGCGCCCCAATCGAACGGTATGTAACAATCGTCCAGCAGAACAACTGTGTTAGGGCGTGCCTTCTAGAAGACTCGGTCTAACAGCCACCCATTAGGGGGCTAAGGTTAGGGCTCTCCTAAGGTTAATTAGGATCCATATGTGGTTTGTGAAAAGACCAGACATGCAATGACACTGGTGGGTCCATATGTAGTTTGTGAGAAGAACAGACATGCAATCACACTAGGTGGATCCATGTGTGGTTCATGAGAAGAACACACATGCAATGACACTGGTGATATGTGGTTTGTGAAAAGCACAGACATGCAATGACTCTAACTGTGGTTAATGAAAAGAGTAGACATGCAATCACACTGGTGGATCCATGTGTGGTTCATGAGAAGAACACACATCCAATGACACCGGTGGATCCTTATGTGGTTTGTGAGAAGAACAGACATGCAATGACACTAGCTGTGGTTCATGAGAAGAACACACATGCAATGACACTGGTGTATCCTTATGTGGTTTGTGAGAAGAACACACATGCAATGACTCTAGATGTGGTTCATGAGAGGAACACACATCCAATGACATTGGTGGATCCATGTGTAGTTTGTGAAAGGAACACACATGCAATGACACTGGGTGTGGTTCATGAGAAGAACACACATGCAATGACACTGGTGGATCCATGTGTGGTCTATGAGAGGAACAAACATGCAATGACACTAGGTGTGGTTCATGAGAAGAACACACATCCAATGACACTGGTGGATCCATGTGTGGTTTATGAGAGGAACAGACATGCAATGACACTGGGTGTGGTTCATGAAAAGAATAGACATGCAATGACACTGGTGGATCCATGTGTGGTTTGTGAGAAGAACGGACATGCAATGACACTTGGTGGATCCATGTGTGGTTCATGAGAGGAACACACATGCAATGACACTGGTGGATCCATGTGTGGTTTGTGAGAAGAACACACATCCAATGACACTAGGTGTGTGATGACCCACAAGTATAGGGGGTGTATCGCAGTATTTTCGATAAGTAAGAGTGTCGAACCCAACGAGGAGCAGAAGGTGCTAGCTAGTGGTATGGATCAGGAATTCTCTGCAAATACTTAGCAAACGGATTTTTAGGGGTTTTTGATAATGCAAGTAAATAAAGTACGAGTAAATATAAGATAATAAGAAATAATGCAGCAAGTGGCCCAATCCTTTATTCAGCAAAGGACAAGCCGGATGTATTACTTAAGATGACCAAACATTCTCGAGGACACACGGGAATTCTGTCAAATGCTTTCGCTTCATATAGTTGATTAATCTTCTTTAGCTTGCTAAGTGTTGTGTGGGTGAACCTGTGCTAATGTACTGGCCTTCCTAGGACTAATACATACTTGTGATTATACCCCTTGCAAACATCCGTAAGTACAAGAAAGTAATTAAGGTAAAAACCTAACCACAGCTTTAAACTCTAAGACCCTGACGTCCCTTGTGCAATGGTTTCCTAATGGGGGTTCAGGTTTCTATCACTTCGGCAACCCCTACGATTAGTAGCCAAATACACAATGCATTCCCCTAGGCCCATATAGGTGAAGTGTCATGTAGTCGACGTTCACATGACACCACTAGAAGAAGTACACCACAACTTAAGTATCAAACCATTGAACCTTTCTCAACACAAATCCACTGCTAACAACATGACTTCTCCCATGTCCTCAAGAACAAAACGAACTACTCACAAGACATCATATGGATCATGATTAGAGATGGAATAATGATGTATAACAATCTGAACATAAACAATAATTCAACGGTTCACTCAATAGCATCAACTACAAAGAGTAACAACACCGGGAAAGTTTCCCCTAAGAACTATGCAAGATTCAACCCAATTGTTACAGCAATATGGAGATCGTGATGATGGTGATGATGGTGATGATGATCCCGATGAAGACCAGCTTGATGGTGGTGTTGATGGCGACGATCTCCCCTCTCCGGGAAGGCTATTCCCCCGGAAAAAATCTATCTGCCGGAGAGATCTTTCTCTCTCGGTGTTTTCTGCCCCACAGAGGTGGCAGAATCTTTTTGTGGTTGCTCCCCAGGTATTAGGGTTCCGTGGGGATAATATACACCAGAGGGGAGAGCTGGAGGTGGGCCAGGGCGGCCACACCACCTGGTGGCACGACCTAGGGTGGCCTGCGCTAGGGGGTGGTGTGGGCCCCCTGTGGCCCATCTCGACTCCTTCTGGCAGTCTTCGTCTTCTGGAAAAATAGGATTTTCCATATATTTTCCTAGATTTTCTGATATTCGTGAATTTTGCCTCCAAACAGCACCTTTTCCATCAGAATCCTGACTGCAGCGGTCCATGCTCCAAAAGTCATCAACCATGCAAAAACAGATGAAATAACATAAGTATCATCTGTTAATATGAAATATATCAATGAATAACAGTAAATTATGATATAGAATAGTGATGCAAAATGGACGTATCAGTGTGGTTCATGAAAAGAACACACATCCAATGACACTGCTGGATCCTTATGTGGTTTGTGAGAAGAACAGACATGCAATGACTCTAGATGTGGTTCATGAGAAGAACACACATGCAATGACTCTAGCTGTGGTCCATGAGAAGAACACACATGCAATGGCACTGGTGGATCCATGTGTGGTCTGTGAGAGGAACAGGCATGCAATGACACTAGGTGTGGTTCATGAAAAGAACACACATCCAATGACACTAGTGGATCCTTATGTGGTTTATGAGAGGAACAAACATCCAATGACACTGGTGGATCCTTATGTAGTCTGTGGAAAGAACACACATACAATGACACTGGTGATATGTGGTTTGTGAAAAGAGCAGACATGCAATGACACTGGTGGATCCATATGTGGTTTGTGAAAAGAACATACATGCAATGACACTGGTGTATCCTTATGTGGTTTGTGAGAGGAACAGACATCCAATGACACTGGTGGATCCTTATGTGGTTTGTGAAAAGAGTAGACATACAATGACACTGGTGATATGTGGTTTGTGAAAAGAGCAGCCATGCAATGACACTGGTGGATCCATATGTGGTTTGTGAAAAGAACAGACATGCAATGACACTGGTGTATCCTTATGTGGTTTATGAGAGGAACAGACATCCAATGACACTGGTGGATCCTTATGTGGTCTATGGAAAGAACACACATACAATGACACTTGTGATATGTGGTTTGTGAAAAGAGTAGACATGCAATGACACTGGTGGATCCATATGTGGTTTGTGAAAAGAATAGACATGCAATGACACTGGTGTATCCTTATGTGGTTTATGAGAGGAACAAACATCCGATGACACTGGTGGATCCTTATGTGGTTTGTGAAAAGAGCAGACATACAATGACACTGGTGATATGTGGTTTGTGAAAAGAGCAGATATGCAATGACACTGGTGGATCCATATGTGGTTCATGAAAAGAACAGACATCCAATGACACTGGTGGATCCTTATGTGGTTTATGAGAGGAAGAGACATCCAATGACACTGGTGGATCCATGTGTGGTCTGTGAGAGGAACTTGCACGCAATGACACTAGGCGTGGTTCATGAAAAGAACACACATTCAATGACACTGCGGGATCCTTATGTGGTTTGTGAGAAGAACATACATGCAATGACTCTGGTGATATGTGGTTTGTGAAAAGAGCATACATGCAATGACACTTGTGGATCCATATGTGGTTTGTGAGAAGAACACACACGCAATCACACTGGGTGGATCCATGTGTGGTTCATGAGAAGAACACACATGCAATGACACTTGTGATATGTGGTTTGTGAAACGCACAGACATGCAACGACTCTAAATGTGGTTAATGAAAAGAGCAGACATGCAATCACACTGGTGGATCCATGTGTGGTTCATGAGAAGAACACACATCCAATGACACCGGTGGATCCTTATGTGGTTTGTGAGAAGAACAAACATGCAATGACTCTAGCTGTGGTTCATGAGAAGAACACACATGCAATGACACTGGTGTATCCTTATGTGGTTTGTGAGAAGAACACACATGCAATGAGTCTAGATGTGGTTCATGAGAGGAACACGCATCCAATGACACTAGTGGATCCATGTGTAGTTTGTGAAAGGAACACACATGCAATGACACTGGGTGTGGTTGATGAGAAGAACACACATGTAATGACACTGGTGGATCCATGTGTGGTCTGTGAGAGGAACACGCATGCAATGACACTGGGTGTGGTTCATGAGAAGAACACACATCCAATGACACTGGTGGATCCATGTGTGGTTTATGAGAGGAATAGACATGCAATGACACTGGGTGTGGTTCATGAAACGGACAGACATGCAATGACACTGGTGGATCCATGTGTGGTTTGTGAGAAGAACATACATGCAATGACACTTGGTGGATCCATGTGTGGTTCATGAGAGGAACACACATGCAATGACACTGGTGGATCCATGTGTGGTTGTGAAAAGAACACACATCCAATGACACTGGGTGTGGTTCATGAAAAGAACACACATCCAATGACACTGCTGGATCCTTATGTGGTTTGTGAGAAGAACAGACATGCAATGACTCTAGATGTGGTTCATGAGAAGAACACACATGCAATGACTCTAGCTGTGGTTCATGAGAAGAACACACATGCAATGGCACTGGTGGATCCATGTGTGGTCTGTGAGAGGAACAAGCATGCAATGACACTAGGTGTGGTTCATGAAAAGAACACACATCCAATGACACTGGTCGATCCTTATGTGGTTTATGAGAGGAACAGACATCCAATGACACTGGTGGATCCTTATGTGGTCTGTGGAAAGAACACACATACAATGACACTGGTGATATGTGGTTTGTGAAAAGAGCAGACATGCAATGACACTGGTGGATCCATATGTGGTTTGTGAAAAGAACATACATGCAATGACATTGGTGTATCCTTATGTGGTTTATGAGAGGAACAGACATCCGATGACACTGGTGGATAATTATGTGGTTTGTGAAATGAGCAGACATACAATGACACTGGTGATATGTGGTATGTGAAAACAGCAGATATGCAATGACACTGGTGGATCCATATGTGGTTCATGAAAAGAACACACATCCAATAACACTTGTGGATCCTTATGTGGTTTATGAGAGGAAGAGACATCCAATGACACTGGTGGATCCATGTGTGGTCTGTGAGAGGAACTTGCATGCAATGACACTAGGTGTGGTTCATGAAAAGAACACACATCCAATGACACTGCTAGATCCTTATGTGGTTTGTGAGAAGAACATACATGCAATGACTCTGGTGATATGTGGTTTGTGAAAAGAGCATACAAGCAATGACACTTGTGGATCCATATGTGGTTTATGAGAAGAACACACATGCAATCACACTGGGTGGATCCATGTGTGGTTCATGAGAAGAACACACATGCAATGACACTTGTGATATGTGGTTTGTGAAAAGCACAGACATGCAACGACTCTAAATGTGGCTAATGAAAAGAGCAGACATGCAATCACACTGGTGGATCCATGTGTGGTTCATGAGAAGAACACACATCCAATGACACCGGTGGATCCTTATGTGGTTTGTGAGAAGAACAGACATGCAATGACTCTAGCTGTGGTTCATGAGAAGAACACACATGCAATGACACTGGTGTATCCTTATGTGGTTTGTGAGAAGAACACACATGCAATGTCTCTAGATGTGGTTCATGATAGGAACACACATCCAATGACACTGGTGGATCCATGTGTAGTTTGTGAAAGGAACACACATGCAATGACACCGGGTGTGGTTCATGAGAAGAACACACATGTAATGACACTGGTGGATCCATGTGTGGTATATGAGAGGAACACACATGCAATGACACTATGTGTGGTTCATGAGAAGAACACACATCCAATGACACTGGTGGATCCATGTGTGGTTTATGAGAGGAACAGACATGCAATGGCACTGGGTGTAGTTCATGAAAAGAACAGACATGCAATGACACTGGTGGATCCATGTGTGGTTTGTGAGAAGAACAGACATGCAATGACACTTGGTGGATCCATGTGTGGTTCATGAGAGGAACACACATGCAATGACACTGGTGGATCCATGTGTGGTTTGTGAAAAGAACACACATCCAATGACACTAGGTGTGGTTCATGAAAAGAACACACATCTAATGACACTGCTGGATCCTTATGTGGTTTGTGAGAAGAACAGACATGCAATGACTCTAGATGTGGTTCATGAGAAGAACACACATGCAATGACTCTAACTGTGGTTCATGAGAAGAACACACATGCAATGGCACTGGTGGATCCATGTGTGGTCTGTGAGAGGAACAAGCATGCAATGACACTAGGTGTGGTTCATGAAAAGAACACACATCCAATGACACTGGTGGATCCTTATGTGGTTTATGAGAGGAACAGACATCCAATTACACTGGTGGATCCTTATGTGGTATGTGGAAAGAACACACATACAATGACACTAGTGATATGTGGTTTGTGAAAAGAGCAGACATGCAATGACACTAGTGGATCCATATGTGGTTTGTGAAAAGAACAGACATGCAATGACACTGGTGTATCCTTATGTGGTTTATGAGAGGAACAGACTTCCGATGACACTGGTGGATCCTTATGTGGTTTGTCAAAAGATCAGACATACAATGGCATTGGTGATATGTGGTTTGTGAAAAGAGCAGACATGCAATGACACTAGTGGATCCATATGTGGTTCATGAAAAGAACACATATCCAATGACACTGGTGGATCCTTATGTGGTTTATGAGAGGAACAGACATCCAATGACACTGGTGGATCCTTATGTGGTCTGTGGAAAGAACACACATACAATGACACTAGTGATATGTGGTTTGTGAAAAGAGTCGACATGCAATGACATTGGTGGATCCATATGTGGTTTGTGAAAAGAACAGACATGCAATGACACTAGGTGTAGTTCATGAAAACAACACTCATCCAATGACACTACTGGATCCTTATGTGGTTTGTGAGAAGAACAGACATGCAATGACTCTGGTGATATGTGGTTTGCGAAAAGAGCAGACATGCAATGACACTGGTGGATCCATATGTGGTCTGTGAGAAGAACACACATGCAATCACACTGGGTGGATCCATGTGTAGTTCATGAGAAGAACACACATGCAATGACACTGGTGATATGTGGTTTGTGAAAAGCACAGACATGCAACGACTCTAACTGTGGTTAATGAAAAGAGCAGACATGCAATCACACTGGTGGATCCATGTGTGGTTCATGAGAAGAACACACATCCAATGACACCGGCGGATCCTTATGTGGTTTGTGAGATGAACAGACATGCAATGCCTCTAGCTGTGGTTCATGAGAAGAACACACATGCAATGACACCGGTGTATCCTTATGTGGTTTGTGAGAAGAACACACATGCAATGACTCTAGATGTGGTTCATGAGAGGAACACACATCCAATGACAC
Source organism: Avena sativa (assembly GCA_916181665.1). NCBI lineage: Eukaryota > Viridiplantae > Streptophyta > Magnoliopsida > Poales > Poaceae > Avena > Avena sativa. Next base: position 625,801,507 of record OV702291.1, on the reverse strand, counting down.
TAGTGGATCCAAGTGTAGTTTGTGCAAGGAACACACATGCAATGACACTGGGTGTGGTTCATGAGAAGAACACACATGCAATGACACTGGTGGATCCATGTGTGGTCTGTGAGAGGAACACACATGCAATGACACTGGGTGTGGTTCATGAGAAGAACACACATCCAATGACACTGGTGGATCCATGTGAGGTTTATGAGAGGAACAAACATGCAATGACACTGGGTGTGGTTCATGAAAAGAACAGACATGCAATGACACTGGTGGATCCATGTGTGGTTTGTGAGAAGAACAGACATGCAATGACACTTGGTGGATCCATGTGTGGTTCATGAGAGGAACACACATGCAATGACACTGGTGGATCCATGTGTGGTTTTTGAGAAGAACACACATCCAATGACACTAGGTGTGGTTCATGAAAAGAACACACATCCAATGACACTGCTGGATCCTTATGTGGTTTGTGACAAGAATAGACATGCAATGACTCTAGATGTGGTTCAGGAGAAGAACACACATGCAATGACTCTAGCTGTGGTTCATGAGAAGAACCCACATGCAATGGCACTGGTGGATCCATGTGTGGTCTGTGAGAGGAACATGCACGCAATGACACTAGGTGTGGTTCATGAAAAGAACACACATCCAATGACACTGGTGGATCCTTATGTGGTTTATGAGAGGAATAGAAATACAATGACACTGGTGGATCCTTATGTGGTCTGTGGAAAGAACACACATACAATGACACTGGTGATATGTGGTTTGTGAAAAGAGTAGACATGCAATGACACTAGTGGATCCATATGTGGTTTGTGAAAAGAACAGACATGCAATGACACTGGTGTATCCTTATGTGGTTTATGAGAGGATCAGACATCCGATGACACTGGTGGATCCTTATATGGTTTGTGAAAAGAGGAGACATACAATAACACTGGTGATATGTGGTTTGTGAAAAGAGCAGGAATGCAATGACATTGGTGGATCCATATGTGGTTCATGAAAAGAACACACATCCAATGCCACTAGTGGATCCTTATGTGGTTTATGAGAGGAACAGATATCCAATGAAACGTGATGTACCGTGCGCGTGTCGCGGTGCACGGTGCAGTAGACTACGCAGCGTGTTGCACGCTGGTGCAACGAAACGTGCCTTGCTTCCATCCACCTTAACTATAGAGCCCCTCTCCGCACACCCACTCTCACTCTCGCTCACTCTCCCCACGCAATCCTCTCCACTGTCCTACCAGCATCCGCAAACTCCCGAGAATACCCCGTACGCGCCGGCGATGGCCGAGGAGGATAAGGTGGCCATCATCGCCTCCGAGACCGCCGACAAGGAGGCCCCTGTCTCCTCATCGGCCCCCCTCGATGCATTGAAAGCAGTCGTCATCCCTGTCCAGGCCCCAGTCGAGGCCCCTGCTGGTCACAATCAGATCAAGCATTTCTTGGGCACCTCCAATCCAGATAAGTACATCGTTCCACTGAACCCCTACAACACCGGCATCGACGACCCATGGTCGGAGGTAACTAGGGTTTGCTCCCCTCCCCTGGTTCTTCTACCGTTCCCATCGTTGGATGCTAGATCTTTGTTTATTAGGACTCGCTTGTTCGCATTTCGATTGCTCGATCTTCTTACATCATCTACTCCCCCATTTTCCTTTTCTTCCAATAGATTTCCGGTAGCAACGTCTGCAGCGATGACGAGTCCATTCACACCAAGGCTCGTCAGGTGCTGAGGAGGCTGCGGGCCGGCTAGTATGACGCCTTCTTCAGGGGCGGCGACTATAGCTGCCCCTTCCGCAAGGGGATCGCCTACTGCTGGGTGACTCGCGCCGACGACACCAACTTCAACACCTTCCTGAAGCATGCAGAGGCCGCGGGCTCCGGCATCCACAAAGGCGGCAAGCGCGAGACCGTGAACATCAATGCCTACATCGCTGAACACTGGGCTCTCGGCATTCACCTCCGAAACCTCCAGCAGGTGGCCATCAAAGAGGGTTGCATGCCTCCAATCAGGCCCAAGGCCCCTAAGATCAAGGGACTGGGCAGCAAGAAGTGGCGGAGGCGCCGGAGGGAGGCGAAGGCACTAGCGCATGAACAGGTTGGATGTGTCCTTGAATGTATCTGCATCTGCGGCGGCTGCTGCTGCTAAGCAGCTTCTTTTGATTTTCTATAATTTGCTTGCATCCTATTTCTGGGTGAATGTATCGAACCTCGTTAAGCAACCTACTTTCTATCGCTATATCCTATTTAGCTACACACAGCTATATCTACATTTTTTTGTTTTCTGAATAAATGTATTCTGCCTGGTGTGATTTGCTGCTCTAGATTTGCTACCTGATAGGAGGCAAAAAGAGGTCCAAAAGGGAACGAATTATTGAAGAGAGAATCTTCTCTAGATTTGCTACCAATTTGGGCAAAATGAAACATATCAGTTTAGCGAGAGAGGAAAAGGGTACTCTTTCAAACTGCCAGCTAACGAGCTACCATCTTGACGAGGCCCCATCTTGACGTCTCCCTCTACAAGAAGGAACATGATGCCGTCCATGGAAAAAGTCGTCGAGCGGTCATGTCACGTTTAATCAAGTCTGAAAAGCCTACTACTGCTACTACAACACATGCATAGGGCAACAGGGTCATCGAGTGCACGGTTGTCGACGAGACGCTGCAATTTATTACCACTTGATTTTAATAAGACATATCCCATTTTTACGCAGCGCTCTTAATCTCACTTCCAACTGGGCCCTACCGCTAGTAACTTCCATGAGTCAAGGGCCCCCCTCGAGTAGATCTAACGGTGCTAGAAATTGGTTCCACGCCACTTGCATGTAGTGGAATCGAGGTCTGCCATGAGCGTGTTTTCAATGCAGCTCTAAAGTGGAGATCGTGGTTGTTTCAAAAAAAGGGAACCCCAAAAAAAGGGTGGAGATCGTGGTAGCCCCCCGCCCACCACACCTGTCCACTCGAGGACTACGAACGGTCCGGTGTTTATAACCCCCCTCGACCTTCTTCTTCCATGAGCTCGTGTCATTTTCCCTCAGTCTATCTAGTCCCAAGACCCCAATCTACACCTACCATGCGCGCCGAAGTTCCCTCGCTTGCACTACCTCCTTCCCTTGGTGCGCCATGAAGCGTACGCATGGAGACGAGCCAGAGGTGAAGCCAGTTGAAGGCGCAGCAGCAGATGGCTCGGTCGTTGCCAAGGCAGGCGGAGGCGTCTTCTCCGGGCACGAATGCCGCTCGTCGCTACGCCGTCGAGGGTGCGAGCTCATCCGTCCAGCCAGTAGCCGTCACCGCCGAGCAGCAGGTGGTAGCCGTCGTCGCCGAGAAGCAGGTGGCCGACAACGTCGTGGTGCTAGCGACAGATCTGGATGGGGGGCAGGCGGAGGCAATCCGGTGCTCTACATCAACGACCCCATCGCTGTACAAGAAATCTTAGACGCAATCGCGGAGAATGACGAGTTCGAGGAGGAGGTCCCTGATGAGGAGTTCGAGGTACTACATTGCTAGCTTCTCTACTCGCAGCCGCAGTTTTCACTGTTCATACATAGGATTTGCTCAATCGTGTACATATTCTTTTGCTCTTGAAGTAGGGTAGTATATATATGGTTCGATTGGTCGATTGATGCATCTGCCATCTAGTCACAAAACCCCAATCTGCTCATCTGCCATCTAGTTGAGTTTGCTAGTTGAGTGTTGATTTCGATACACAGCAGGCCTATAACATTACATTTCTATTCCTTACTGAGTCCAATGATTCAATTTTGCCCCAAAATAGTGCAAGGGCATCTGATGGTGTCGTTTTCTTAGGGATGGTTAGTGAACCTCAGGCAGCAATGCACATAAACAATATAGGTTATGTTTTTGGTATTTTGGTTCTCCGACTCCATCGCTGAAAAAATGAGGCCCTAATTTTTTTCTCATATGGAACCTATATATATAATCTTTGTATTGTTTCTGATCTGTGAATGCGTTGTATGATGCATATGTATATCCCTGAATATTGTTGTTTTGTACGATTACATTTCAATTTCTTATTGTGGCCAATGATTCAAATTTTCCCCAAAGAGAGGCAGACACATTGGTGTCAGATTTTTTCAGGGATGAGTTAGCGAACCTGGGGCCATGTACAAGATCAATATAAGTTGTGCAATTGTTACTTGGTTCGCTTACGCCATCCCTGTAGAAACTTATGAGGCTACAATCTTTATTCTACATTCATAGAACTATGATATTTGAATTATCTATTCCATGCATTCATAGTGTATAAGAATTACATTTTAGTTTGTCACCGAGGCCGATGATTGAAATTTGCCACAAAGAGTTCAAGGGGATACACGTATGATGGTGTCGTGTTTTAGGGATGGGTTGGTGAACCTGAGGCAGCAATGCACACAAACAATATAAGTTGTGCTGTTGGTACTTTGGTTCGCCAACTCCATATCTGTAACAAATTATGAGGCCCTAGATTTATTCTCATATGGAACTACATATATGATCCTTGAATTGTTTCTGATCTTTTAATGATTGGTATGATGCATATGTATATGAATGGTTTTGATCATAAGTATTTTAACATGTACCTGAAGATCAATTGTTTGGTTTTTTATTTATAATTACAATATTTAGGCTTGTTTTTGTACCTGACTATGTATATCCCTCAATATTGTTTTTTACGATTACAATTCAATTTCTTATTATGGCCAATGATTCAAATTTGTCCCAAAAGAGAGGCAGACACATTGGTGTCAGATTTTTTCAGGGACGAGTTAGTGAACCTGGGGCGATGTACAAGAACAATATAGGTGTTACTTGGTTCACTCACGCCATCCCTGAAGAAACTTATGAGGCCGCAATCTTTATTCTACATACACTCTGATGCAATTATTTGTCATTGTGTTGAGATGAAATGATATATGAACCGGTCAAACTATTGTTGAGATGTTTTATCTTTGATATCCACGTATATATTGTCTTACATGCACATGTTGTCAATTCTTGAGTTGTAATACAATTCAATCATATGTATGAGTTCTAAGTTACGTTCTTAAAAATCAATAGGAGGATGATGATGAAGTGGACGATAGCAAGGAATCCAGGGACAACAAAAGCCGCTACGTGCTGAGGCGGTTACGGTGTGGGCTAATCCATTTCCACCGTAGGGGGAAACTGTTTTGCCCATTCTGTGGCAGAGCAATCAATGTGGACCTTGACAACATGATCCAGCACGCGGTGGACATTGCCAAATATGGAGGCAGAAGCCATAGGCCGATTACCTTGGCGCGACACGCAGCCTTTGGCAAATTCCTCTAGGATTACGTTAGGAGTGGCTTGTATCCCATCTACTAGGTTGTCCCTGCCTCCTGCTAATGCCCCTGCCCTGCTAGGCGTCTCCGTGTCATGGCCTCCTGCTGCCGCCCCTGCTTTTATTTTGTTCTAGTTAATTATTACCTGTGTGTGGCATGTAAGACAATATATCCGTGGTGTCTCTAGTGAACCTTCTATATTAATCTACTCCTTTATATGGAGTGCCTTAAAGTTTCTAGTGTTCAATTATATTTACTGATCATGCTCATGCACACTACAAAATATTTCTAGTGCTCGATTATATTATAATTGTCAAGGAATACATCAACAAGTTAAATTGGTCAAAATTTTGTATTGAAGTAACTAAATGATCTCACATCGGCGGTGGATGTTGGCAGAAGCCGAAGGCATCAGCCGAAGACCTTGGAGCGGCACGCAGTCTTCAGCAAATTCCTTGCAGGTTCAACAACGGGTTGCCGCCGCCCTGCTCCGAATTCGCTTACAGGTCCAACATGACAGAACTTGAGCTACCACAGAGACCTCGACAGAGGTGGCAGAATTGGTGCGGGTGCAACCACGGCGACCGTGAGCTCGGATTCTAGAGGAGGAAAATAGAACCGATCATGGTCGACACGGTGACAGATCTCACCGGGAACCAATTCTTGTCCCCGCATCGTGCCATGGTTGCATCCATGGTGAGGGCGAGCTCCGACTCGGGATGGGGAGGAGAGAGGGGCCGAGCAGGTTCGTCACGTCCCAGCTCTGTGCCATGGCCGCGACCACAGATTGCCGCTCCGGGGAAGAAGAAGACGCGTAATGGATGTAGGCGCCAACGCTGCAAGCCTACAGGGCAGAGAGCTAGGCCGAGCAGGTTCGTCCACGTCCCAGCTCCGCGCCATGGCTGCGACGCCCCACAGATTGCCGCTCTGGGGAAGAAGAAGACGCGTAATGGATGCAGGCGCCAACGCTGCAAGCCTAATTGACACCTAAGCGACAGGAGCGACATAACGGCGAGAACTAACAGGGGGGCCAACTTGACGGCCGTTAGCCTGATTTTTTGTATTAAAACGTAAAGTTGAATTCGTGCCAAAAAAGACCCTCTGAGTATTTGGCACACCAACTGTAGTCATCCCAGCTGATTTCAGGGAACTTGGGTACCGTGTTGCCTGGGCGACCCAACTTTTGGGCCGCAAAATGATATTATCCAGCATGAGGTCCTACTGACCTTAGCGCGGGGTAGGGTTGATTTCCACTAGGGCTGGATCTAGCCCCAAAGGCTGACTGGTGGGCCAGGTGTCACGTCGATGCCACAATGGCGCCACGTCGGCTCACCGATAAACGGGCCAGATGGCGGTGGCTGGTGGTGCTAGGGGGTGAGCAGGCTAGCACAGATGCGCGTGTTTGACTTAGCTCGTCACGGGATACCTAATAGAGGCAGATCCGCTATGAGAGGGTCACCAGAATCTTGCCGGCGATAGATGACTGCGGCGGAGGGTGGTGGTACTTGACACGAGGCCGGAGCAAAGGGAGAGGGAGGGGAAGGAGGGTCCAGGAGGACCAGCAACTCATCACGGGGCAGACGGAGGGGTCAGCGAGACCGGAGATGGTCGGAGGCCATGGATAGCACGACGTCCGGTGTCGGAGGGGATGGGGTCGTCGGTGTTGATTGGAGGCGTGCGGTGCCGATTCAGTTGAGGAGAAGAGCGAGGACGGTGAGGCAAGTCCAGCAGCAGCCTCGGGGAAGCTTGGGATGGCTCGGAACGGCGGCACCGGAGGGCAACTACGGCGACTAGGGTTCTGTCGTGCTTGGGGAAGGGGGGAGAGCACCAGGGAGAGGAAGAGAGGATAAGGGAGAGGGAGAGGAGTGCCCGAGGTCCTTAACCTTGCTCCAGGCGGTGGCGGGGATCACGACACGGTCGGCATCATCGGGCGGCAACAACCAGCTACTTGCGTCCTGGAGGAAGATGACGAACATGAGGGGTGGTGGACTGGGCTTTGGTGGGCTGCACGCGGGGTTGCGGGCTGCGCGCTAGGCGACAGTTAGCGCGGGGCAGCTATGGGCCAGCCTGCGAAGCTTGTTGGCTCTGTTTTTATTACTGAGATCTTTTTACTTTTTATTTTCCTCACATTCCCTTTTGTAAACTCACACAAAACAGTTTTTCATCATTTCAAAAATACTTTTCTAAAATCATTTGAAATAATCATGAGCTCCTGTATTCAATTTGGGCTCGATTATTTTGGTAGTTTTCAACATTCAAAATATATTTGAATTGCTTTTAGAGAGAGAGGGGAAATAACTAGGGTTTAGGGTTTTGCTTTCATTTTCTTTTTCTTGCATTTTTTATTCTTAGAAAAACAAAGATGCTAATGAATGCACAATCAACCCTAATTACTATTTAGTATAACTAGCAGTGTTATAGTGCTTTACGACCGGACACGACGTACTGATGGTCATTAAGTTCAAATTAGCTTTTGTTGGAAAATGATGTTTGTTTCGTGGACTCGGTACGGACGCGTGGTACGGGTGGACTCCGCAAAATACCTCAGGTATGTGTCTGTCGTGATATACACTTAGGATGCAAAGCATGGGTCAACACGAAAGCGTGAAAGATAACGGGAAATACAGTGGTCGTAAGGAAGTAAAATACCTAAGGTACACGTAGACAATGAGAACGTGCCACGCTAAGATGGAAAGATACCTAAGGTACCAGCCTTCTCATCCTGTCCTTCTCATCATGCTTGGTCAGATCATTCATGCGAATGGCAATCCTGTCCTTCTCATCCTGCGGATGGCGTGCACTGACAACTGTACCAAGCAAAGGAGAAATTATGAAGACAACGAACCATTGCGGGTGACTACAAGAAAAGGATGAGGAGGAAGAAAGCTAACATTTGAATTGGTCGCCCATCTGCGTCACCTCCCCTAGCAGGTATTGCTCTCGGGCGACGGCCTTCTCCGCCCTCGACTTCCATATGTCCGCATTACCGCAGAGTACGGGCAGTTCACGCTCCAACTGCTTCACGCGGTCACGGATTCGCGAGAGCAAGGATAGTTCATCTACCCTTGAGTGCGACCGCGCCAAAGTATCATCAGCGGATGGCATATTCCGAGGTTCACTCGAAGGACTACTCGATGTGCCCTATCACAAGCCAAGCAAGAGACAATAAGAAGACTAAGGCGATGCATAGACAAAAGACTCGAGTGCATTCAAGCATAATAAAGTATCAACAGATACCCTCGCCAAAAGGCATGTTCCAGACAAAAAAACACAAACTACTCAACTATTACAGACACGACTACTGAGGAGCAACTGGTTTCTTCAACTTGGACTTTGGTTTTGGCGGCCTCATCGAGTCTGTGGCGGTATCAGATGCCACAGACTTCCCGCCAGCCCCTGACGCCGCAGCCTTTGCCGCCTTCTTGGCTCGCTGCAGTTCCTCAGAATACTTTGCAACTGTATTGATCAGCTGCGGCCCATACTTGCCACAGGCAGCTACGAAAGGAGCAAAGACTACCTGTTGGCCATCCGCACTGACTGGCATCGCCTTGGAGACCGCTGCAGGATCAACCTCGACTCCGTGAGCTTGAACCATCGCGAGTGACATTGAAGCGCCAGCCGCACAGAGTGAGTTCTTGAAGCTCGCAGGAATGCCTCCAGCAAGGGACTCCACCAGCTCATCCATATTTTCGATTAACTCAGCCTTGGGCGCCAGCTCCTCACGGAGACGACTGAGCACGCCCTTGGCCTTGGTGAGCGTCCCCTGAACAGCAGCACTGCGATCCTCGACTGCCGAGATGGCACCTGCCAGGGCATCGTCACGACAGAGTGCCTGGGGGTCGAAGCTCAGACCGCTAGCATCTACACAAGAATCAAGCATTGGCACAAAAGTCAGCACAGCAACAAATTCGAAAGAAGGGACATGAAGAAAATCTAGACAAGGGAATACCTGAGAGAGCTTTGGCAATCGAGAAAAGCTGTTCTTCGAACAACTTCTCCCTTGCTGCGATGGAGGCGCTTAGATCCTCTTCGCGTTTCTGCGATTCGTCCTGTGCTGCGATTGCCTCATCGCGGCTCTTCACCGCCGCGGCGAGCGTTTTCTCGAGGGAAGCGGTGTCACGAAGGAGTGTATTATGCTCAGCTATGACACGAACAAAGATAAACCGTCAGTCGAATATATCACAAGGATGCAGAAGAAAAAGTAAAGAACACTCACTTTCAACCGCGCGATGGCGATTGTCTAGCATTGCATGTTGACGACCCATCGCAAGCACCTGCTCCGCCAGACGAGCGGCTTCCTTCACAATGAGCTACGACAAAAGAAACAGTAAAGGGTCAGCATATGGCATAGATGAAAATTTTGACTGCAAAATCAAAAGAAGAGATACTACACATACATGATCCTCCAATGACTCCGAAGTCGATTGACGCGTAGTGGTCCGGATAACCATCTGATGCTCCACATCGTGGGGAGAACTCGATGAATTATGCCTGGAGTGGGCCGCCAATGGAGGAGAAGGAGTGGGCACGGCCACTTTCTTGGCCTTGGAGGTCGCGACTCCAGATTCCTTCAAAAATTGGACGTCGCCAGAAGATGACGACGCCGGCTGACTGCAGACCAAAACCAACATCAAGAAAATGCAACTGCAAAGAAGAACCAGAAGGACGACTCGTATACTTACCAATCAAACTTGTCAAAATCGAAGGTATGATCCCCCGACTCTGACGACGACTCCTTCGGCAGTCACATCTTCTTGCGAGAAGATGGCGCCACGGCGCTCACAGGAATGACAGGTATCGGCAACTCTGCACCAATAGCTGCACCTTCCGGAGTCGAAGGAGAGGATGCATCCGAATCCTTGCTGCACGAAGGCTTGTGAGTGTCCAGACTACTCGACTCGGGGGCTTCCTCCTCCACATCAAATGGGACGGTCGACTCCGACTCATCCTCTTCCAAGGCTTCACGAGGAATAACCCCCTCAGGAAGAGGGGCATACAGGGTGACACACTCCAATCCTGCATACAACAAAGTTAGTACAAGTCAAGAAAAGAGAAGCATTCGACAAATAAAGCTACTTCATAGCACAACCGTACCTCTGGAGAAGGATTAGCAGCATCGAAGGGAGGCACGACTGGTTCACTAGGGAGCACATCCTTGGCGGTGTACTTGGTGACTAGTCGCACCCTTTTATCTACCTCACTCGCGGAAATGCCATCGGCAGATACGCGAGTGACATCGTCCGCGCCAGCCCACTGGAACATAGGGTGGACTCTGGCCTGCAGGGGCTAGACGCGACGGTGCAGCCATGTGCGAATGAGGGCGCAACCTCCCTCTTCTTTTCCCATGCGACTCTCGAGGTCGCAGACACGCTCGTACAGCACATCTGTTTCCACGGACTCGCCGGGCATCACTACGTTCTTCCAGGAGCGCCTCCTCTTGCACGACATCGCGGGATCGAAGGGCACGAGTCTGAAGTGGTCTCCGTCGGCCTTCTGGTCGCGGATGTAGAACCACTTGTCCCTCCACCCTTGGACGGACGCCATGAGTTTGATGTCGAAGTACGTGGCAGAGGAGTCGACATGGATACCGCAGCCGCCTACATCATAGACTACGGAGCCAGATGCCGACTGGCGCTTCAGCTTGAAGAGATGTTTGAAAAGACCGAAGTGCGGCTCGATTCTGATCCAGCACTCGCAAAGTGTAATGTAGCAAGCTACATGGAGGATGGAGTTGGGGGACATCTGATGCAGCTGGAGCTCATAGAAACAGAGAAGGCCCCTGAAGAAAGAATGCAGGGGCAGCAAGAGACAGCGGATGATGAACACTAGAAACATCACCCGAAAACCGGCAGGAGGAGAAGGGATTACCTCACCACCGGGGACACACGCGTTAGCGACTGCGGAAGATAGAACTCCGTCTTGGCATAGGAGACGGAGCTCAGAAGACTTGATCACGGACGCACGCCATGCGCCATTGGTGACACGAGTGCCCGTGCCCTTATTTTTACCGGCGGTGGCGGCGCTGGTGCCCGCAGCGGCGGAGCTGCCCTTTTTCTTGGCAGCAACAGTGGCGGCAGCGGATTCAGCCGCGGCACCTCCTCTCTTCTTCCCCATCCTGTGGTGGCGATGTGACCGGAGGAAGTAACTAGGGAATACGCGGAGTTGGTCCAGTGCCGCGAGGAAGATGAAGTGTAGGAAGCAGAGGAGCAGCAGCAATGGCGACGGAGGCAAAGGCAGAGAAAAGAGCAGATGGGAAAAATTACCGTCGCAGCACTGCTACATAACCCCCTAGAAGATGCAGTCCAACGGCCAGGAAAAACCCTATCAGACGCGTGGCATTCATCGTGATCGACATGTGGAGGACCCGAAGTGCGAACCGTCCCCCACTACCCCCATTACACGCGGAAATCGAGGAGGCACAGTTAAAACAAAGATTACGCACGCCCGGTCAAGTCAGAGTCAGAAAATGGGACCCACCGCTCGTCACGTCCCGTCAAACCCGTTCACGTGGGAAACTGAGGTCATCACATCGTCAACACTGATGTCATCCAAAATTGAGCAGCAAAAGACTTCGATTACTTTAGTCCTTGCTCGAGTCTTCGACTCCACCAAGCACTCGGGGGCTACTCCCATAGGGAGCGCTGGTCGCGCACCCTACGATTTTTCTTTTTCTCTTCTGCAGGAATATGGACATTCAAAGCATACCCAACCACTCGAATACATGATTCTACTATGGACATGAGTTACTCCCATAGGGAGCGCTGGCAATAAATTCGACTGAAACAAGCAAACAAAAGACGACAACAGTCGCAAAAGTTCTTTAGTCCCTGCCTGAGTCTTCGACTCAACCAGGCACTCGGGGGCTACTCCCATAAGGAGCGCTGGTCGCGCACCCTATGATTAGTTGTACATCGTACTGTGTGTTGATAACATCCACACTCGAAGCTTATGGCGACACCGCCTCAAGACGTTTCCCTACAAAGAGATTGCGTCTCCTGGGTCACCCAAATCATCTCCGCGATGACAAAATTCGGATGCCGTGCTTGCAGCGTGAAGATAAGACCTGAATAAGGCCTGGCAACACATTTACTGTGCACTACCAGAAATATATCCGTGCCAACAGGTACGATGAACATGCCTTGACGAACGCGTCGAGTGCTCACACCATATACTGGAATTCGACTCCTGTAAGACCTCCGCAGCTTGAGTCGAATTACACCAGCACTTTTCCGAATTCGAGTCCAGGGACTCGAGTTCAAGTAGATTGTGTTGTTTTACCCTAAGGTAGTTAACTGATACCGATACATCGGTTAAATCAGGAACGCACATCAACAATCCCTATGACACGAATAGAGTAGTCGAAAATATACTCATCCATGCACTCGAAAGGCTTCATAAAGTCCCTAGTCGAATCTGCGATTCCACTGGACACTCGGGGGCTACTGACATGATTATACCCTACAGGTACTCGAGCTTGGTATATACGGCCTGAATACAGCGGAAGCCCACGGTGTCGCCAAGGCCCAAATAGAGAACTCGTGTAGCCTACAGACTCTCCATTGCTTGAGGAACAAGAAGAAGCTAAAGATAGAAAGTTCAAAGAGGAAAACCCTAACCTGTAACCGACTCGACTGCTACCCGAGACCTAGCCTATCTATATAAAGTCTAGGAGGGGGCGGCAAGGAGGACACATGCAACCCTAGTTTCCACAAACCCTCGCCAGATTACATCTATGCACCATTGTAATCTCCGATTCCTCTGTTAATTCCACGAGCATACAAGCAGGAGTAGGGACCTCTACGAGGCCTGAACCTGGGTAAATCTTCGAGTCCCCTGTGTGCTTGTTTGCTAGCCGATTGATGCTTCCAGCGCTCCCTCCTTCTCCAAAACCCAAGCCCATAACAATGGGCATTGATGAGTTAAACCCTCGTCAAGTAGTATACTATTAGTGCACATTCTATAAGACATGGAGATGCAAACCATGTTGAACGAGCAACATGCATGTGGGTTCTGACTAGCTTGGTCTTATATAAAGCACACGACATGGTCGTGGGTGCTACGAGTCTGCGACATGGTGCAAAATCAAAAACTAAATAAACCCGTGACGGAAAGGACATCGGCTGGTCAGCAACAATTTGTCCACACTCTTTCTTGCACTGACATAGTACTATCAGGCTGTCAACAGCCTGCTTTATTTTGGGGAGGTTAATCAAGCACCACCGTGTGGTGCAAGAGCTAAACAGTTTTGGCACATATCTCAAGTACGATGATCAGACGATAGCCGCAAGGGGGGAAGCTATCCCCGGTGGCAGCAGACTATTTTCCTTATTCATAGTCTTAATATGTTGAGATGAAAACTATGCAATAGTTGAATGATATGTTCGACACATGAAACTATTGTCTATGAGATAAGACAATAGATCATTAGAGCAATGTTCAAGTTTTTGTTAGACACAAATATGAAATTGTTCTAATAAAGTATGGATATTTCAAAATGTTGAAACAAGATATAACATAAGTCATTTTCAAAAAGTTCTGAAAGTAAGTGGGAGTACTATCTCGATATGAGAAATCATTAGAATGATTCCTATTAGTGGTTATAAGATTTATAAGACTTGTACCATGTCATTGGTTATTTGCATGAATAGCCCTATGGTGATAGAAAGGTTGCAAATATCTCTGAAAGGAAAAGTCATGCTTGGAAAGATTTTTGCAAGAAGCAATTTTGAAATTGATGAGCAAACAAGAGATGTTTTAATGTCGATCAATGGTAGTAGTTCTGCTAGAATGCTAGTATAAACAATATAACACTCCAAGTATGGATTATAAATAAGAAATGGATTGAGAATCCAATTTATTTTGGGGCTAGGAGCAAATGCTTAGATATAATGAATGGTGCATTGTGAAGTGTCTCACATTGATTTTATTATTTACTTGAACAAAACGAAAGATTTGATTTCAGGAAATCTTGAGTTTGTGGAAAATGAATATACACAAGAGAGGTTCTTATGGATAGTGCTGTAGTGATCTTTGCAATAGTAAGTATAGTTTTCTTTTAGGAAAATAAGTTCCAATGTCGAACTAGGTACTTTTGATGTACTATGCTCATGTATGCTTATACATGTAGCTGATATGATCGGAAATTGCCGAAATATTCGAAGACTTTGTTACACCATTTCATGTTGTTCCAAGAATCTAGCAAGATGAGGACATATGAAAGATGAGTAAGTTTTTCTTGTAAACAATTCTGAGCTGGTTAGACCCAGAGACAAAGTCTATACCATGAAGCGAAGAATGATCGACATTTTAGTTCAATTAATGTCGTTTAAAATCATGCTGGATTATTTAATCTAGCGCAAGTGGGAGTCTGGTAGGATTAATTCTCTAGAGGTAATAATAATAATGATTATTATAAACAATCCCCTGTTCGATATATGGGCTCATAATGTTATGCTATAACTACTATGAGTATTGATTGTGAGAATCAATGGAAGCCTCCTCACTAGAAGTTGTAGATGAAGATGAGCAAACCAAGATATTGCTAGTCTAGGACTAGCTCATAGGTTGTGGGATGATCAAGTTTCTGGATCATGTTATTGAAGTTAATAGAACTGAGAATACCAAAAACTATGAGAGTACTATGATCATGATGACAAATGTACCGAATAGTTCCAAAGGATGTTTTACTATGAGATTACCTTGTGAAGTTAATAGTAAAAACATCTGAGCATTATCTTATAGATGAATCCTTAAGACCATGATAGTATCAAGTGACCACATGCCTGCGAACTTATCTTTGAGGTTATCTCAACACCACCTGCGAGGGTGGATATACAGGTGATCTCGAGGTACGTTACGAAAGCATGGTGGAAACTTGATAGTTCAACAAGTGGATCTTGCTCCTCCTAACGATGGATAGATATACTCTGGACCCACTTGATATTACGATGTCTCTATCGTCTGCACAGACATAGTTAAGATAAGATCATACATGACATCAAAATACAGATACAAGTAAAGAGATTATGGACATGACAAGGTTAATGAGTAGAGTGATCAAGTGATTACATCATGAGTATACTAATGTCTTACCTTGGTCTGTCTCGTATATCGTGAAGCAAAGGGATTATTATTTGTATAATGAATGGGTTCACTCGATGTGCTATTCGCGTAGTTAAGTGGTAACCATCATGGATGTCCAAGTCATGTTGTTGGTTAATCATTCAAAGGTCTTCACATTCATACCTACTTACTACCGAACTCGAATGGGTGACACGCTTAAGGTTAACCGATCAAGTTATTCTTACTATAAGTATTATGAGTAAGTGAGAGAGTCATCCAAAATAGTTTATAGACATACTGGAATAGTCCCGTGACTTATTTTGACACTTTGGATAAAGATAGGAATAGATCTGGTGGTTTGACCTAAAACTGTAAGGTAGTTCTAGTGTTGTCAGGAATGGTTTTGAGGTAACTCGTAATTATCTCGAGATAGTCATATTGTGGAAGAGATTTTGGAATAGTTTCAGAATATATATAGGATGGATGAACAAGGTTCATCGGAGAAGAAACCGAAGGGAGAATGGTCACTGGAAGAGTGGCTGGGGAGGAAGTGAAAGTGAGGGGGCATGCCCACCAAGAAGGGTGGCGCCAGGGCCATCCTTGGTCAGTGCCCACCCCCAGGGCTGTAGCATGGGCCAAGGGATCCCCTCCCTCACTTGCCTTATTTCCAGGTATTCATATATGGCAAAGGTCATACCATATCTCCATATATGGAAGATTCCGATTCAATCTTCTATTCTAGGGAGATGATTTTATTTGATTGTCAAGTTGGAATCTATCTAAACTAGGAAAGGGATGATGATATGCATCAAGAGAGGATCAGGCACCTACCATAGGGAGGGAAGGCGCCACCTCCTAGGGTCAGTGACCAAGGAGGGATAGGGTACGCCCCTATCCCTCCCCTCCTCATATATATACCACCAGGGGCACTCTCCTCAAGGAATCCCAAGATGCTCCTTCTCCTCCTCCTCTGTGTGTCGGAATTCTCTCCACTTCTGTAACGACCCGAATCGGTAGGATTCGAAGTCTATGTGTTTATAGTGCTATCCCTGGATCATAGCTAGAACACACAGTAACAAAATGAAATACCAAGATATAAAATATGTCATTTTATTACTCATGGATAAATCCAGAGTTTACATAATACAAGCTGCACAACATATAGTGGTTGGCTCACTCTGCAGTGGAAACATAATCGATAATCTTGGACACCATCAATGCCATAGGGCTTGTTGAGTATAGGCCCGCGATCCTAGTCGTCCTCACTCGTCATAAGATCACCCTGCAACATGACACATTGTAGCCAACAAAGTTGGTCAATACATTGAATGTATTGGCAAGTTACACCATCAATGCCTATTTCTACATGCATAAGGCTGTATGTGGAAGCCATATGGTTTATTTTGCATAAAGGCAATTTTGTTTGCTTAAAACATTTCGAAACTTCCTTTGTTCTTTGTTCATTTTCAAATAAAAATAATATAGGTCAGAACACAAGGAATCCTCCAAGGTTCACCAACCTATACCCATCCCAAATACGGCTAAACTAGCTCCAAACACTCTCTGGATAGAGCCAGCATGCTATATTTTTTTCATGTACACCATTCCTTCAAACACTCTCTAAATGAAGGTAGTGTCACAAAAATATTTTCGAAAAGGTTTTGAAAACAGAGGAGATCCTTTAGAGGCTCCAGGCTTCAGTCGCTCAAATTGCTCATAGTAGGGATCACGGCTAATCGATTAGTTCATACACTCTACAGAGGTTGTACACTTACCCCACATGTCACAATCCATTCCCATCGTTGTGACTCCGAGTCTGAATCGTGACGAAATGATACCTTCGATCCAGATTATGGATGTAGTATATCTCTTTTTCCCTAGTAGACCTAGGTTATCGAATCCTCAGTAAGTAGAAAGCATAGTGAAGTTACTTTAACGGACCTTCGGCAGTTTTTGAATTATTTTTGTGTTTTACCGAACCAAGAGTTTGCTGTCTTTTCCTGTTGTCGATGATGGAGAGAGAGGGCCTAGGGCTTCCAGTTTCACCTGTAGCTGTGCAAAACATCTGATGGGAATAAAAGATAATAATAAAGTATGCATGTAATTGTTAGAGCAAGATAATTATATGTGGGTAGTGCATCCATAATCGCTATTGCCTCCGCAACCGCTTATAGCAATAACCTACTAGTCTCATCCATAGAAGAAAGAGAACTAATGATATGCATAGTGATGTCACCAATCGATGAGATTGATACCAAATAGTCTTACAATGTCGCCAATCGATGATGAGATCTACTATTACAAGTGGTGGAATATGGCTATGGTGGTGGAGAAGGGTTTGGAGATTAGATCTAAGTCTATTCCTCCAACGGCTCTTCGGTGTTGGGGGTGTAGGTTTCTGGAGTTCTGGGGGCGGCTGGCGTCTCTTTTCTCGTCACCTGAAGCCTCTTTATATAGGGGTCCCTTCACAAAAGTTGTTTTGTTTGACCTAGCGGTGTCGATGGTAACTATATGACCAGAACTATATGGTTTGAATTTTATTCCCATCATATAGTTGGTCGTTAAAGCGTATGTCTCCACTTCACGACCCCTGGTTTCTTCGGGTTGTTGGAAATCTCGTATCTTTGACTTGAATGTTGTGATTCCCATCATCAAACGTCATTATTTGTGCCGGGAAAAATAGAAAGAAAGGATTGCATACCCCTTTGATCATTAGGCATTAGTGGCAAGGTTTAGAGAGATATTTCATAAAAATATGAATAATATCTAGTTTAAATGTGGACGTAGATGACTATATTTCACAGCCATCAACCTCCCCAAGTTTAAACTTGATCATCCTCGAGCAAGAAAACCAAAATCAAAAAGGAACTCAACATTTAAACTGAAATAACAAGATGATGATCTTACTCATGATTGGTAGTCCCATGTTTCCTCCACTTTATAAATCTGAAAAACTTTAGCATAGAGAGAGTAATGGCAAGCATATCATATGGGTTTTTATGCATCCTTATAGCTTAGCAAAATTATTGTTAACATGGATGATTCAAATGAGTAAACCTTATTCCATGTCATGTAATCAACTCATAGGCTTGCCTTTGAACAATAGAGTATAATCATGTAAAATTAAGAGTGTGAGAGTTGTCATGAAAAACATATACACTAGAGTATCTCAATTCTCCCACATCAATAAGTCAAGACTTT
The DNA here is from genome assembly GCA_916181665.1 of Avena sativa. NCBI lineage: Eukaryota > Viridiplantae > Streptophyta > Magnoliopsida > Poales > Poaceae > Avena > Avena sativa. The sequence goes on along the minus strand of OV702291.1, from coordinate 625,782,929 downwards.
TCAAGCACTAATTTTCTGTTCACTGTCCTTCAAGAATTTTAGTTCTTAAGTAATTGAGAGCATGCCAAAGATTTTAATTAGTTTATCGGGTTGTGATGGACACTCGTGGCATCACCAAGGTTTTTGTTCCTTTTGCACAATGATTACTCATATCAGCCAGATGAGTGATTCCATCATGAACAAAACTACCCGATATTGCCAAGAATCTTACCCATTATAGCATTACTGCTACATATGTTTAATCAACTCATAGCCTAAATCTAGGAGTTTCCTCCATGAAGATCGTTCGTAGGCTAGTGGAGTTGTTGGCATCCCATGAAGTTTGACACGCATAAAGCTATATCATTCTTATGATTCACAAGTCAAACTGTGGCATGCTCACAAAAACCACTAAACATTAATTCAATTGAACAAATCCTTTTAAAGAGAGCTATCAAGTCAATCATTATTTTCTGTGGTGTTGAGTGTCTCTATAAATAAGCCTTCAAGATAAACACTACAACACCCAAGCCTTCAATTGTGAGACTTTTTCTTATTACAATCATTTAGAAAAATTTTAGGCAAGACTTGGTTAACTACAAGAGCTGGAACAAAACGTACCCAACTAAATACCCATGCAAACAAAATTTTACTGCAATATAAAGACTCACTCCACCAATATAATATCTCAACATTTACTACTAACTAGAATGGGTTTCTCAAACTTCAAAAGTGGGGAGTCTTAAGGCATACCTCCCATGATTGGTTTCACTTCTCTCTACCCTTTTGATTTGCTTCTTGGAAACTCGAATTCGATCACTCTCCTTCAAATATGTGAAAGACACAAGGAGAATAGAAAGGAAGAGGGAAAATAAAGATAATTGGAAAAATCTTTTTGTTGTTTTTAAGAGAGGGAATTTAAAGAATGGAAAATTGGCGGCAAAGCTCGGATAGAAAGTCTCAAAAACAAATAGAAATAACTAAAGATAAAGTGTTGGGAAAACCAACATGAGTGCTTATAAACTCGAATTAAAACATAACCTCGAAATAAATAAAAACAAATGAATGCCAAATAAAGATAATGAGGAAACTTACCCAAGCTTAGGCTTTTGCAAGCCCTTCAAATCATTGTGGTGGTGGGAAAAAGTTGTAGCTCCAGTTTGCAAATTGAGTTGATAAATTACTAGTTGTTTCTCGGAGGTTCAAGAAGAGGTTATGCATCCTCTCCACAGTTCCTCCAAGTTCTTGGAAGTCTTGGTATGTAGTGAACCGGGTTGGTGGCTGCTCCTCTTGATAATGAACTTCTTGCTCCTCTTCTTGGTCCTCGTCCTCCTCGGGTTGGTGTTGCTCAACCTGCAAGTCATATAGCAAACATCCTTCCTCGATAGAGAAAAAACCATTAGGCAAAGGAGCGGGGTAGAGACGCCCAGCTCCAGCAATATGCAAGTAATAAACACCACCTCTTCTAGTGAGCATTCCACAAGCTTTTAAAGTATAGAAACCAACACATCGCTCACCTTGCACCGATTGCAACTCACCTAGGTTGATGCCTAGGGCAATGGCAAGCACGGTGATGATGCCTCCACCTGTGATTGGTCCTTGGCTTTGGGCGGATTGGTACTCAAGGTAGCACACAAGAATTGCGCCCAAGTTGAGTGACAAGTTGATGTTCTTGAAAGGAGCTTTTGCAAGGACTAAGATGTCCTCCTGATTGAGTCTTGTGAACTCATTTCATGCCTGCAAGGTGTTAGCAATAACATAGAACAAATAGCAAATTGCAGGATGTTGAATATTCTTCCCCTTGCTTACTCTAGAAGTGAACCTCATTCCATTATAATAAAGTTCCGGGGAAGGGTCAAAGCCAGTAAAGGATGCGCGTAAGTCATTAGCATTATTATTTGGAAAATTAAAACATGTGCACCATTCATCTAGTGATAAAGCATAATTGTTGTTCATAAGTTGGAAAGAAATCATGTCCTCTCTATGCCATGCTTTAACGGTGCTTTGCAAAGAACTTAGAAATTCAAGAGTTAACCGGCGATAAGTAGGCACATCATTGAATACAAAGTTTTGTAGGCTAACCCTATTGCAAAGTAAATTGAAGTCATTAGAAATACCGAGTTGATTCAATATAATGGGGCAAGCCCACTTGGTTGTCTTAACTTCTCGGTTCTTGATTGTAGCATCCCATCTGTCTAACATATGTAATGCTACATGGTCTAGTAATATAATGGCTACTTCCTACATATAATTGTTGCATCATAATTATATCATGCTCATGTCATCATGCCACCTTGCATTTGAGCATCATATAAAACCCTTTTCGTTTGGTTCTTCTCTCATATGCATTAGTAATTGTATTTGTCCCTTGATATATTGTATTTGGTTCTTGATAATGTTTGATGCCCAAGTTGAGTTGGGGACATATCTTTTATTCAACTCCATCACCTTTCTTTGTCACCACCTTATAATTCCACCAGCCTAATTATCCATGAGCTTTACTTTCTTTTGGCATTTCATCTAGCTCATGTGGGTTGGGATGGATCCAATTCTATTTTTAGCTTGGCCTTAATCCATATTTTGGAATGCATGTGTATAAATGCCATGATCATTATTAGTTTTCACAAGATAAAACATGGCATTTAATGCCCATGCATGGGCCATGCAAATCACCACCATTCTATTCTTTGGTTTTGTTTGTATTTTTGGAACTGGAGCATGGGTCTTTGTGAATCCACTCTTGTTGGCTCTTTCTTTTTGCTCTTACCCTCAACCCTCATCATCTTGATCTTCTCTCTTTACCATGTGCACTTAAAATCTTCACCCTCACTTGCGTATGCTTCCATGCATGATCAAGTGGGATGATACCAAACCCTAGCCCTACCCTACCTCTCCATCTCACCACCTTTTCTTGCTTGATATAGCTTTGATCATGTTAAACCCTAAATATCTACCACCCTACCCCTACCTCTCCTTAACCTTCTCCACACACCCATGCCACCCCATGTCCACCTCATGCTTTTGATCATGAGCAAAGGCTAAACCCTAAACCCCCTCTCTCTAATCCTCTCTCTAAACCCTAACCCTAACTCACCTCTCTCCATGCCGAGCACTCCTAGCTGCTCTCCCTCTCTCATTATTTCTCTCTCTGCCAACCATGGACCCACCCAGCTACCCATCTACTCCCTAATCTAAACCGAACCATCCCTCTAACCTAACCCTAGCTGAGCCGTCCTTGCTCTACCACCCGAGCCTCCCCCTCTCTGTTTTCTCGCTCTCGCGCTGCCAGCCTGGCTCCACCGACCTTACCTGCGCCCCTGGCCCAGCTACAGCCGCCCATGCCCCTCCTGGCCCTAGCTGCAACCCTGCCCGAGCCGGACGAGCACATGCTCGTGGAGGAAAAAGGTGATCGAAGCCACCTTTTTCTCTACCCCGCTCCCCCACGGCACCTCTCCTCTCCTGTCCATATCCACTCCCCCACGCCTCCTCTGCCGCGCCAGATCTACCCCAGGCCGCTGCGTCGTTCCTTCCTTCTCCCCCTGGCTCCACTTTCTTTCAACGCCGGCCATCGTCGGTGTCCACCACCGTTCCCTCGTACCAGCAGGCGGGCGTGGCGTGGAGGTTGTCGAGGAAGCCAGCAAGGTCCCCTGTGTTGCCCTCGTACACGCCAGCAAGGAGGAGACGGTCTCCGCTCGACGCAGTTCACCGACGCCCATCGCAAACCCTAGCTCGTCGGCCGTCTGCTTCGTCATCGTCCCGCTGCTCCCCGGCCCGATACGTCACCACCGTCCTCTCCGCGGTGAGCCCTTGATCCTCTCTGACATCCTCTCTATCTTCGGCACGGCCTGGTCTCGCCGTTCGTTTCATCAAACACGCTCTATGCGCCGGTGGTCACTACTTCGGCTCGTCGCCGCGCCACGGCACGCCTTACCTAGCCGTTGATTCCCCTCCTAACACCAACCCTTGGCCACCGCAGCGGTAGCCGCCGGCGCGCGTGCGAGGTCGCGGGTTCGACCCCTGCGTTGCGCTCTGCCTCTGTCGAGCACCGATCCATCGTCAGAAAACGAGAAGAGAAACAGTACCAGTTGGCACTTTGCAAATACCCCCCCACACACACAATCTTTTGCCTTAACCCTCGGTACACCAGGCCCCACCGGTCAGCCCTTCAACCTTTTTACAGAAAAGCACCCGCGTTTTCGTAATCCCTAACCCACGCTCAAACCGGACCCCACCTGTCAGCCGCAGTGGCAAACCCCTTCACCCCCGCTGGCGCGTGGCCCCGCTCTAGCATAGGGTCCACCTGTCATTCATTGCGGCTGGGCGTACTCGCGGTGCAAAAGGTTTTCCGACGCGCCGTCTCGCCTAGTCAGCACTGGACCCACCCGTCCGCGACTGGGGCTAGCTGCTTCTATGTACAAAAAGTCTCTGTGTAATTCTGTTTTAATAAAACAATTTCTGAAAATGTTTAAATACAAATTTAAATCTGTTTTTAATAACTTTTGAATTCTAATTCCAAATAATGCAAATGATATATGTTTTGGAATCAGAAAAATGTAAGGAATTCAAATATGCTACTCAAAATATTAATTGAATACTTTAAAATTTCGAGATGATTAAAATTACAATAAAATGCCCTTTTCTTAATAAATTAATAACTTTAATTTTACAACTCCAAATTCGACAAATAATATGTCCAAATCGATCAGCGCGACGAACCCATTATAACTATGCATTCCTTGTTCTGAATTGCAGCATGCATCATATAAATATAAAGTATACAGCAACTTACATGAGAGCAAAACATGACTAAAACTTAATAAAATGCTTTATTCTTGTACCCCACACCTCACCCATGCCATGCTACTTTATTGCCATGTAAATTGTGCATCATTCATCATGACATGTTTGCTTGCTTATTGCATTTCAATTCATATCCTTGTGCACTTTATTTATGTTGGACCTTGTTTGTTTGGTTCTTCTTCGAATAGACGCCGAGCAGGGGATATATCAGGAATCCCAGGAGCACTACCCAGATCCGACTCTCGCTTCAACTGAGCTGCCAGGCAAGCACTACCACATGCTTGCATACATATAGTACCTATTGCCTCTATCTTATTCTTGCATCATTGAGTCGCGATTGCATTAACTTGAATCCCAAGCACTGCATAGCCTTTACTTTTAAACCCCACCGAAGCTTGTTCCTCCATCCCATGAGCCATTACTATAGGAGTTGTTTGAGTCATGCGGGTCGTAGAACAGCATGTGTAGGGTATGTGAGTGTCTGATGGATAACGAGGTACCTAAACAACTTAACCTGAGTAGTAATGGGATAACTAATGAAAGTGGCGCCGGTGAGCAATATCTGCTATTTTGTTCTTCATGCTCACTTGTGTCCCGTGGGACCCCGAGTACTTGATTCTTGTTCCTTGACTATTCGCACTATCCACATCCGGGAGGCCTTATGGACCCCCCTGAGCCAGAGCTTGATTCATATCTATTTCTTGGGGCCACAATTAGTTTGGGGCTTTGTTACTATCCTGTACTTATGCCATGCTTACTGCTTTATTTAAGATTGTGCGAGTAGCACCTATACTGTTTAAGAATGCGGAATGTTTTCACGGTATCGACAAGCCCAGTCACATTTTCGGGTTCCCAGTCGTTTACAGCCATTGTCGCAAACCCTGGGTCCGTCTCGGAGCCGGCCAACTTTGTTGCAGGTAGCTTATTGGGGTGGCCCCTGAAATATTTCTGAATCCTGTGATCGCTTTGTCGTGACTGCCTCGTTGGGTTTTGATTTGGTTTTTACGAGGTTGATCGAGTGTGTGTTGCTATTTGTGCACCCCTACAGGGTAAATCTTTCTGAAAGCCGTGTCCGCGGTTATGGACGACTTGGAGCACAGTTTCTCGATCATAGACAAGTATAACTAAAGTACCGCTTTTAATTTGACTAAGTACCTGACTAGTAAATAGTGTAACACTCATGGAATGGGTAATAAAACTGCCAACGGATGGGTTGTTCGTCCGCTTTCTCGTTGGTAAGCGAGAAGGAGGATGGATCTGTTAATTATACTGTTATAACTGTTGTTACTAATTAATGGACATCCGTCTATCATTGGTTAGGCGGATGGTTAGCGAGTATCTATAGACTTGTTAGTTATTATCTTTTGCTGCAATTGCGTCACCCCAGGTTATGTCCCCTTTAGAGGCATAAAGACTTGCTGAGTACCCCTAGGGTCTCACACGATAAATTGTTTGATTCAGATGAACAGGTGTATTCGCAAGATGGATACTGGGTGGAGGAGACGGATGATGTTGGCAACGATCACGCGGTGTAGAGATTCTGGGAACGGGGATCCGTGAGATCTGTGGGTGGGATGTGTTTATTTATGTGGCATCCGATGCCGATTTGCTTCTTATCCGTACTCGGATTTTGTTTTCCGCTTCTTCCTGATACTCTGATGTTTGATGTATGAGGAGCTATCCAAAAATATTATCTCTATCTAGGATATTTGGATCTTGCCGTATGGCATTGCAATATTTCTATTTCTTTTAGATGGAATGGCTATGTGAACAGTTTTATGGTGGCTTGCATACATACTCACTTGTGTATGTAGTTGATCCCTTCGCCTGCCGATTACGCCGCTCGTTCTTGTCCCGATGTTCTGGAAGTGGTTAGGACGGCCGAAAGGTCTACCTGTGAGTGGCCCCTGGGCCCCACCATACTATTTTAACCACTTTCGCTCATCCATGCAGGTAACTAAGAGCGTAATTCACCGAGGTAGTTACAATTGGTATCAGAGACGACCCTTGCGATTACACAGGTGTGTGCGGGTCAGTGGCGGGACATGTGGAGCATGGCGCGTGTGGCCCGGAGTGGACACGACATGGCACATGTGCTGGCACTGGACGCACGGACGCGTGCCAAGAGGGAACGTTCCTGGGGTGTGCTTGATCGATGAGGGCATCGATCTTCTAAAGGGTGGGTGTATGTGAGATCTGGCACATGGCTTAATAGGATTGATAGGATACTCATATCAACAAGTTGCAACTTCTTTTTCAGAAGCTCATTTGAAAAGAACTCTAAGGTTAAGCGTGCTTGGCCTAGAGCAATTCTAGGATGGGTGACCGACCGAGAAATGGGTACCGGGTGCGCACGAGTGAGGACAAAGTGCGCAGAAAAGACTAGTGTTGGTCTGTGGGGCCAGTCTAGATGTCCTATTAAGCTACCAGGAGTGACACCCCCGAGCCCAGGAGTGGACGGGGCGTTACAAGTGGCATCCCGCCCTTCAGGGTCTCAGCCAAATGGTCGTTGTTAGTCTAGCAAATATTTTTTGGAAGCTATGTATACTAGGGAAAAACAAAACGTGAGAGTAGGACTGCTTCCATTTTTCTTCTTACCCACCCACCCACCCTTTTTTGGTAAGGAAGTGTAACATTTTCAATCCTCTTCTAAAATTCAAACTACGATTCACGTGTTCTGGGTTCCGTAGTACCATAGGTTGTGTGTGTGTGTGAATCCCTTGTCTATCTGTTGCATCCAAATGTTATCACTATCTGCCTTTTGGTTATCAAATGTTGGTACATTCCATACCGACAGGCCTTTGTAAACCGACGCGATCTATCTGATTCGTTGTATACCGGTGCGATCTGTCTTACTCTTTGTTATCCGACGTTATCTTGTTTGGGGTGTTCGTTTCCGTAGTTACTAATCTTTAGGTTCATCTTAAGAAGAAGGTGTTGGGATATGTGTTTTACTTATTCATGTGCGGAGTAATGATTTGAGTGCGGGATGGAGTCGCGACCATACCACTACTCTTGTCATTCGCTCTTGTATATTGAATTGGTAGAGTTACTAATCTTGATTCATTAAGTGGTTTTGCGCATATAGTGGTATTGTAATGCCGAAATTTGCAGAAATTTTTTCTTTGTTAGCTTGTGTACCACACTCCTTGTTCAGTCGTGTGAGATATGCTTAATACCTTCTAGGTGCTTTGAACTTTGTTGATATTGTAATATCATCTTAGTAATTTGTATCCTTTAAATCTTGGTTAATTCCATCTTGGTACTATTTTGGATTATTATTATTCTCCATTATGGTACTGACTTGTGTTTTATATCAATCACAGGATGGCACCACCACGCCGTTCTGAGGAGGACATACCACCTGAACTAGGGGCTGCGTTGGCAAGTATTGCTAATGCCTTGGGAACAATGCTGCAGAACCATCAACGATTTGAAGAAAGTGTCAGGAGGAATGAGTTTGTTCCGCTACCTCCACCTCCCAAGAGAGGAGACATCAAGAGTTTTCTGAAGTTCAACCCGCGCCACTTTGAGGTGTCTGATCAGCCTCTGGACGCAGATGATTGGCTGCGTGAGATGTCAAGGTTATTAATGACTGCTGATGTTCCTGAGCAAGAATGGGTAAAATGTGCCACTCACCTTCTGAAGGGAGATGCAGCTCTGTGGTGGGAGAATTACCTGAAGTCAAACCACTCTGAGTTTCAGCCTACTTGGAAACAGTTCACTGGGGCTTTCAAAGAGCAATATCTGTCAGAAATTGTCATGGAAAGGATGAAGGAAGTGTTTCTCAACCTCAAGCAGGGCAATGACAATGTCAATACCTATATCAGAAACTTCATGAATCATTCTCGGTATGGTGGCGATGAGATCTCTGATGACAAGAAGAAGCAAAAGAGGTTCATACAAGGGCTCAATGCATCAATCAAATATGCAATCACTCATGCAAGGCCGGGGTCTTTTCTGGAACTCCAACATACAGCTCTGCAGGAAGAAGCAAGTAGGCAAGTGTTTGAGGAGTCCAAGAAACACAGCCGCGATGCAGCAATCTCTTCAGCTATGTCAGCTCCTTCTAAGCGCCGCGTGTGGGTTCCTAACACCCCACCATCGCTCCTGGCTCCATCAAGACCTTCAAGCTACACGGCAAGGCCACCAAACTCCTTCACTGCTGCTCCCAGGGGCTACAACCACAACTACCCTGGAGCGCCTGGCGGAGTCCCTGGCTACGTTGCTCCACGTCCACCTGGTGCTTGTTACACCTGTGGGAACACTGGACATCAACACTGGAACTGTCCATTGAACAACAAAGCTCTTCCTCCACCACCTCCAAGACCTGCGGCAAGCTCTTCTATGGTTCGTGCACCTCCACCTCGGGCTCTCAACATCAACACCAAGCCCGAGTCTACGGTTGCTCATGCCCAGTCTGTCAACGTCGCTCAAGCCGAGCATGCACCTGGAGTTGTGTTGGGTACGCTTCCTGTTAACTCAGTACCTGCACGAGTTTTATTTTATTCTGGAGCATCGCATTCATTTGTATCCTTCAAGTTTGCTCAAGAGAATGGGTTGTCTTCTGATTCGTTACCTAAAAAGCTGATGGTCCTTTCTCCTGGGGCAAGGATGTTAACTTCCAAGATCAGTTATGACAATCAGGTTCAAATTGAGGATTCTTTCTTTCCGGCCTCTTTGATTATTCTGGGCAACTCAGATATTGATGTGATTTTAGGCATGGATTGGCTAGCTACAAATAAAGCTGTGATTGATTGTGCTGAACATTCGGTCTCTCTGAAAATTCCTGAATACCATATAGTCTATTCACCAAGTCTGACTCCTACAATTCAGCTTTTCTCTTTGGCGGCTCTGAATGATGATGCTATGGAAGCTATTCAGAGTGTTCCGGTGGTCTGTGAGTTCCCAGATGTCTTTCCTGAAGAGTTGCCAGGTATGCCTCCGGATCGTGAGGTCGAGTTTGTGATTGAGCTTGAACCTGGTACCGCTCCTATCTCCAAGCGGCCTTATAAAATGGGTCCTGCTGAGTTGGCTGAACTCAAACGTCATCTTGATGAACAAGAGAAGTTGGGTTTCATTCAGCACAGTACTTCTTCTTGGGGTAGCCCAACCATCTTTGTGAAGAAGCGAGACAATACTAATAGACTTTGTGTTGACTATCGGGCTCTGAATGCTAAAACCATCAAGAATAAATATCCCCTTCCGCGGATTAATGACCTCTTCGATCAACTAGCTGGAGCTGTGGTATTCTCTAAGCTTGATTTGAGAAGTGGATATCATCAACGCACCTGCCACCTTCTCGAGGCTTATGAACTCGGGTTTTCATGGAGTATCTTGATAAGTTCATTGTGGTCTATCTGGATGACATCCTAGTCTATTCTAAGTCAAAGGAAGAACATGAAGAACACCTTTGGTGTGTCCTAAACAAGCTTCGTGAGAACCGCCTGTATGCAAAGTTCTCCAAGTGTGAGTTCTGGCTGCCTCAAGTCACCTACCTTGGTCACGTTATCTCTGCCAAGGGCATTGGGCATAAACCCAGAAACTGTTAAGACAATTGTTGACTGGCTTCCTCCCATAAATGTCAAAGAAGTCCAGAGTTTCCTTGGTTTGGCTAGTTACTGTCGTTGCTTCGTTCAGAACTTCTCGAAGATTGCGAAGCCACTTACCGATCTCCTCAAGAAAGGCAAGAAATACCTTTGGACTCCTGCATGTCAAGCAAGCTTTAAAACACTCAAAGAGAAGCTCACTTCCACACCAGTCTTGGTTCCTCCAGATACATCAAAGCCTTTCAGATATTCTGTGATGCCTCATTGCAAGGATTGGGTGCGGTCCTTATGCAAGAAAAACAAGTTGTTGCTTATGCCTCTCAACAGTTGAAGATGCATGAGATCAACTATCCTACACATGACCTCGGACTCACAGCAGTTGTCTTTGCTTTGAAAGTATGGAGGCATTACTTGCTTGGCAACCGTTGTAAGATCTTTTCTAATCACAAGAGTCTGAATTATATCTTCACACAGCCTGATCTCAACCTTTGGCAGAGAAGGTGGATTGAAGCAATTAATGATTTTGATTTGACCATCAACTACACTCCGGGCAAAGCTAATGTCATGGCCGATGCTCTCAGCCGAAAAGCTTATGTCAACAACCTCATGGTGGAAGAACAACAACCTCTCTTGTGTGAGGAATTCCGCAAGCTGAACCTTGAAATTGTGGATCAAGGGTATCTTCTGAACCTTCTGGAAACACCTCTCTTGGAAGAAAAAGTTCGCTCCATTCAACTTGGTGATCCTTACACTAAAAAGATCATCTCCAATATTCAGCTTCCAAAGTATGAGTCCTTCCACGTCGACGACCAAGGCACTCTTTTCTTTGAACACCGGATGTTTGTTCCGAACTACCCGGGTTTAAGAGAGCAAGTTCTTAAGGAGGCGCATGATTCTGTTCTTTCTATCCACCCTGGCAGCACTAAGATGTACATGGACTTGAAAACACAATATTGGTGGCCTGGGTTGAAACGATATTGCGCCAAGTATGTCTCGGAGTGTGATGTCTGACGCAGAGTTAAAGCTGTTCATCAGAAACCTTCCGGTCTTCTACAGCCATTGAAGCCTCCGGAATGGAAATGGGAGAAAGTAGAGATGGACTTCATAACTGGTTTTCCAAGGTCGCAGAAGGGTAATAATGCAATCTTTGTTGTCATCGACAGGCTTTCTAAAGTGGCTCACTTCTTTCCCATTAAGGAAACAATTTCTGCAATTCAGTTGGTGGAGCTCTATATCAACAGAATTGTCTCTCTGTATGGGGTTCCTCTTGAGATCAATTCAGACCATGGAAGCATCTTCACTTCCAAGTTCTGGGGAAGTTCCCAAAATGCTTTGGGAACAAAATTGAACTTCAGCACAGCTTACCATCCTCAGTCTCAAGGACAAGTTGAAAGGATCAATCAGATTCTGGAAGATATGCTCCGTGCTTGCGTTATCTCTTTCGGCATGAAGTGGGAAGAATGTCTTCCTTATGCTGAATTCTCTTACAACAACAGCTTCCAGAAAAGTCTAAAGATGGCACCATTTGAGGTTCTCTATGGTCGCAAATGCATAACTCCGATTGCTTGGTCGGGCGCAGGAGAAAGAACATTGTTTGGCCCCGACATTGTAACTCAAGCAGAGGAGAAGGTTCACATCATTCTGGAAAATCTGAAGGTTGCTCAAAGTCATCAGAAGAGCAATTATGACAGAAAGCACACGGACATGGCGTATGTCCCTGGTGATCTTGTTTACCTTCGTGTCACTCCCATGAGAGGCACGCACCGCTTTGGTATCAAAGGAAAGTTGGCTCCTAGATACATCGGTCCTTTCAAAATTCGTGGAAGAAGAGGAGAAGTTGCTTATGCTCTTGAGCTACCTGAAAAACTCAAGGTCCATGATGTTTTCCATATCTCTCAACTCAAGAAGTGCTTCAAGGATCCCGGCAGGACCGTGGACCATGAGCTTATCAATCTCCAAGAAGACCTGTCTTATCAAGAACACCCCATAAAAATTCTAGAAGTCGCAGAAAGAAGGACTCGCAACAAGTCCATCAACTTCTGCAAACTGCAGTGGTCGCACCATTCAGTTGATGAAGCCACTTGGGAACGCGAGGATGAGCTCCGTGCCAAGTATCCTACCCTCTTCGTGTCTTCTTCTTCTTCCAAGAATCTCGGGGCGAGATTCCTGTTTAGTGGGGGAGAGTTGTAGCATCCCATCTGTCTAACATATGTAATGCTACATGGTCTAGTAATATAATGGCTACTTCCTACATATAATTGTTGCATCATAATTATATCATGCTCATGTCATCATGCCACCTTGCATTTTAGCATCATATAAAACCCTTTTCGTTTGGTTCTTCTCTCATATGCATTAGTAATTGTATTTGGCTCTTGATATATTGTATTTGGTTCTTGATAATGTTTGATGCCCGAGTTGAGTTGGGGACATATCTTTTATTCAACTCCATCACCTTTCTTTGTCACCACCTTATAATTCCACCAGCCTAATTATCCATGAGCTTTACTTTCTTTTGGCATTTAATCTAGCTCATGTGGGTTGGGATGGATCCAATTCTATTTTTAGCTTGGCCTTAATCCATATTTTGGAATGCATGTGTATAAATGCCATGATCATTATTTGTTTTCACAAGATAAAACATGGCATTTAATGCCCATGAATGGGCCATGCAAATCACCACCATTCTATTCTTTGATTTTGTTTGTATTTTTGGAAGTGGAGCATGGGTCTTTGTGAATCCACTCTTGTTGGCTCTTTCTTTTTGCTCTTACCCTAAACCCTCATCATCTTGATCTTCTCTCTTTACCATGTGCACTTAAAATCTTCACCCTCACTTGCGTATGCTTCCATGCATGATCAAGTGGGATCATACCAAACCCTAGCCCTACCCTACCTCTCCATCTCACCACCTTTTCTTGCTTGATCTAGCTTTGATCATGTTAAACCCTAAATATCTACCACCCTACCCCTACCTCTCCTTAACCTTCTCCACACACCCATGCCACCCCATGTCCACCTCATGCTTTTGATCATGAGCAAAGGCTAAACCCTAAACCCGCTCTCTCTAATCCTCTCTCTAAACCCTAACCCTAACTCACCTCTCTCCATGCCGAGCACTCCTAGCTGCTCTCCCTCTCTCATTCTTTCTCTCTCTGCCAACCATGGACCCACCCAGCTACCCATCTACTCCCTAATCTAAACCGAACCATCCCTCTAACCTAACCCTAGTCGAGCCGTCCTTGCTCTACCACCTGAGCCTCCCCCCTCTCTATTTTCTCTCTCTCGTGCTGCCAGCCCGGCTCCACCGACCTCACCTGCGCCCCTGGCCCAGCTACAGCCGACCATGCCCCTCCTGGCCCCAGCTGCAACCCTGCCCGAGCCGGACAAGCACATGCTCGTGGAGGAAAAAGGTGACCGAAGCCACCTTTTTCTCTACCCCGCTCCCCCATGGCACCTCTCCTCTCCCGTCCATATCCACTCCCCCACGCCTCCTCTTCCGCGCCAGATCTACCCCAGGACGCTGCGCCGTTCCTCCCTTCTCCCCCTGGCTCCACTTTCTTTCACCGCCGGCCATCGTCGGTGTCCACCAGCGTTCCCTCGTACCAGCAGGAGGGCGTGGCGTGGAGGTTGTCGAGGAAGCCAGCGAGGTCACCTGCGTCGCCCCCGTACACGCCAGCGAGGAGGAGACGGTCTCTACTCGACGCAGTTCACCGACGCCCACCGCAAACCCTAGCTCGCCGGCCGTCTGCTTCGTCGTCGTCCCGCTGCTCCCCGGCCCGATCCGTCACCACCGTCCTCTCGGCGGTGAGCCATTGATCCTCTCTGACATCCTCTCTATCTCCGGCACAGCCTGATCTCGCCGTTCATTTCACCAAACACGCTCTGTGCACCGGTGGTCGCTGCTTCGGCTCGTCGCCGCGCCACGACACGCCTTACCTAGCCGTCGATTCCCCTCCTAACACCAACCCTTGGCCACCGAAGCGGTAGCCGCCGCCGCGTGCGTGCGCGAGGTCGCGGGTTCGACCCCTGCGCCGCGCTCTGCCTCTGTCGAGCACCGATCCGTCGTCAGAAAACGAGAAGAGAAACAATACCAGTTGGCACTTTGCAAATCCCCCCCCCCTCCACACACAATCTTTTGCCTTAACCCGCGGTACAACTGGCCCCACCGGTAAGCCCTTCAACCTTTTTATAGAAAAGCACCCGCGTTTTCGTAATCCCTAACCCGCGCTCCAACCGGACCCCACCTGCCAGCCGCAATGGCAAACCCCTTCACCCCCGCTAGCGCGTGGCCCGCTCTAGCATAGGGTCCACCTGTCATTCACTGCGGCTGGGCGTACTCGCGGTGCAAAAGGTCTTCCGACGCGCCGTCTCGCCCAGTCAGCACTGGCCCCACCCGTCCGGGACTGGGGCTAGCTGCTTCTGTGTACAAAAAGTCTCTGTGTAATTCTGTTTTAATAAAATAATTTCTGAAAATGTTTAAATACAAATTTAAATATGTTTTTAATAACTTTTGAATTCTAATTCCAAATAATCAAATGATATATGTTTTGGAATCAGAAAAATGTAAGGAATTCAAATATGCTACTCAAAATATTAATTGAATACTTTAAAATTTCGAGATGATTAAAATTACAATAAAATGCCCTTTTCTTAATAAATTAATAACTTTAAGTTTACAACTCCAAATTCGACAAATAATATGTCTAAATCGATCAGTGCGACGAGCCCGTTCTAACTATGCATTCCTTGTTCTGAATTGCAGCATGCATCATATAAATATAAAGTATACAGCAACTGACATGAGAGCAAAACATGACTAAAACTTAATAAAATGCTTTATTATTGTACCCCACACCTCACCCATGCCATGCTATTTTATTGCCATGTAAATTGTGCATCATTCATCATGGCATGTTTGTTTGCTTGTTGCATTTTAATTCATATCCTTGTGCACTTTATTTATGTTGGCCCTTGTTTGTTTGGTTCTTCTTCGAATAGACGCCGAGCAGGGGATATATCAGGAATCCCAGGAGCACTACCCAGATCCGACTCTCGCTTCAACTGAGCTGCCAGGCAAGCACTACCACATGCTTGCATACATATAGTACCTATTGCCTCTATCTTATTCTTGCATCATTGAGTCGCGATTGCATTAACTTGAATCCCAAGCACTGCATAGCCTTTACTTTTAAACCCCACCGAAGCTTGTTCCTCCATCCCATGAGCCATTACTACAGGAGTTGTTTGAGCCATGCGGTCGTAGAACAGCATGTGTAGGGTATGTGAGTGTCTGATGGATAACGAGGTACCTAAACAACTTAACCTGAGTAGTAATGGGATAACTAATGAAAGTGGCGCCGGTGAGCAATATCTGCTATTTGGTTCTTCATGATCACTTGTGTCCCGTAGGACCCCGAATACTTGCTTCTTGTTCCTTGACTATTCGCACTATCCACATCCGGGAGGCCTTATGGACCCCCCTGAGCCAGAGCTTGATTCATATCTATTTCTTTGGGCCACAATTAGTTTGGGGCTTTGTTACTATCCTGTACTTATGCCATGCTTACTGCTTTATTTAAGATTGTGCGACTAGCACCTGTACTGTTTAAGAATGTGGAATGTTTTCACGGTATCGACAAGCCCAGTCACATTTTCGGGTTCCCAGTCGTTTACAGCCATTGTCGCAAACCCTAGGTCCGTCTCGGAGCCGGCCAACTTCGTTGCGGGTAGCTTATTGGGGTGGCCCCTGAAATATTTCCGAATCCTGTGATCGCTTTGTCGTGACTGCCTCGTTGGGTTTTGATTTGGTTTTTTCGAGGTTGATCGAGTGTGTTGCTATTTGTGCACCCCTGCAAGGTAAATCTTTCTAAAAGCCGTGTCCGTGGTTATGGACGACTTGGAGCACAGTTTCTTGATCATAGACAAGTATAACTAAAGTACCGTTTTTAATTTGACTAAGTACCTGACTAGTAAATAGTGTAACACTCATGGAATGGGTAATAAAACTGCCAACGGATGGGTTGTTCGTCCGCTTTCTCGTTGGTAAGCGAGAAGGAGGATGGATCTGTTAATTATACTGTTATAATTGTTGTTACTAATTAATGGACATCCATCTATCATTGGTTAGGCGGATGGTTAGCGAGTATCTATAGACTTGTTAGCTATTATCTTTTGCTGCAATTGCGTCACCCCAGGTTATGTCCCCTTTAGAGGCATAAAGACTTGCTGAGTACCCCTAGGGTCTCACACGATAAATTGTTTGATTCAGATGAACAGGTGTATTCGTAAGATGGAAACTGGGTAGAGGAGACGGATGATGTTGGCAACGATCACGCGGTGTAGAGATTCCGGGAATGGGGATCCGTGAGATCTGTGGGCGGGATGTGTTTATTTATGTGGCATCCGATGCCGATTTGCTTCTTATCCGTACTCGGATTTTATTTTCTGCTTCCGCCTGATACTCTGATGTTTGATGTATGAGGAGCTATCCAAAAATATTATCTCTATCTAGGATATTTGGATCTTGCCGTATCGCGTTGCAATATTTCTATTTCTTTTAGATGGAATGGCTCTGTGAACAGTTGTATGGTGGCTTGCATACATACTCACTTGTGTATGTAGTTGATCCCTTCGCCTGCCGATTACGCCGCTCGTTCTTGTCCCGATGTTCTAGAAGTGGATAGGACAGCCGAAAGGTCTACCTGTGAGTGGCCCCTGGGCCCCACCGTACTATTTTAACCACTTTCGCTCATCCAGGCAGGTAGCTAAGAGCATAATTCACCAAGGTAGTTACATTGATCCTGCTGAAGCAATCACGTTGGATCTCATCCCTGAACCGTATCCCCATGCGTTCTTGAGTGGCAGCCCGAGAAGCACTAGCGGTGGCACGAGCACGAGTTTGGCTCCTTGTGTTCATCATCTAAAATAATAAGGAAAGACAAAAATAAATCTTTCTGATCCAACAATAATAAGCATAACATATTCCTCATCATAGCACACTAAAGAGTCCCCTCAAAATAATAATCTAGGCAAGAGAATCATAGCAATTAGTTCATAGTAGGTCTCACCCTAAATTGATAATGACAACATATCGAAGATGAATTTGCAAAAAGTAATCGTAGGAAAGGAGGAGAAACATACCGTAGATCACTTGTGTGTGAGGAAATCGAACGAAATTAAGTAGAGATGAAGATCTCTTGAGGTTTTGAGAGAGTTTGGAGGTAGAAGAGAGAAAAAGGATTGAAGTTTTGGTGTTGGGGGTACCTTCCCATGGCGATTTTATGGTCGGACGCATCTATACGACTGCACTATATGGCCAGAACAATTTGTTCCCGTCGTATAGTTGGTCTGATGTCAAAAATTTAGGGTTTTCACTTGGCGGCGCAACTATACGGCCGGGATTTTCCATCCGCGCTGTATAGTTGGTCGTCAAAATTTCAGTACCTGGAAAAGAAATTTTACAAAGGCATCGATATCTATACGACCGGAACTATACGACCAGAATTTTTATTCCCGCCGTATAGTTGGTCGTTAAACCTTCAGTACCTGGAAATAAATTTTACAAAGGTATCGATATCTATACGGCCGGAATTTTTATTCTCGCTGTATAGTTGTTCGTTAAACCTTCAGTACCTAAGAAAGCAAATTTGTTGATGGCAGAGATATCTATATGGCCAAACTATATGGCCGGAATTTTTATTCCCGCCGTATAGTTGGTCGTTAAACCTTCTGTAGTCAACCAAAAAATTCTATTTCTTCGAGAATTCTTTCTTCTCCTAAAACTTAGCGAAACACCTTGTATTTGATAGAAAAATGACAGTAAAAATTGTCGACCAACATCAGCATGTATAAAGCAGGATTTTAGTACTACCAAACTTCTTCTCCTCAACTGGAGCTTTCTAGCACTCTTTATTAATCATAAAACTTAAACTAAAAATTAAAAACTTTACTCAGACCTTTATTTCACATGGGTTGTCTCCCATGAAGCTCTCTTTTATGGTCAATAGCTTGACCTCAATGTTGCTCACTTAGGCCAGATGAGTGGAACACCCACTCCAAAATAGTTGGCCTTCAAAGTGATGACCTCCTTTTCATCCTGCTTGGCTTTCTTCTTCTCGGGAAAATGAATAACAAAATGATCCCATGAAGGCAATTGAAGCTTCACGTTCCCTTCATGTAGATTAATCAAATCCTTAATAGTTCTTAAGAATGGACGACCTAATATAATAGGAGCAGTAGCATCTTCAGGCATGTCAACAATAACAAAATCAATAAGAGCAGAACAACCTTTAATATATACTAAAGTATTTTCTTTAATCCCTACAGCTTGTGGGTAGGTATAATCTGGTAGATGCAATTTTAACTCGGTGATTTCAAAGGCGCCAAGATTTAACTTATTAAAAATACTTTTTGAAATTGTTGAAACGCTTGCACCTTGATCACAAAGTCCAGCTATCTCATTGGTCCCAATTTTAATATTAATAGTAGGCTCAAATATATCATCAAGATTCATAGGTATTTTTTCAGCAATTTTCTTATATTCTTCCTTAAGCTCACGTACCTTTATTGCTACCTGATTAACAAAGTGTTGATACATAGCTTCCTCATTTCCTTCACTCACCGAAATCTTGATATTGATCCTTTTTATAAGATCTTCAACGGTGTAATTTGGTGAAGGAGCATTACTATAATCAAGTTCTTTAGGCTCCTCCCTTTGGATTCTTATCATCTTGAGGTCTTCAATAAGATTGGGCTCAGCTTCACCTGCAAATTTAGCTAGAATGAGAGTTTGACTCTCGGTTATCTTACCTAGCCGTGCCTCAACAATCCTCGTTCTTTCTTGGAGGGCCTGCAAATCATTCCTCAAACTTACAACTTGGTTAGATAATTTACCAAGCATAGCATCATGGTTCTCGTTATTTTAACAAGGATATTGTTTTTCTCATTTTGAGAGTCTATAAAGGACTTAAGTATTTCTTGGAGACTACCATTACTTGTTCCCATATTATTATTAGAGTTACCTGCAGGACTAGAATAATGTTTCTGAAAATTAGGATTATAATTCTTATTCCAAGAAGGGTTATAATCATTACGAGCTATGAAGTCTATTTCTTCAATATTTGATTCTGGGATAGCTCTTACCTGGTTTTCCTTACCTTTTACGGCTAATATGAGCTCATCCAGCTTAGCATTGAGTTCTTCATTTTCTTGTGGTGAGACGAAGTTCACCTTCTTCGTGTTTGGTCTATCCACATGCCACTGGGCATGATTGTCTAGCAGCTGCTTTGCTTCGGTAATATTTTTACCCATAAATGTTCCTCTAGCTGCAGTATCAAGCATAGACTTAGACACAGCGTTAAGAGCATTATAAAATAGATGGAGAATTAACTAGTCTTCCATCCCATGACTAGGATAGTTTCTCATATATTCTTTCATCCCCTCCCATGCAAGCGCTAGTGGCTCACGCTCTTCCTGTCTAAAACTAGTAATATTAGATCTTAGTTGCATAGTCTTTGCAGGTGGGAACAATTTAGTCGTAAATAAAGAAGTGCATTCCACCCATGATGTAATAGTATTTCTAGGCAAAGATAACAACCATTCTTTTGCTCTTCCTCTAAGAGAGAAAGGAAATAAACGCAATTTGACCGCATCGGGGTCAATGTCTTTTATACGCATCATATCACATATTTCAGTGAAAGTATTCAAGTGCATACCTGCGTCCTCAACAACAGAGCCTCCAAATCAATTATGTTGAACCAAACTTAAATAATGGGGCTTAATTTTATAGTCATCAGCAACAATTGCTGGCTAAGTAATAGGAGTACGCAAATAATCATTGTTGGGAGTAGCAAACTCCCCAAGCTTCTTTTCAGCCATATTTCCTATGTTTTTTGGGTTTTCTTAAACAGAGACTTATAATAGTAAAAGCAAGAATTTAAAGACTAACTAATTTTTTGTTTTTTCAAATAAAGACTGAAAGCAAACTAACAAAATTAAAAACAAGAATTAAAACTAGCAAGGTTCCTACTAACCTCACTAGGGAAGCTATTGCTTTCCCCGGCAACGGCGCCAGAAAAAGGGTTGATACCTTCGATCCAGATTACGGATGTAGTATAGCTTCTTTTTCCCTAGTAGACCTAGGTTTATTGAATCCTTGGGAAGCAGATGCGTAGTGAAGTTACTTTGATGTACCTTCGGGAGTTTTAGAATTCCTTTTGTGTTATATGACTCAACACCTATCATATGCCTCAAATCCGAGTTATCTAACTCAAAATCTGAGTTAAGTAGGTCGCATGATACTTGGAGAGAAAGATATAGAGGATTTTGACATAAATGTCGTTGATATTCGGTCGTGCCGAGTTAATTGATAAATTGAGTTAGTTTTATGATATCCCTTTTGAAAGGATCATATGGGGCACCTAGAGGGAGGGTGAATAGGTGCTACTTCAAATTTTACTCTTTTTCAGATTAGGGTTTGACACAAAAGGTAAATTCTCTAGATATGCAACTAAGGTGAATTTACCTATATGTCTCACTAGTACAAATAACTAAGCAAGAGCAAGATAAGTCAAGTGCGGTAAAGGATAGAAGTAACTAAAATGAAGCACGCAGAGACACAAGGATTATTTCCCGCAGTTCCTTCCTTTTGAGGGGAAGTACGTCTGTGTTTAGAGAGGGGGTAGTATCAAAACACTAACGCCACGAGAGGCCTCCCTTGTTCTCCGGTGAATGATACCTTTGATCCAGATTACGGATGTAGTATAGCTTCTTTTTCCCTAGTAGACCTAGGTTTATCGAATCCTCGGGAAGCAGATGCATAGTGAAGTTACTTTAATGAACCTTCAAGAGTTTTAGAATTCCTTTGGTGTTTTTACCGGACCAAGAGTTTGCATATTTTTGTAGTTGTTGATGATGGAGAGAGAGGACCTAGGGCGTTTGGTTTCACCTGTAGCTGTGCAAAACATCTGATGGGAATAAAAGATAAAAATAAAGTATGCATGTAACTGTTAGAGCAAGATAAATTATATGTGGGCAGTGCATCCATAATTGCTATTGCCTCCGCAACCGCTTATAGCAATAACCTGCTAGTCTCATCCATAGAATAAAGAGAACTAATGATATGCATAGTAATCTCACCGTTAATCCCAAGCAAATCCCTCACATGCAGCCGTACTACCCCTTCTGTCACTAGGGTTCCCAACCTGCAGATTAGTCATTACTCATACTCCCTATACCTAGCTCAATCCTCGTGGTCTTGGGAAGCCGAAGGGTCCTTAGATTGAGGCAAGAGAGGATACAATAATTATCATGTCATACAAACTAATACATGATCTCATCTATGATAAATAACATGCACAAACGCTACATGGCTAGGCCGAAGCCCTTATCCCAAGGAGAAGTACTCACACATAGAGATGAGATCAACAATCATAAACATTGTTATGGAAATCATGAGATTGATAGCAAATAGTCTTACAATGTCGCCAATCGAAGAAGAGATCCACTATTACAAGTGGTGGAATATGGCTATGGTGGTGGAGAAGGATTTGGAGATTTAGATCTAAGTCTATTCCTCCGGTGGCTGATGATCTAGGGTAGGGACTCTTGAGGGCTCTTTTCTCGTCGCTCGAGGCTTCTTTATATAGGGGTCCCTTCATGAAAGTTGTTCTGTTTGACCTAGCAGCATCATTGGCAACTATACGGTCGGAACTATACAGCTAGAATTTTATTCCGGTCATATAGTTGGTCATTAAAGCGTCTGCCTCCAACCCACGATTCCTGGTTTCTTCTGGTTGTTGGAAATCTCATATCTTTCACTTTAATGTAGTGATTCCCATCATCAAACATCATTATCTGTGCAGGAAAAAATGGAAGTAGAGGATTGCATACCCCTTTGAATATTAGGCATTAGTGGCAGAGATATTTCATAAAAAATATGAATAATATCAAATTTAAATGTGGATGTAGATGGCTATATTTCAGAGCCATCGGTGAACCTCTCCCCAAAGGGATTGATTCATGCTTCTAGTATATCGGCAACCTTCAAGGTGGTAGCCAGCACCCTTACAACAAGTTCGAGGCACACATCCACAATTTAATTGGAGGCTCCCAAATCCAAGCAAGCTGTCACAACAATCAAAGACAAGCTTGTAAGAACCAAATCAAGGCCTAGGGTTTCCAATGAGGGGTAAATGACGATCTCTCTTGGTGAAGCTGTAGATCAAAGCCCCCTCCTTCAATTCTCCAAAGATCAGCGACTTTGGATGGTTGGATGGAGAGATCTTGGTGATTTGGTGGCTCTAATGGTGGTGTTATTCTTTTCTGGGATGACCAACAGGAGGTAGGGGATGAAGTCCCCTATTTATAGCCCCACAGGTTTCTGACTGTTTTCTGCCCATTGGTGAGGAGATTCTGGTCTGAACACCGGAAACTCCGGTCTACACCGGAGATTCCTGTCCGTCTCCGGTCCATCTCCAGACCACCTATCAGAATGTCATGGGACAGGTCTTGTCGCTCCCTCCGGAGGTTCGGCAAGAATTCCGGACTAAGCACACCGGAAACTCCGGACTGCTCACACCGGAAACTCCGGTCCCTCAGAGTACATCGGAAATTCTGGCAAACATCCGACCTGTCTCCAGACCACTAGTCAGAGTGTCCCTGGGATTCAACTTTGACTCACTCTAGAGATTTGCAGCGAAACTCTGGACCACACCGGAGTTTCTAGTCTTTGCACACCGGAGACTCCGGTCTGGATTCTCCATAAAACTTTTGTTTTAGCCAGGGATGTTTCCATTGCAATTCGGACTTCTCTTTCAGTTGAATGACCTGGCAACATTAGCACGCTGTAAAATGATCCTCGAGTTGTTAATGAACACCCAAACTGATTAAGATCATAAATGTCCTTTCACCTTTGATATGTTGGCCAACCAATATAAACGGTGATTTGAGATATAGTCTAATGATATGATATATTGGTAAAGTGATATTGATCATGATTTGGGATATGATATGATATATGCCGGCTAATCTGGCATATATAGTGATCCGATATACAATATAACCTGGCAAGCTGATACAAATAATGATCCTAGATATAAATCTGAGATATAATATAACCTGGCAAACTGATACAAATAGTAATCTGAGATATAAGTTAACCTAGCAGTAGTAATCTGAGATATATGATAACCTGGCAAATGGATTTAAACATTAATCCGATATATAAGATAACCTGGCAAACTGATTTAAATAGTAATCTGAGTTATAAGATAACCTGGCAAACTTAGTTAAACAGTGATCTGAGATATAATATAACCTAACAAACTGATTCAAATAGTAATCTGAGTTATAAGACAACCTAGCAAACTGAGTTAGATAGTGATCCTAGATATAATATAACCTAGCAAACTGATCCAAATAGTAATCTGAGATATAATATAACCTGGGAAATGGATATAAACAGTGATCTGAGATATAATATAACCTGGCAAACTGATTCAAACAGTAATCCGAGTCATAAGATAACCTGGCAAACTGAGTTAAAAAGTGATCCAAGATATAATATAACCTGGCAAACTGATTCAAATAGTAATCCGAGTCATAATACAATCTAGCAAACTGAGTTGGACAGTGATCCGAGTCATAAGATGACCTAGCAAATTGGTATAAACAGTAATCCAAGTTATAATGTGACGTGATGGCTTAGGGGTAAATTTCCTTATCATCAAGCATTTCAAAGTGACATAGTTAGTAAACACTCACATATAACAGATGTTGTACTATAGTAATGGAAGACATAGCTAAAAGACATATAGCAGTTGACATATGTGAGGACATAACAGATGACATATCTTATATCTACTCTAAGTAATAGTTCTATGCATGGGGTTACCAGATCAAACGGTGACCCAAGTCCTCGAGATAATTTTTCCATCTACATGTTATTCTACCGATATGCTGGCTACCCCCAAGTTGAGTCATCTCCTTCCCGGGGTGAACGACTAAGTGATAGAGGGTGATAGCCCCCGAGTGACATTCGAGGTTATCTCATGTGTGTGTTGGTGGTTGAGTCAGTCGATACTCACTGTATACTTTATGATGAAGTTGAGGTAGAGATATGTCTTGTTGGTTGAGTCATTTGATAGTTATAGCGCACTTCGTGATGAGGTTGAGGTTGAGTCATCTCAATAAGAGAGGCTTGTATGCCAACTCCCATGATCTATGTACGTTGGGGAGGAAGATGAAGAAGCTACTGCTCGATGGTGAATTAGAGGTTGATGAAGATGATCCCATCCGGATTGAAAACCAACTAGCACCTCTAATCTGCCCCACGGTGGGTGCCAACTATCATGGTGATGTCACGACAGATGCCTGGGGTAGGCTTAAGTTGGGGCTGCATGGACACTGGAGGAATCTGGGGAGAGATGATGTAGTGAAGACCGCACATGAAAGAACACAGAGCGACACGATATACCCAGGTTCGAGGCTCTCCTAGTGAGATAAAACCTCTACTCCTGCATCAAGATCTCATATTACCTGGCCATGCACTATGGCTACAATGGTGCTCCTTGAGTTGTATTCCCTATGCCTCTAATGGCGTTCTCTTGGAGAGCAGAGGAGGAAGAAGCATTGCTCCTATCGAGCAGAGAAGTGAGGAGCCCTCTGAGGCGTCTGATGGCTCGTGATTGATGAGCTCGTTGGGGAACCCCAAGAGGAAGGTATGATGAGCACAGAAGTAAGTTTCCCTCAGTTATGAAACCAAGGTTATCGAACCAGTAGGATCAAGGAAACACCCCAAAGGTGTTGCTAGCTGAGCCTTGGCAGGGCGCACTACCGGTGCTAGTAGCAACGTGGAGACCTGCACAACACAACCATAGAACTTTGTCCCCAACTTGCGATGAGGTTGTCAATCTCACCGGTTTTGCTGAAAACAAAGGATTAAACATATCGAATGGAAGGAAGTAATAGTTTGCAGATAGTAAACACAAAGCAGTAAATAGTTTGTAGATTGTATGTAAAAGAAAGGACCTGGGTCCATAGTTCACTAGAGCTGGCTCTCCTTAAGATAGATAACATGCTAGGTGAACAAATTATAGCGGGGCAATTGATAAACATCGAGAAAGCATACAAGCATATACTAATCATCTTGACTCCTTCAGACTTGATTGGGCATTACAACATTATACATAGACCACCATCCAACTGCATCTATGACTAATAATCCACCTTCAGGTTATTATCCGAACCCCCTCCAGTATTAAGTTGCAAGCAACAGATTATTGCTTTACGAATTGCGTGTAATGTAAACAATACGATTGTTCTATGAACAAAGGATTGTTGTTTTCTCCCTAGTAGCAACAGCACATCTAGTACCTTAGAGATTTCTGTCACTTCCCCAGATTACCAGAGGCATGAACCCACTATCAAGCAAAAATACTAACTCTTGGAGTTGCTAGCATCTACTTGGCCAAGATAGCTACTAACAACGGAAAGCATGCAAGATCACAAATAACAAAGACATGATAGAATCAATAATCAATATGAAATAGCATCTCAATATCCATCGGATCCCCGTGAACACAACATGCAGAATTACAAATAGATGATCTTGATCATGAACGGAGCTCACAAGATCTAGACATGAAAGCACAAAGGAGGAGAACCAGCCATCTAGCTACTACATGGACCCGTAGTCCAGAGATGAACTACTCACGCATCACACCGGAGGCTTGCATGATGATGAAGAAGGCCTCCAGGGTGAATTCCCCTCTCCGGCAGGATGCCGAGAAGAGCTTCAGATCCCTCCCGATCTAGGGATGGAGATGACGGCGGCTACAGAATGTTTCGTGGATTTTTGATCGGGTACTTAGGGTTTTGGTCCCGAAGGCAATATATAGGCGGAAGGAGAGGCCAAGGGGGTGCTAGGGTCAGCCAGACCACCCCCTGGTGCAGGCCTGGCCGCGTGGCCAGGTGGTGTGGCCAGGCCCCAGCCCTTCTTCGCCTCATATTCTGGATCCAGATGTCTTCCGGTAAAATAGCAACTTTGGCTTTTGTCCCGTCCAATTCCGAGAATATTCATTTTTTGACTTTCCTGGAACCAAAAATAGCAGAAAACAGGCAGCTGGCACTGTGGATCTTGTTAATAGGTTAGTCCAAGAAATCATATGAAAAGTACTCCAAAGTGTGGAGAAAACACAAGAAAGTAGATAAAACCAAGCATGGAACATCAAAAATTATAGATACATTTGCAATGTATCAACATCCCCAAGCTTAACTCCTGCTCGTCCTCGAGTAGGTAAGTGATAAAAAGAAAGAATATTTTTTAAGGTGACATGCACCATCATAAACTTGATCAAAGTATTTGTAAAACATTCAAAGCTGGGATCATAGTACTTCAATCATAACATGAAAGACAAAGTTCTAGCAATAAGAAAAAGAAACTATGATGCAACATGAAAAGGCACAAACAAAAGATTCATGAATAACAATGCTTTGCAAGATGTTTGTTTGTTTCACATAAAGAAAACATAACATAATAGTATTCAGCTTGTCCCTCATAGAGTAGCTAATATGATTGCATAGGACACCTTCACAGTTCATAAGAGTGACTAGATACAAATAGTTTAAAACAAGCAATATCAAGTTAAGCATCAATCAACTAGTCTTGGGACAATGCACATAGAACTAAGAATGGCCACTATGCTCTCAAAGTAGGTGCATAAAGATAGAAGGTGGAGACTCAATATATAAGTGGAAGAAAGGCTTTCATAGAAGGAAGTAGGGATTCAAGTCTCATAAAGCTTCCAAAAATTATGGTACTTA
Source organism: Avena sativa (assembly GCA_916181665.1). Taxonomy (NCBI): domain Eukaryota; kingdom Viridiplantae; phylum Streptophyta; class Magnoliopsida; order Poales; family Poaceae; genus Avena; species Avena sativa. Next base: position 625,755,777 of record OV702291.1, on the reverse strand, counting down.
TAGCTTTAAGCTCTCATTTCCCCTATCATAAGAATCTTGAAGGTGATTAAGGTTAAAGTGACACAACTAAGAGGATATGCTTGACAAGTTATAAGCCGAAATCTCATGCCCCTTACTTACGAAGATCGAACCTCATGCTACTCAACTTTAGTCACAAGTAAGCTCTTGTCATTATAAGTACATATGTATCATAAAGAACCGCCAATGGGGTACCCCTTGCACATGATACATGAGCTATCCCATAATCAAAATGACAAGGCAAGCAGACAATGAGCATCTCAGCGATCTTTTTATTTGCTATTTGCATAGGTTTTTATTGAGGATGCTTCATAGAGTGCTCATTATGGTGATGCTGCAAGTTTCCACCATGATTAGGCATGGCTTAGGCTAGTGGCCCAGGCGTTTCTCTAACACACATACAAACTCCATGATCTTACAAGTTCCACTTTTATTTCACACCGCCGGGATCCATAAGCAAAAGAACATGATATCAACAAGGTACAAAGTACAAGTGCAATGTTGAAAGCGTTCCCCATGATACATGGTTCTGCTAATTTCAACTTATAAAGCGTAAGCATATACACAACAAAGAAGGACCCAATGGTTCAAGTTTATTAAATGCAAAAAAGTAAAGTGTGCCATTAAGTTCGTGAGAGCTTTAATCACTAGTTTTCTCATAACAAGTTTAATTTGGAAGGTAAAAAACATGAATATACTTGGAATAGCATATGCTAGTAGGTAGGTATGGTGGAATCTTTGGAATAACTTGGTTTAAGGAGTTGGATGCATGAGTGGAACTCATACTTGGTTACAAAGGCTAGCAAAAGACTGAGAGCGACAAACTAAGAGAGCAATAATGGCCATAATCATGCGGAGCGACAAAACATCATTGATAAAAGAATAAAGTGATACTACAAGTTGAAAACTAAAGGATCATAAAGGCTATGGTGACTTGAGATAGTCATAACATGGTGTGAGCATGCGCCAAGTCAACCCAAATAAAGCATCAAAGGAGAATACCACAACACTATGCTTTAATATGCTAAAACAACGCATGATTCATCCAAGGCACATTAAGCAATCTACATTGTTTATAACAAGTAATGCTACAGCAAAGAATACTAAGCATAAAGCCAAAACAATCAAGCATGGCATGACAAAGCATAGGCCACAGTCAAAAACAAGCTCTCTTTACCACTTAAGCATGAAGTTTCCTACTCTTTTCCAAACCAAACCAAACTATTTGAAAACCAATGTATGAAAGAGGGGTTCCAACCAATTTATTCAGCAAAATAAGCAAACAAAGCAAACGAAAAAGAAGACGCTCCAAGAACAACACAACTGTGCATGAAACAATAAAAATGAAGCGTTTGGAAGAAACCTAGGATTTTTATTGATGATGAGGGGGATGCCTTGGGCATCCCCAAGCTTTGACGCTTGTACTTATTGGATATTTCTTGGGGTGACACTCGTGGCATCCCCAAGCTTGAGATTTAGTCCATCCTTCATCTTATTACTCATTCCTTCCATACACCTGAAATTTTTCCTTCATACAGAACTTCACACAATCTTTATTAGCAACATTAGTGTACTCAAGATAATAAGTCTTTAGGTTCAGTTCTAACACCAATAAACTTCCATTAGAACACTAGCTACTGTAGAACTTCCCTCAAAAAGCTCAATTCCCCAACAGAACTCAAAAAGGAACCAACAAGAAGCAAATGCAGAAAATGGTAGAAATCTGCCAAAACAGACCAGCAGGTAAAGACGAATTTTTTCGAAGACCTTCTGTTGCTCAAATCAAAAAGTGTTGAACTAACGGAAGTTAGATAACAACCTGGGGCAGAAGAACAAAAATTCACACCTCAAAAGGACGTTCAGAGATTTTAGATGAATTTTTATGGTGAAGCACAGAAATCTGTTTCGAGATAGCAACTTTCCCAATCATTACTTCTCTCTCATTAGAGGTTACTCTTGGTACAAAAAGCAAATAAAAAGGATAAGGAGCGGTTATTACTGAAGTAATAACTTCCAAGACTCATCTAAAACTTTTGGGTTATCTCCCAATAAGTACTTTTCTTTAACGCCTTTAAGTTAGGCATAAGAAGCAAGAAAGAATCAAGTGTTCTCAAATGAAGAAGCATTAAAACCAAATTTCTTGCGCTTACCTCTCTTACTTTTATTCTTAGTCTTGGGGAAAATATGATTGTTTGGTGGAGAAGAAAGTTGCATGGTCCCCTTTCCCACATCTATTATTGCTCCAAGGAGTTCTAATAGGGACCTTCCAAGTGTAATTTGTCCTTTTCCTACACATTCAATAACAAGATAATCAGTAGAAATCATTTTCCCAAGGATCTTTGTAGACACTCCTTCACCTATTCCAATAGGTAATATGGTAGCATTATTATAAAGAGATATTTCTTTTCCTCCTTCAGTAAGCCCCCAAAGATTCAAAGATTCATAAATATCTTTGGGCATAAGACAAAATTCAGACATGGTATCACAGCGAGCTTGAAAAGTTTCATTATTTATATCAATATTTATTGTGGGGAGCCACTTTGATGGTTCAGAATTTATTGGAACATAATTATGATGCTCCCTAAGCGTATTATAGCAATCTTTTATGCTAGTAGTGCGGGTCTCAAGAGTGTTTAATCTAGCAAATATGCTTGCAAAAGAAATATCAGTTTGGCTAGGCAAGTTGTAAGTAAGGATCAATTTTTTTATAGCATTAACAGCATCATCCTCATTACATTGGAGGAAATCTCCTCCCACAATAGCATCTAAAGCATATCTATAGCAAAGAGCAATTCCAAGGTAAAAACTGCTAAGGAACAAGCTTTGAGTCAATTTAGGCTCAGTTTTTTCATGTAGATCAGAGATTCTAGACCAAGCTTCCTTGAAGCTCTCCTCAATTCCTTGTTTAAAAGTGAAAATCATTTCCTCAGGTGACATAGTGACTGGAGCAAGGCTAGACATAGTGGCAACTTAAGATAGAAACTATTTTTTGTGTTTTCAATAAAGAAAGCAAACTTGCAAAACTAATTTTTTTGTGTTTTTGATAACAAAACAAGCAAACAAAACAAAAAGAAACTAAGCAAAACAAAAATAACAAAGTAAAGAGATTGGTTATGAGGGACTCCCCTTGTGAAGATGTCCTTGACTCCCCGGCAACGGCGCCAGAAAAATACTTTGATGGCTCATGATTAATAAGCTCGTTGGGGAACCCCAAGAGGAAGGTATGATGAGCACAGACGTAAGTTTCCCCCAGTTATGAAACCAAGGTTATCGAACCAGTAGGAGCAAGGAAACACCCCAAAGGTGTTGCTAGCTGAGCCTTGGCAGGGCGCACTACCGGTGCTAGTAGCAACGTGGAGACCTGCACAACACAACCACAGAACTTTGTCCCCAACTTGCGATGAGGTTGTAAATCTCACCGGTTTTGCTGAAAACAAAGGATTAAACGTATCGAATGGAAGGAAGTAATAGTTTGCAGATAGTAAACACAAAGCAGTAAAAAGTTTATAGATTGTATGTAAAAGAAAGGACCGGGGTCCATAGTTCACTAGAGGTGGCTCTCCTTAAGATAGATAACATGCTGGGTGAACAAATTACAGCGGGGCAATTGACAAACATCGAGAAAGCATACAAGCATATATTAATCATCTTGACTCCTTTGAGACTTGATTGGGCATTACAACATTATACATAGACCACCATCCAACTGCATCTATGACTAATAATCCACCTTCAGGTTATCATCTGAATCCCCTCCAATATTAAGTTGCAAGCAACAGATTATTGCTTTACGAATTGCGTGTAATGTAAACAATACGATTGTTCTATGAACAAAGGATTGTTGTTTTCTCCCTAGTAGCAACAACACATCTAGTACCTTAGAGATTTCTATCACTTCCCCAGATTACCAGAGGCATGAACCCACTATCGAGCATAAATACTAACTCTTGGAGTTGCTAGCATCTACTTGGCCAAGATAGATACTAACAACAGAAAGCATGCAAGGTCACAAATAACAAAGACATGATAGAATCAATAATCAATCTGAAATAGCATCTCAATATCCATCGGATCCCCATGAACACAACATGCAGAATTACAAATAGATGATCTTGATCATGAACGGAGCTCACAAGATCTAGACATGAAAGCACAAAGGAGGAGAACCAGCCATCTAGCTACTACATGGACCCGTAGTCCAGAGATGAACTACTCACGCATCACACCGGAGGCTTGCATGATGATGAAGAAGGCCTCTAGGGTGAATTTCCCTCTCTGACAGGGTGCCGGGAAGAGCTTCAGATCCCTCCCGATCTAGGGATGGAGATGACGATGGCTACAGACTCTTTCGTGGATTTTTGATCGGGTACTTAGGGTTTCGGTCCCGAAGGCAATATATAGGAGGAAGGAGAGGCCGAGGGGGTGCTGGGGTCGACCAGACCACCCCTGGCGCGGGCCAGGCCTGGCCGCGTGGCCAGGTGGTGTGGCCAGGCCCCAGCCCTTCTCCGTCTCGTATTCTGGCTCCAGATGTCTTCCGGTAAAATAGCAACTTTGGCTTTTGTCCCGTCCAATTCCGAGAATATTCATTTTATGAATTTTCTGGAACCAAAAACAGTAGAAAACAGGCAGCTGGCACTATGGCTCTTGTTAATAGGTTAGTCCAAGAAATCATATGAAAAGTACTCCAAAGTGTGGATAAAACACAAGAAAGTAGATAAAACCAAGCATGGAACATCAAAAATTATAGATGCATTTGCAATGTATCAACGTCCCCTAGATCGACCCCCTAGTGCTCCTTATAAAGGGGAGCCTAGGGGACAAGATGTGGCTCACATGCCTGGGTCTGGTCAACTGAGGCATGGGTCTTGTCACGCCTGTCAGTTGTCCCGTAGTGCTTGTCCTTGGCTTCTTGAGTCGATAGTATTATCTCTTCAACATATTCCATAGCATCTCTTGAGATATCGAGGGAATCTCACCTGCAATGCTACTGCACGTGCTAGTCTAAGGCAAGGGCGTCCCAAGACTGGCATGTGACTGAAGGGCTTGACTTGGCCTCATGGTGCGTCAAGGTAGAGATTGGGGAGCATCTGGGGTGAATAAGAGGGCATGTGGGGTGAGTTAACTCAGCCCAAGCGCCCTGGGCAATGTGGAGATTCGTCCTGGAGAGTGGTTGACTCGGCCTGGGAGAAAAGGGGTCCAGCCAAGTCAACTCTCAGCCCAGCCGGGTCAAAGGGTCACGACCCAGCCTGGGTCTTCCCTGAGTCGGCCCAGATGGGAGGGAGCCCATCCAGGGCAGAGGGCGACGTGGACCGGCTGGGGGGAAGCAGCCTAGTCGGGGCTTCCTTGACGGCCCGCGATTCGGCAGGGGAGAGCTGGTTCCCGCGATGGGCCGAGACAAGCCGAATCCAGCCCACCAGGGAGAGTGGTGATGGCTCCGGATCGTCAAGGAAGATTGGCGTGGAGGCACGTGAGTGACACGGGAGCGAGGTAGGTCGACTGGGGACGATCCGACCCAGCCAGGATTGGCGTGTGGAGTGAGGAAGGTAGAGAGGCATCGGTTGGCGTGGGGCGATGCGGGAGTTCGACGGGGCTGCGTTAGGGTGATGCGGTGTTGAGGGAGTTGGTGATGAGGAGGTGGAACGGCTGAGGCAATTCGGCCCAGTCGGGTTAAGGCCTTATTCAGCTGGAGAGAGCTAACTGTGGCCTGGGGAAGATTAAGCTAGGCCGGGATTTGCTTAATTTGGCCCAGTTCGGCTTTTCTTCCTTTATTTATTCCTCATTGATATTATATGAACACATTTTTACGAAATGACCTTTACTTTTACCTGTCTATCTAAATGCTCAACTCTGGGGTACCCGGGGTCATATCCTAGACAAGGAGGAAGACGATGAGGTGGCGAGGAGCTAGGGCTGGGGTGTCAGCCACTAAGGCTCTTTATTTTTCCCTGAGCGGGAGGGATAGGGGTAGGCTGGGGTGGGCCGGCTTCGAGGCAAGCTAGGCTCGGGAAATGGGTCATGGCTGAGCTGGTTGCTGGCTGCCGCGGCCTGCGTGTTTCTTTTCCTTTTCCTTTTTCTATTTTCTTTTTATCAATTGATGTAACTTCCAAATTGATTCAAAAATTGTCTCTAAACCTTTATGTTTAAATTTGATTAAAGCTCAGTAAATGTCTTTCACAAAATAGAACATTTTGGAAATGTTTTTGTAATTCAAATATTTGCACCTATGCATATAGTTTAAATATTTCATTGATTTCACTTAAAAATCTATATCTTTTGATTTAGGCCTTCAACATTGTTTCAAACCAATTATGTTAATCTTATAATTTAAATATTTATCATATTCACTTATTTAAGAGTACTTTTATTTATTTTAAATAATGGATTTAGTCATGGCCTTATCTTTACTTTATTTCTCTTTATATATTCCATAATATTTCATATCTTTTTATTTATAGCTCCAAATAGGATGAAACCAATTTATATGGTTTTATAATTTTGTTCTTTATCCAAATAGATCACTTAGGGGTGTTTTTGCACATTTTAATTATGGAATATATATCCATAGTCTTGTGTTATTCTAAAGTGATAATCAATAATTAGAGTTTTAAGAAATTTTACATTTCTCTTTGGTTTAAAATGCAATGATGCATGCTTCATGATTTTGGGATTTTTTAAAACATGCACACCACTTCACAAACAAAATATGTTTTATTTGACTTCGGTTTTTGGAGAAATTGTATTGAATAGTCAAAAGTTTTTGTTCCCTCTAAATTTCAAGGTTTGACACTTCATTTTTGTTTGAGTTTTCACATTTCAAAATTTGGAAAATTTTGGATGTGACAACTCTCCATATGAGTAAGTGTCGAGTGTTCTATCGAAGTGCTGCATGAGTAATAGCGAAGCACCAGATGACATCGAGCTCTGGACGGTGGAACACTGAACGGATCAAAAAAGACCGCACGCGTGCAACCTATAGAGGGGTCATGCTTTCAATCCTCCATATCGAGTGGATCGTCGGTATCGTGATCAACATCTTCATCGACCGAGTTCTCTTCAGCATCAACGTCGGTATGATGAACTAGATCAAACCCGTTAGTATCTTCATCGTTGGATCCATGGTTGTTCATAGTAGTGTAATTTTTTTATGCATGCATGAATCCCAATAAGTAAATGCCTTGCTAAATGGGATCCGGTATGCAGACCAAAATATCAAGGTAGGTTGGGTCTTGTTAATCTCGGACTACAAAACTAGGCCATGCTAATCTAGAATTTACACAAGCTATACAATCACAATGACATTCCCCGTGTTAATATCATCTAGTAGGCTTATTACAATGGAAGAAATTCTCCACACACATGTTCACCCAAGGGATGCTTCTGGTGGAGAGATTGCTTGGTTCTTTTCAACATATACAAAGATATGAGTAGCTACTATATGTGAAATGTAAAAAGCATTGCCTTATGGAAGGATAAATAGAGTGATGAGATGATGGAAATTAAATCCCCCCACCTGAAACATTCTCTATCAATGAAAATGTCACGATGGAAAAGGTTTTTAACATTGCTTGCATATATGATCTATTATGGATCCCCTTATCAATTGTTGCTCACCAGGAACCCCATGAACTTCTGGTTATTTAAATAATAACGGACCATCTAGGTAGCATGATTTATGGAACTTTAAATGGAGTGATGCCTCATATTAAACTAAAATGGTATATAGATCTCTTATTGGAGAGCATGAGACACCAAAACCTATCCTTGGTATATGGAAAACAGGCAATTTACCTACACTAGTACAAACTCGTTACTTAGAGACTGCGCATAGAGCCAGTTTATCCCCAAAATACAAATCATCGGTTGTGTTCATCAACCTCAGGCGGTCGTAATTTTTTTTTGCGGAAACAGGCGGTCGTAATTTTTTGACCGCCTCTAAGTGTAACCTCAGACGATTGTTAATCTGCACCGTCTCTAGTACGGGTCCCCCCTCACCGGTCTATAAAGGAATCCGCCTCTAAATTGAAGCTGAGATGATGGAAATTATTGACCGTGTTTCTAGATCACTTAACCGTAGCCAGTCAGAAATATTAATCGCCTCTAGGTGTCTACTGAGGCGGACCATTATGCCGCTCGTCTCGAAAACTGGCATCCTGCATGTTCCTGAGGTAGCATGCATGTTTTTTGAGGAAAAGCATGCATGTGTTGTTAATGCAGTTAGAAAATGGAAATCGTGCTAGCCCCCACCCACATGAGTCCACACTCATGTGTCCACTCGAGGACTACCAACGGTACCACGTATATAAACTCGCTCGGCCTTATTCTTCTACGAGCTCATGTCATTTTTTCCAATCTGTCTAGTCACAAAACACCAATTTGCACCTTCCGCGTGCGCCGAAGCTCCTTCGCTTGCAGTGTCGCCCTCCCTAGCTGCGTCATGAAGCGTACGCGTGGAGATGAGTCGGTGGAGGTGAAGCCAGTTGGAGGCGCAGCAACAGATAGCTCGGTCGTCGCTGAGGAGGTGGAGGCGGCTTCTCCAGGAACGCACGCCGCTCGTCGCTGCGCCGTCGAGGCTTCGAGCTCCATCTAGCCAGTCGCCGCCGATGTCGAGCAGTAGGTGGCCAACAACGTCGTAGTGCCATCGACAGATCTAGATGAGGGGCATGCGGTGGCAGGAAGAGGCAACCCGGTGCTCTACATCAACAACCCCATCCTCCACCAAGAAATCATCAACACAATCACGGAGAACAACGAGTTCAAGAAGGAGGTCTCCGATGAGGAGTCTGAGGTACTGCTTTGCTAGCTTCTCTAGTCACAGCCGCAGATTTCACTATTCATACGTAGGATTTGCTCAATCGTCTATAGATTCTTTTGCTCTTAAAGTAGGGAATATATATGGTTTGAACGGTCGATTATTTTGGAGATTTGATTAGATCTTCTCATCTTCTATCTAGTAAATTTACATTTGCTTAACTTCTTGTTGTTCATATGGTTCTTCTTGTATAGTAAATTTATCGATCTGTAACATTTGATTTAGGGGTTTTAGGTTTTGCTAGCTGAATGTTGATTTTGATACAGAACATTCATATAACATTATATTTCTATTCCTTACTGAGGTTGTTGATTAAAATTTGCCCCAAAAGAGTGCAAGGGGAGACACATACGATGGTGTCAATTTTTTTAGGGATGGTTAGTGAACATGAGGCAATGTACAATAATATAAGTTGTGCAATTGGTACTTTGGTTCGCTAACTCCATCTCTAAAAAAATTATGAGGTCCTAGATTTATTCTACAGATATGAACTATGATCTTTGAACCGTTTCTCGTTGAGGTCGATGATTGAAATTTTCCCCAAAAGAGTGCAAGGGGATACACATATGATGATGTCATTTTTTTAGGGATGGGTTGGTGAACCTGAGGCAGCAATGTTCACAAACAATATAGGTTGTGATATTGGTACTTTGGTTCTCTAAATCCATCTCTAAAAAAAATTATGAGGCCCTTCATTTATTCTTATATGGAACTGTATATATGATCTCTGAATTGTTTATGATCTTTGAATGATGCATATGTGTATATGCATAGTTTTGATCATAAGTTGTTTCTATATGTACCTGAAGATTGTTTGGTTTTTTGTTATTTATAATTACAATATTTAGGATTGTTTTTGTTATATTTCTATTTCTTATTGTGGCCAATGATTCAAATTTGCCCTAAAAGAGAGGCAGACACAATGGTGTCAGTTTTTTTCAGGGATAAGTTAGAGAACCCGGGGTAATGTACAAGAATAATAGGTTGTGCAATTCATACTTGGTTCACTAACGCCATCCCTGAAGAAACTTATGATGCCCCTAGATTTATTCTACATTCATATTACTATGATTTCCGAATTGTTATTGCATGCATTCATAGTGTAAAAGAATTACTTTGATTCGCCAACTCCATCTCTGAAAAAATTATGAGTTCCTTGATTTATTCTCATATGGAACTATATTTATGATCTTTGAATGACTCGTATGATGCATATGTATATGCATGGTTTTGATCATAAGTAGTTTCTACATGTACCTTAAGATTGTTTTTTTATATTTCTAATTACAATATTTAGAATTGTTTTTGTACCTAAATATGTTTATCCCTAAGTATTGTTTCATAGGATTATATTTCAATTTCTTATTGTTGCCAATGATTTAAAGTTTCCCCAAAAGAGAGGTAGAGACATTGGTGTCAGATTTTTTCAGGGATGAGTTAGCGAACCCGGAGCAATGTACAAGAACAATAGATTGTGCAATTGGTACTTGGTTCGCTTACGCCATCTCTGAAGAAACTTATGAGGACACAATCTGTGTTCTACATATACTCTGATCCAATTAATTGTCATTTTGTTGAGATGATATGATATATGAAATGATCAAACTATTTCTGAGATGCATTCTCTTTGATATCAATTTAATATTATCTTACATATATGTTGTCAGTTCTTGAGTTGTAATACAATTCAATCATGTGTATGACTTCTAAGTTATGTTCTTAAAAATCAACATGAGGATTCTGATAAAGTGGGCGATAACAAGTACTCCAGGGACAACAAGATCCGCTATGTGCTGAGGCAGCTACTGTGTGGACAAAATCCCTTTCTACCGTACGGGGAAACTGTTTTGCCCATTATGTGGCAGAGCCATCGACAGGGACCTCGACAACATGATCCAGCATGCGGTGGATGTTGGCAAAAGTCAAGGCTGAAGGCATCAGCCGAAGACCTTGGCACGACACGCAGCCTTCGGCAAATTCCTCCGGGAATATGTCAGGACTGGCTCGTATCCCCTCGAGTAGGCTATCCCGGCCTCCTGTTGCTGCCCCTACTAGGCGTCTCCATGTCCCAGCCTCCCTGCAGCTGCCCCTGCTTTTATCTTGTTAAAGTTAATTATTACTCTGGTTGCATGTAAGACAATATATCTGTCATGAACCTCGTCTCTCTCGCTATATATATTAACCTACTCCTTTATATGGAGTTCCTTAAAATTTCTAGTGTTCAATTATATTATTGATCATGCTCATGCAACCTACCTTATATTATTTAATGGATCCATAGTTTTGGAGAATACTTCAGTTCTGAAACCATATTATTTGATGGATCCAAACACCTCAAAGTATTTAATGCCATACTTTGATGCCAAACAGGACCTAAATGATCTCAGATCGACATTAAACATTCAAAATAGTTGCACCTTATTGCTATCAAAATTTAGGATTAACAAAATCTGTAGTTCTAAATATATCCGGATGTCCGAATATTCACTCAACGAGATTTATTTCAAAGGTTATATTAGTGAAATTTTCATAATTAAGTAACCAAATGGTCTCACCTTCATGATTAAATATTTGAATTAGTCAAATTCAAAAACACTTGCACCTTATTTCTGCAGCAAAGCACATGAACACTAGTCGTCATGCCTTTCAGGGTAAGGATCCAAGGTTTGTACTATGCCAATTATTTTCTTCAATTTATGAACCTTATTTAGTCTTAGGGACTCAATTTCAATCTAGCAAGAATGTATACACACCTTTCTTTGCTTTAAATGATGAATAATTCTTAAATTTTAGGATAATCAAACGCCGGAGTTCCGAACATATCTGGAGTTCTGAATATTAGCTCTTTTCAAATTACTAGTCGCCAAGTACTTGGCAGCTAAATGTGTAATACTCGGAGAACGGACGTTCTTAGAGAATTTTTACACTTGCAGTCGTCTGAGGCTAGTACTTGGCGCCAAATATCTAAAAATATTTGGACAAATATTTCAGATCTATGCCACTTTTGTTCTACCCTGCCCGTCCAGACCACTATCCACTGCCGCCACCCTCCACCACCACCGCCTCTGGTCCCATGCCTCTCCACCATCATCGTCTCCGGTCCCCTATGGTGCGTACGCTCTCCCCTGCCTCCGAGGACCCCTTCATCGTCCAGGTAGGTATGCGTGAAATCCAAACCCCCAAAACCCTAAATCAGTAGCTTCGATTTAGGAATTTTGCCATGGAATGTGCCATTTTGCTTCTCGAATTTAAGGTTCAGGGTTACCGAGCTGCAAAGACCCGACGACACCGTCAGGAGAGCCTCCCCAGCCGGCCTGCATCTGTCCCAACTATTTTCCCCTTGGCATTTTTGATCTTCATGTCGGTCCTCCTCCTCCCGTACGAGAGGTGGAGGCAACAAAAATCCCCCAATCTCTAACAGCCATAGAGTGAGTCCACTCTCCCTCCATGCTGCTCCGGTGGCAGGAGGGAGGGGGACCTTGTTCCTCCGTTTTGTAGTTAGGGTTAGGGTCTTTTTGATGTGGTGTATCGTTGGGGTGGTGGGAGCGACACACGGGCGAATAAATCTGCCTCAACTCTTCTCCCACAGCGAAGGCGACCTTCATGGCGGCGTCTCTGAGTTGATGGCAACGTGTGCTTGCTGATCCTTTAGATCAGTGGCTTGGTCTTCCCGTGGATCTCTATATCTAGCGAGATCTATATCTCGGCGTGTCACTAGCGTTCGTCGTTATCCACTGCGGCTCTCAAAAACTCTTTTCCCCTTGTATAAATCTCAAAATCTACAATTGTCACTTCCAGTAATAGATATTTAATTGTCACTTCTAGCAATAGATATTTAATTGTCACTTTATTGGTCTATTTTAATTGTCACTTCATTAGTATGCTTGCATCTTGATTGTATTAAGATTCTCTTTATCTGTATCTATTTAACAGATGGGAACCTGCAGTGACAATGCAGTCATGCTCTCTAGCGATGACAGTTTTCACATTAACTTTGGTGGTTTTGAATTCCAGTCAACAGATGAAGAGTCCACTGAGAGGATTTAGTTTAGAGTGTCAAAAGGACATCAAAATTGCAGTCATCTGTTTTATATGTGTTTAGACGATAGACATTAATATTCCACCGTATTGAAATTTTTATGTGTTATTGCATCAGGGCCTCAATATAAGGGGACACTGATTTTCATAAGCAGAGCATTTTTTAGAAATGACATGTATCTGAAAGAAGTTCATATAGACTTCCTCTTAGACTGGTGTGAATCCGAATTTCCACCCAAAATCAAGTACTACGTCTACATGTTTCCCTATTCATCTGTCATGAAAAAGAAGTGCAAGCTGGTAAGATGATATATTCTTGATCATGTTATCAATAAGCTACCATGTGATATTTAAATACTTCCAGTAATCACAAGCATGCTAATTCTTCAATTCTCTATACTTTCCTAGACATTTGGAGCTGAGTTCACAAGAAAATACCTAAAGAATCACTTTGATGAACCTATTGATGTGCATGTTTGGCAAATGAAGAGCAAAAAGGCAAATATGGTTAGGATGAAGATGGGAGCTGGTCAAATGCAATCTTGATGACTGGATGGGAGAAGGTTGTGAGAAGCTTCAACCTAAAGCAGGATAGCATTTTCCTATTTTGCTTTGATGAAAAAGATAACGGAGAGGTACATATTCTGGTTCAGCAACTTCCATGAGGCGGACGATTATAAATGCAATCCTGGTTTGTTAGAGACTACTAATTATATTGGCTGATTGATTTATGGACTGCACTTTGTATATATGTACTGCCATAACGTGTAATGTCTAAATTTGTATGGATTTCCCCAACTATCTAGCTAATGTTGCCGTGATCGAGCTGCTATATGTTCTTTAGTTAATGTGTCTACCTGTCTGCTGAATCATGATTATGTGCCATGTCAACTATGATCTAGTTTAAATTAGCATGCTATTATTTAAAATTGTTTACACACACTAGAGACGGTCACTTTAAAAGCCGCTTAGAGACACACTAGTTTTGGAGACGGTCTTTGTTAGAATCCGACACAGGTCGCCTAACTATTGGAGACGGTCCCTAGTATAAGCCATCTGAGGTTGAGGAGTTCTTGCAAGCAGTCAGAAATACGGGTCGTCTCGATCTCGTACATGTTAGAGGCGTTTTCCTTTTTGCACCATCTAAGGTATCATATCTTAGAGCCGCAAAGAAAAACCGGCTCAGGTGGTGTTCTCTTAGAAACTATGCGCTTGAGCCGAAACGAGAAACCGGCTGAGGCCATGGGAAATTGACATATCTAAGTAACGTGTTTGTACTAGTGATAGACAGAAATTCTTTGCCTAGCTACTGATGCATGAAAGGCTCAACACCAAGGATATTATGATGAAGAAAAATTTCTATGTGGAATACAATGATTGTGTGTTATATGATATGTGTCCAGAGGAGACATTGATGCACTTATTTTTTTAATGTTGTTTTAGTCAAAGTTTCTGGTTTCCTCTTGGTATAGAATGGAATACTGACATGGATATGCGTAACATGATCAATGATGCCATGCAGAAATACTCCAAGGACTGCATCATGGAAATAAATATAACTATATGTTGGATTCTATGGGACCAAAGAAGTAGTTTCATTTTCTATCACTTGATCCTTCCATACCTAGGTGTATCAGCAAGTTCAAGTTCTATTGTTCTATTATCCTCTATAGATCTAGGCCTAGTCTAAGAGAAGGGATGTAAGATTGGCTTGGTACCCTATGAATTTTTAGGCATATGGGATTCATCCATGTACCATGTAAACAATCCCACCGTTATATAAAATAGAAATGACACGGTAGGAATTTTTGCCTACTGTACTCGTGTCAAAACAATATGATGCATATGCACTCTTTAATGTGGCCCACCTGATTCAATATCTTGCAAAATTCAGATTTCTACGAAGTTACGCTGGGGGTAAGTCATTCCCCCATCCCACGTTGGTCTCGAAATACACTCCTGATGTGGCCTTTGATCTTTTTTATGTAACTCCTTCATATACTAACAATTGAAGGGCATACAAGTTCTGAAGTTTGCCCTTTGTTATAGATTCAGAAAATTATGCAATACTATTTGGGGGATAAAGATGGGAACATGTGACTACCATTTTATTATGGTTATGGCCCGCCCTTCAAATATTCATTCATGACACTCTTCAACATCTTTGAATAACATGTTTTTGGGTATAGGACCTCGATACCCTTTATTATGCACTATTTATTGCCCTCCAGGTTTTATGAATGGGGTTGTGAAATAAAAACTTTTAAAGTCATGCAAGACTAGCATTTTTGGTCATGCAAGTCTTAAGTCATGCACTACGTTTAATGTTTCTTGTAAGGGTCACTTTCCATTTGTGTTATTGATTCTATACCGCTAATGACCAATTCAAATTTCACATCCATCTTGTTCTATTACCACATATTATTTGTTGTTGTTCTCTATGCTTTTGTAGATTAGGTTGCTCATGTGTCCAATTTAGGCCCAACATGATAATGGTACGATACTTTTAACCATTTATTAAAAAGAGAGACACTACATTCATATGCTATTTCTGTTACACATCTCATTGATTTTTTTGCTCACGGGTCACTAATTTTGATTTGTCATAAGACTCGGGTTAATTACATCTCCTTAATTGACTAGATTCAGTTACTAAAAATGGTAGATACTTTATATTTGTCCACGGTAGAGTTAAAGTGGACAAGAAGATAAATTATAATGTAGAAATAAAATACATGATAAAATAAAACAGATGAAAGCGCTTGCATATTTGGCAATGAGAGTCAGTTAAATTAACAAGCCGGTTGACACTTTGAATACAAAAGAACGCATGGTGATCTTTTACGGTTTATACTTATTTTTGCTACAAAAGTGCAGATACGTTCAGAGAAAACTTAATCCTTATATCAGGCAGATAGGTAGACCAAATCTTTACCAGAATGCACCTGTCACAAAGTACAAAGGTAGGAAAACTCTGACCAACTTAGTAGGTTTGAAAGATCAAGATGTCGCCTAGAGGGGTCATAGGCGTTTTAGAAACTATTAAGGATTTTCCATGAAACAATGCAGAATTAAACTAAAGTTTATTTTTTAAGCAAAAAATTTAAATAAGCTAGGATTAGCTAAGTGCAACAACAACAACTAGAATTAAGCAAGATAGCATAACATATACTTCACAAGTCATAAACAAGTGATGCATGTAAAATGCATCCATGAACTTTGCACTTTATTACTTGATATTCCAGTATATTTGCATCATATATGGGGTATTCATGTTTTATAATGATATTTAGAAATAATTCACACTTCCCATATTGTTTTGAAATTAACCGTGTTGAGGCAGAAAACCCCTATTTCAATGTTTTTGACTTTCAGGTACCCAAACGATGTCCAATTGACCTGAAACTTCACGGCACCTAGTATTTATCAGAACTAAGAACATTGGGACAAAGATCGGCCCACCACACTTGGCCACCCCCTTGACGCGTGTGTGTGCTTGTTTGCTCATCGAGTCTCTGATGTCGTAGATTGTTTTTCCCAGGTGAAGGTTCTGACCTAAAACCACTTATAAAAAGGTCTCTCGATGATTCTCAAAAAGGAGCACCGCAAAAGATAGAAACACGAAATAGAGAGGCAGGAGGCAGAAGATTGGAGGGGGAAAACTCCGGTGGTGCGCTGCCGGTGTGATCTCCACCTACTCCAGCGAATCCAGTACCTTCACCATGATGAAGGTGGAGTACCACCCTGGACTATGGGTTTGTGGCAGTAGCTATTGTATCTCTCTCTCGTGATCTCGATTGTATTAGAACCGTATGAGCTGCATAACATGATTACGGTCATATTTGTAATACCTATGTGGTGAATCTTTATATAGTCGATATTTGAGATTGCAATTGTTCAGTATTGGAAGTATATGAATAGATGCATATTATGTACCCTGTTCTTGTTTACTTGTTTTGATAAAACTTGTATATGGGAGCGTGTGTGGGGGAATGTGTGTATTAGGTGGAGCAACGAGGGTGATCTTGCGGGTTGGATAGTAAAATTTTCGAATCACTTGGGTGTTTACCTTACTTAGTTGCCTCACTAGGGATAAACAAAATACCATGCTTAGACTAGATCAAGTATGTTCTTATTTATGTGGTGGATCTTTATATAGTTGATATTTGAGATTGCAATTGTTCAGTATTGGAAGTATATGAATAGATGCATATTATGTACCCCGTTCTTGTTTACTTGTTTTGATCAAACTTGTATATGGGAGCATGTGTAGGGGAACGTGTGCATTAGTTGGAGCAACAAGGGTGATCTTGCGGGTAGGACAATAAAACTTGCAAATCACTTGGGTGTTTACCTTACTTAGTTGTCTCACTAGGGATAAAGAAAATACCATGCTTAGACTAGATCAAGTATGTTCTTATTTTAACTTCATGTCATAGAACCTAATGCTATACTCTAAATTGTTCTTAATACTAGATTGCTTGGAGACCCCCCTTTCTAGAGGAGTATAAACGAATTGTTAGTAAAATAACATATCTATGTTAGGATGTGATGCTCATTTGAATTTCTATCCATACTTTAACATGTTGCACCATTATTATGTCAACTAGAGTGTCCCGTTTCCACCACAACTCAAAGAGAGAGTGCATAAGCGAAACCATGAACCCCGGTCCATTTTAAACCATAAGAAAACACTATCCAACACATATGCATCACTTTTTTCAGTACTAATTAAATCTGAGAATACAAAATCATTTCTCATACTTGCAAACACCAACCAAAACCCAAAAACATCATATTCCATTGCATTTACCACCATTGCATATTTACTTTACTATTGCATTGCATTTTACTTTTATTGTATTTTATTTCAGTTTTGCTTACATACACCTTGTGCTTGACAACCACTTGGTGAGGTTGAGGGCACAAAACAATCTACAACTATTTTTTAGGTTGCTTGGCGAAGAACAAAGAGGATCATTCTCTTACACACAGCTCCCCCAGAGTTCGATATTTAAACCCTCGAGTTTCCCTCGTGGGGAAGACTTCCATTTACTACATCACTCTCCACTTAGAGTATCAACCATTAAGGTGTAGCGAGAACCTCCTACGACAACTGTCAGGAAGTTTTCTAGAGCTCGCATCAAGGAAGTTTTCTGGTGCCATTGCCAGGGAGCTAGTAAAAGGATAGCTCACAAGAAAGTTCAACTTCATCACCAACTTGTGTAAACACCTAAGCTTGGGGAGGTTGCACCTACATGAGTATCATCTTGTTCTTTTAGATCTTCAAAGTAGTTTTAGTTTGTCTTGTTATTGTCTTTACTTTCATATTTACATTTTAGCTTTTACATTTTTAGTTTCTTTTACCATTTCGTTTTGCATTTACTTTTTATTTTTTGGTTTTTGTCTTTACTTTTGTATTTCGGTTTGTCTTTTTATTTTCAGTTTTGCATTTAATTTGTTAGTTGTTAGTTCAGTAGTATTAGTTGTAGTACCATTTTACTTTCAGTTTTCATTTAAAAACATAAAACACATAAAAATTAGTAATGGAGAAAAGAAATTTTTGGCCATTTCGTGTTAGGAATTTTCCTCAAGATATGAATATCCCAGTAGAGCAATTTGAAGTAGATCCCAACATCACTAAAATAATTTATAAAAACCGCTTCTATGGGAAACCAAAGGAAGATCCTATACAACATCTTAGGAAATTTGTGTTGGGTCCGCAGCATAGAAAACAAAAAATTTCCTACGATGAGAATTATACGCCAAGATCTATCTACTAGATACAGAGCAACGGGTGGACATACATCCATGGAGAACTTACCCTCGAAGACAACGAGTTTTGTTAACGAGTAGGAACTCGTGGTTGATGTAGTCGTACGCTTGCCGATCTCAAGATCGTGTGGAAGTCCGAGCGCCGCAAATCAGCAGCGCATCCGTCCTCGCACACACGTTCAAGCCACCGGACAACCTCCACCTCCTTGCTCCAGCGAATCAGCGGAAGCAGCAACTCCTTCCAGACGCAAGGCCACCGGGAACATGTATCTCGCTAATCCGAGACCATGGGGGAATATCTAGAGGGGGAGAGAGATCCTTCACGAGGAGGTGTGGTTTGTGAGAGGGGAGAGGGGGGCTTTATATAGGAGGGAGGGAGACCCCTCCCCTCCCATAGCCGGCGCATGAGGGGGGGGACTCCTCCCCTCCTTCATTCATGTGGTGAACCTCCACTCACATAAACATGGCCTCCACCCAAAATCCCACTCACATGTATTTAATTTCCACCAAATTAAATGCAACTCTCAATTAATAAAACTCTTTTATTTATTTTATTCAGAATTTTGTTAATTACTTTAATTAACAAACATTCACATAAAACCGCTTGCAACATTTCAATATCACATGCAGAACCACTTTCTGTAATTTCACCCGAAACAATTCCGGTTTCTATCGAAACAATTCCTGCGCTTTGCAAACCTTTTGTCTGGAACATATGTGCTCCTAAATGGTGTTCGGCAACCCTTAAGTGTGTCACCCTACGGTTCACGAATAATGCAGACATGATTGAGACTCCTCTCAGATCAATAATCAGAAGCGGGACCTAGAGATCCATACTGACTCCTTCATATTCAACGATGACTTCTGTGATCGTGAGAACCTTTAACGTCAGCAATTTAATCCCTTTGTCTCATGATATATTACATGTCCGAGATTTGATCATCGGCATCCAAATACCTAGTTTGATCTCGTTACCGACATGCACTCTTTTCTCGTTCCCATGATATAACATCCTAGTGATCACATCACTTGCTTGCAAGCTATCTTAATGTGATATCACCGAGAGGGCCCAGAGTATATCTATCCGTCATCGGGATTGACAAATTCCACTCTTGATCCATGAGCCTCAACATAACACCTTCATAGCACTGAACCCACCTTTAAGGTCACCCTGTTACGGTGTGACGTTTGATGTTATCAAGATACTCTTCCGGTGTTAGCAATTAACATGATCTCATGGTCTAAGGACTAAGACTACTTTGTATGATGTTATAGCAATATAAACATAATGACTTGATCGTAATGCTATACTTCGGATGAATGTTCATCACATCATTTCACAAATGCTGTGACCTTGTTATCCACAACATCCAATGTCCATGATCAGGAAACCTTGATCATCTTATTAATCAACAAGCTAGTCTATAAGAGAGGCATAACTAGGAACCCTTTTGTTTATTAAACACACATGTATTGATGTTTCCTATCAATACAATTATAGCATGCAAAATAAACATCTATCATATACAAGGAATACATAATAACAACTTTATTATTGCCTCTCAGGGTATATTTCCTTCAATTTGATGAAAGGTGTAAAGTTTTGAATTTGAGCCATGCAAACAACAACATAATTAAAGTTAAGCTTTTTCCCTGCTCACTTACTGGAAAGGCATTAGATTGGATTTTGAAATGGCCTACTGGAAACTTTAGCTCTTGGGTTAATTTGAAAGCATCTTATATTGAAAGGTTTAGTTCCACTAGAACAATATCCAACCTTAGACAAATAGTTATTACCTTTAAACAAGAGGAAGATAAACCATTAGTAAAAGCTTGGGAAGGGTTTAGAGGAATAGCTTTTGGAGTGGAACATGGCCTTAGAGATTGGATGCTCATGCATGTGTTTTATAGAGGATTATATGACACTTCTAGGACATTTTTGGATGATGAATGTGAACGTGCTTTCATGAATATTACTACTGCAAACACTCATATTTTACTTGGTGGTTTACTTTTGGAAGTTAAAATTAAAGAAAGTTTAGAAAAGCCTAAAGTACCCGAAGATGTTTTTGATGACCGCCATGAGATTTACAATTTATATAATAGAAAGAAAAAGGTGGAAGAAGTAAAGATGCTTAGTGAGTTTAAGGATCCACTACTTTAATTTATATAAATGTAGCTTGCATGAACTCATTAATGTGCTACAAAAATTTGCTAGTGGTCCTTCCATAAATTCTCACCAAGCGGGTTTTGGCTCTTATATAGCTAACCATGTGCTTAAAGAAAAGATTGCTAGGTACAATCAAGATGCTATGGTACCACCTAAGCTTGGGGATGTATGGATCCCGAAGGTATTAATTACTATTGGCAAAGAAACACACCATGCTATACTTTATCTAGGTTCTAGTGTTTCCATTTTATCTAAAGATCTATATGAATTGCTAGAATTGCAAAATATAGAAAAATATTCCATGGAACTACTACTTGTTGATGATACCATTAAACATGTTGTAGGCAAATTTAGTAATGTAATGGTAGAGCTTCACATGACTTTTGTTCCCGTTGATTTTATTATCATGGACATGGGGAGTAAAACCTCTAGTCCAATTATTTTGGGAAGACCTTTCTTTCGTACTACAGGTGCTATTATTGATTCAAAGGAAGGTAATGTAAAGTTTCAGTTTCCATATAAGAAGTGTATGTAACACTTCCTAAGAAAGAGGGACACTCCAAAATTCAAGCTCCCTCATGAGCTTCACCCCTCTTGAAATTCAAGTAAGTAAGCCTAACTATATGGCTTTAAAGAAAGCGCTTTGCGGGAGGCAACCCGAATATTTTTGTTTTGATTTTCTTTGTGTCCTCTTGTTGTAGAAAGAGACTTTAGGTTTTTGTTTTAGTTCTATAGTTTTCAATAAAGTACCAAGTATTACGCATTTTGGACTGAAAAAAGTTGAACACATATATGGAGTTGCGGATTTCTGCACGAGTCTCTGTACCGTATGATTTTTCTTATTTTTTCTATAACTCCGATTGAGATAATATTAGAACTATAGTTAAAACTTAAAACTTTTCATCCTCTATATGCTCATTAAATTTCATGATTTTAGACATGCCTAAGTAGGGTAATTAATTACGTTTTGCTGCTGCTAAAATTCTCGACACGTTCAGTCCCATTTTGTTTTATGCATTCTTTGAGCTTTTAAGTTGAATATTTTGATTGATTTGAGTTCATGAGAAATCATAAAACATTATATACCTACTGGACATTTCATATATACATTTTTTTAAGGATTTCTTGCCGTAACCAATGTGTCTTTTGTACCCACTAATGTCACCCCACAGAAAAGAGATGGGAGAAAAATTTCTGTTGATGTTTTTTCATAGGGAGTAGAGGAGATGTACCAAGAGCAATCCAAGGATGGTGAAAAACATAAACTTGGGGATGCCCAAGGCACCCCACTGGATTAACCACACTCTTGGTTTGAACCCGTCTACTTTCTGTTTTTCGAGCAACACATTACTATCGCATAAACTTGGAGCGTCTTTTATTTGTTTTAGTTTGTTTTGTTTTATTTATATTTGAGTAAGACCACCACTTTGATATATATTATGGGAGAGATACTAGAGGTTTGGTTTAAGTAAGGTTGGATGCTATTTAAATTTTGGATTGGGATGTTGAAGTTGATATTAAAAGATTACACATAGTTGCATGGTTCATATTCTTTGAATGAGTATCAATTTGGAAATGCATTGTGTAGAGTTATCTTTTATTCATGTTTTGATGCTTGCTATTAGTTTACATTGTTTGACATGGACTGATTAGAACCATGGACTCTTATGCATGCATGTAGATGGTCAACTTTCTCCCTCTTGCTAGCCCAACAAGTTAAAACTTGTTATAGAACTCCTTTGAACCAAGTTTTCCAGAGTGTCCACCATACCTACCTATTGGCATAATTGCTATTCCAAGTATGTTTATCATGTTTGATTGATTTATCTAGCTTCCAAATAAGGATGATTATGATTATGTTTGCTATGAGAAAATTGGTTAGTAAAGCTCCCACAAACTTGATGGCACACTTTTATTTCTTGCACATAATAAACTTGAACCATTATGAATATCTTATGAAGTTGTGTGCTTGAAAAATTATGATTTGGCATTTATCATAACCATGCTTTCGTGGGCACGTTTTCAACATTGCACTTATTCATATTTAGTTGATATAATGTTCTTTTGTTATGGATGCCTATCATTGTGAAATAAGTTGGAAACTTTGTGATCTCCTGGAGTTTGTATATGTGTGAGAGAAACACCTGGGCCGCTAACCCAAGACATGCATCTTTCATGGTAGAAATATACAGCATCCCATAGTGGGCATTCTATGAATCATCTTGAATAAAAAGCTATGCCAATAGTAAATAAAAAGAATTGTGATACGTTGCTAACGTATCCATAATTTTTGATGTTACATGCTTGGTTTTACCTACGTTATTATGTTTTGTCCACACTTTGGAGTACTTTTCATATGATTTCTTGGACTAACCTATTAACAAGAGCCACAGTGCCAGCTGCCTGTTTTCTGTTGTTTTTGGCTCCAGGAAAGTCAGAAAATGAATATTCTCGGAATTGGATGGGACAAAAGCTAAAGTCAGTTTTTCACCGAGGGACACCCGGAGCCAGAATACGAGACGGAGAGGGGCCAAAGGGTGGCCACACCACCTGGCCATGCGGTCAGGCCTGACCCGCGCCAGGGGTGGTGTGGCCAGCCCAGGCACCCCCTCGACCTCCCCTCTCGCCTATATATTGCCTCTGATACAGAAATCCTAAGGACCCGATCAAAATTCCACGAAAGAGTCTGTAGCCGCCGTCATCTCCATCCCTAGATCGGGAGGGATCTGAAGCTCTTCCCGGCACCCTGCCAGAGGGGAGAATTCACCCTGGA
The DNA here is from genome assembly GCA_916181665.1 of Avena sativa. NCBI lineage: Eukaryota > Viridiplantae > Streptophyta > Magnoliopsida > Poales > Poaceae > Avena > Avena sativa. Next base: position 625,732,194 of record OV702291.1, on the reverse strand, counting down.
GGCCTTCTTCATCACCATGCAAGCCTCCGGTGTGATGCGTGAGTAGTTCATCTCTGGACTACGGGTCCATGTAGTAGCTAGATGGCTGGTTCTCCTCCTTTGTGCTATCATGTTTAGATCTGGTGAGCTCCATTCATGATCAAGATCATCTATTTGTAATTCCTACATGTTGTGTTTGTGGGGATCCGATGGATATTGAGATCCTATTTCAGATTGATTATTGATTCTATCATGTCTTTGTTATTTGTGATCTTGCATGCTTTCCATTGTTAGTAGCTATCTTGGCCAAGTAGATGCTAGCAACTCCAAGAGTTAGTATTTATGCTCGATAGTGGGTTCATGCCTCTAGTAATCTGGGGAAGTGATAGAAATCTCTAAGGTACTAGATGTGTTGTTGCTACTAGGGAGAAAACAACAATCCTTTGTTCATAGAGCAAACGTATTGTTTACTTTACACGCAATGCGTAATGCAATTATCTGTTCCTTGCAACTTAATACTGGAGGGGTTCGGATGATAACCTGAAGGTGGATTATTAGTCATAGATGTAGTTGGATTACGGTCTATGTATAATGTTGTAATGCCCAATCGAATCTCAAAGGAGTCAAGATGAGTAGTATATGCTTATTGCTTTCTCGATGTTTGTCAATTGCCCCGTTGTAATTTGTTCACCCAACATGTCATCTATCTTAAGGAGAGCCACCACTAGTGAACTATGGACCCCGGTCCTTTCTTTTACCATCAATCTACAATCAACTATTTACTGCTTTCTATTTACTTTCTGCAAACTACTACTTTCTTCCACTCGATACGTTTAATCCTTTGTTTTCAGCAAAACCGGTGAGATTGACAATCTCACTATAAGTTGGGACAGAGTTCTGTGGTTATGTTGTGCAGGTCTCCATGTTGCTGCTGGCGCCGGTAGTGCACCCTACCAAAGTCCAACTAGCAACACCTTTGAGGTGTTTCCTTGCTCCTACTAGATTGATAACCTTGGTTTCATAACTGAGGGAAACTTACTGTTGTGCTCATCATACCTTCCTCTTGGGGTTCCCCAACGAGCTCGTTATTACACGAGCCAGCAAGTGATTTTCTGGCGCTGTTGCTAGGGAGTCAAGGACATCTTCACAAGGGGAGTCCCGCATAACCAATCTCTTTACTTTGTTATTTTTGTTTTGCTTAGTTTATTTTTGCTTTGTTTGCTTGTTTCTTTATCAAAAACACACAAAAAATAGTTTTACTAGTTTGCTTTCTTTATTAAAAACACAAAAAATGACTACTCTTGAAAAAACTAAGTTGTGTGACTTCACTAGCACCAACAACAATGATTTTATGAACACACCTATTGCTCCACCTGTTCCTGAAGCTACTTTCTTTGAAATAAAACCTGCTTTACTCAATCTTGTTATGAGAGAACAATTTTCTGGTATTGGTAATGAAGATGTTGCTACTCGTCTAAATAACTTTGTTGAACTTTGTGAGATGCAAAAGCATAGGGATATAGATGGAGATATTATTAAGCTTAAATTGTTTTCTTTCTCTTTGAGAGGAAAAGCTAAAGAATGGTTGAATTCCTTAACTAGGAATAGTATTGATTCTTGGACTAAATGCAAAGATGCTTTCATTGGAAAATACTATCCTCCTGCTAAGATTATATCTATGAGAAGTGAAATAATGAAGTTTAAACAATCTAATAATGAACATGTTGCTCAAGCTTGGGAAAGAATGAAATCTTTGGTAAAGAATTGTCCCACTCATGGACTGACTGCTTGGATGATTATCCAAACCTTTTATGCAGGATTGAAATATTCTTCAAGAAATCTATTGGATTCTGCTGTTGGAGGTACCTTTATGACCATTACTTTGGGTGCTGCAACAAAACTTCTGGATAATATGATGGTTAACTATTCCGAATGAAGGAGATATGCCCTAGAGGCAAATAATAAATAGGTTTTTATTATCATATCTCAATTAGTTTATAATAGCTTCATATTGTGCTATAACTGTGCCAAGTAGAAACATTGGTACAGGTGTGGTATGAAACAAACAAGTCCCTAGTAGCCTCTATTCATACTAGTTCGTTGGTCACGAAGATGATCTGGGTTTCAAGATCATGGGCATTTATGTCGACTGACAACAAGATCATATCATTGGAGAATGATGTGATTGGACATTCCTCGAAGGATTGAACACGATCAAGTCATCTAGTTCATTGTTGCAACAGCTATACCTAGACTCCTTCTCCTTAGACCGTGAGCTCATATTACTCACTGTTTCCCTAGGCTGCTTAGACTGCATCAACCGTCATCTGGTAATACTGTGGCCATAAAGGTGTATGTTGGGTATTCCGAAGGAACAGTAGATGACATGTGACTGAAAGACCGGGATTTGTTCACCCACATGACGAGTAAAGATACATATGGCTGGCTTGGTGAGATTACATCTCTAAATGTTGCAACATGTGACTAGGTCATGGGGATGTAATATCACGGTAACAAGAAAACAGAACTTGTTGTGAACGAGATTGAACAAAGGTATGGGATACCAATGATCGGATCTCGGACAAGTTGTATCGAGAAACAAAAGGAAGAGGATGCTACATTTAGACGGTTCAAACGACATTGTCATCAGGAATGCATAGGGGTCACATGGATATCCCTGGTCCCTCTTTGATCATTGATACAGATCATGTCTAGAGCATTCCCGAGCCATGAGAGGATACACTTAAGGGTACGATGAGAGCGATCATTCGTAAGACGGAATCACAGTAGAGAAAGAGAGAAAGCTGGAATGGTTTCGGGAATGATCTGAAGTTGTTCGGAGAAAGAATAAAGGACCGGAATCATTCCGGGAAAGATCTGAAGTCGTTCGGAGGAAATTGAAAGGGAACCGAAAGGTGTTTCGGGTCAAGATGGATTTTGTAATATGTATTTACATATTAATTAATGTAATTAATATTAAATATAATATTAAAATCTAATTTGAAGGGTTATTCCACTAATGGGCCAAACTTCCTAGGGAAATAGGGCCCATGAGGGAAAACCGGAGGAGGGAAGGGCCAAGGGCCAAGGGGCCAAGGCCCAGGCGCCTTGAGGGGGGCCACCCGGCCAGCCTAGGGCTGTGTGCGGGGTAGGGCCCACCCTAGGCTGGCTGCCCATTAAGGCCCATGCGCCTCCCCTCCTCTCCCTTGTTTAGTCCCACATGGGAAACCCAAAGGGGAGGGCACACCCCCTCCCCCTATATAAAGGGGTGCCCATGGGTGGGATGAAATACACACAACTTGAGAAGTCCTTTGGTTGACTTTCTCCCTCCCTCTCTCTATACCTCGTGACCATGGCCCCAAGTCTGGGTTGTGCGATTGAGGCACACCTGCAGTACGCCGTTGCGCTGCAGGGATTCCTAGCCGGATATCAACTTCCGCACTCCCGGCGGGATCGGGGAGCCGGAAGTCTCATCGTGCACCGGATGTGTACGAAGACACGAGGCGCAACACTTGGGGCGCTTGAATGTCGTGAGCCGGAGTTATTGCACGATGAAGATGATGAAGATCAAGAAGGAGCAAGGGTGACCTGCGAGGAGCTTCGCGACCTTGAGGTCGGCTACGAGTACGACTACTTCAACCACGTTCCCCGCGGAACGTTAACCACGTACGGTCTACAAGGGTATGTATTCTATACGCATCGGCCGTTACTGCATTACTACATAGATAGATCCTAGGCAGTTTCTAGGGTTTCAACGTAGAATTTTTTTTGTTTTCGCACCGATCCCCAACAGTGGTATCAAAGCCGATCTATGCGTAGGTGTGTTGTACAGCCAGTACGCACAAGTTTTGTGTAGGCATTGATCCCTTAGTTGTTATCCTCTAACGTGTACTTTTTTATATCGCGGTATTGTTTGATGAAGTGGCACGGACCGACCTTACGCGTATTCGTACGCGAGACTGGTTCCACGCTCAACATACGGCTTGTACCGTATAAGTGGCTAGCGGATGTCTGTCTCTCATTCGTAGCTGATATAGCATTTACAACGGAGGGCCTCGAAAGGGGTGTAGTAGAGACAACTGTCGGATCCATGTTGTGGTTGGCAAGTTCGTAGTTTAGAAACGGTTCTAGTGCGAAAGCCCTAACAACCACGTAAAACTTGCAATAGATAAAGTAGAGGCGTCTAACTTTATTTTGTAGGGGGCATGTGATTATGATATGGCATTGGTCGTTAAAAAAGGTAAAGTAGTTTACTTTTCTGTTACTAAGTAGTATAGTGATAGTCATCGTTCCGGTGAACGACCTGGTGGAGGCGTCGTGGACTTGGCGTCAAACCAAGGGCACGATGGAGATCATGCCGGAGCGCTCGATGGAGATCAAGGCGCAAGAAAGACCATATCATATCACATTATACATATGATGTTGATACCAGTTTTTACATCTTATTGTGTGCTAGTATTTAGATACTCAACGGTAGCAAATAAGATAATCCCTATTTAATTCCAATGTTCTGTGTTCCCCTTGTGTGTGCGCCACCAAGAAAGTTCTTCGGTACGAGGCGATCCAGGGTTACAGGCCTGGGTGTCAGACATATCTACGTTTTGCATACAGTGGGTGTAAGCCATGTTGCACATCGAATACACACAAGTTAGATTTGGCGAGCCTAGCACGCTAGAGAAGCGTGGCCTCAAAACACAAGAGATCGAAAGATCGAGCATGAGTCACATGGATGATGTGATTGACATTGTTGAATGTCTACCTTTGATAATGCACTGATGGCTGTGATGATCGGGGGAGGTGCAGAGGATAGGGATCATGTGATCACTAAAATCGTCCAGGGGATGACCGTTTTAGTGGAGACCAATTATAAATTGATCTCTTATTATAAACTTAGTCTAGATGTCCATTTGCAAATATCTTAGTAGACCTTGGCCTATCCCATTGAGATCCTTTGCGACCATGGGAATATATTGCTTAATATGGAACTTAGCAAAAGGGTCCAACTTCATAGATTAATACCCACGCCTGAGGGATATCCTCGTAAAAGGTGATCTTCTCTTCTTGATACAATAACCATTAGGAGATAATTTGATGACTCTAGAATGTTTGTGTTTTCTCCACAACCATCCAATAAGCCATTCTCCATTCGATGGAGAGTTGGCCTACATTTTGTATTCTACAGATAAGGCACAGAGAGTATGAGCCGTTGGATGGGTTTTTCCTCCATCATGGATGAAAAGAGATTATTTGGAAAAACACTTAGCGATCTTGCATTAGAGTTGAGAACTCTTAGGGCTTGATTGCAAATGGAGGTCATGGATGAAAAGGTATATGTAAGATATACAAAATTATAAATGTGGTTTTTGTAAAACTCGTTGCAGTTCACAAAGTATTTGATACTTGTCCCGTTTTGTGAAAACATGATGATCTGCTTGAGAATTGCTGGATTTCAGGCAATGTGGCTTGATGACGGCAAGCAAAACAGTTGATGGCCGACATCACCACTTTCCTCAAAGTTTATCATTTGGATTAGTGGACTTGAATATGAAATTGTAATCCATGTGTGTGTGTCTTGCTTATGGTGAGACGATTATTCATATGAACAAGTTACAAACCAGTTTGTACTATTTTTATGAACAATACCGTTATCACATTACAACTACAAATAAGTTATCCTCATCACTATGTTAATGATAATAGTATAATCATTTATAAAGGATTAGAATGCTAAAAGATATCCAAAGCTTAATAATGAAAAGACACTGTAGTTTAAGTCATTTTGGTTATTACATGTTCTTTATGAAAGATCGCGGTCCTAGATGCTCAATCTAGAGACTTTGCAAAACCATGCCTCTTGGGCAGAATGACTAAAACTCCGCATTCTGGTAAAACGGTGATATGCGAAGAAATGTTGAATCTTATACACAATGGTGTATCATATTTTCAACAAGTAGTGGAAATCATTTATTATGGACTTAAGTGAATAAGTGTATTTACTTAATGAAACATGAAGTTTGAAATTATTTGAATTGTTCAAATGAGTTCATAACTAAATGGGATATTGAAATTAACAAGAATACGAAGTCTCTTCGATTTGATCGACATGACTAAGGTATTCAAGTTAAGTTTAGCATAAAAGGAACTTGTGAAAGATGTTTCACAAATTATGATAATTGGATGAATTCAAACTGTGTTGAAATGTCTAAACATCATAATCATTTTGTATTAGATACATATTATCTCTTATCGGGGTTATAGTTGTCATTTAGAGTTAAATAAGCAAACACTCATTTGAAATACAAAGGAACATCTAAAAGATTCGTGGAAACAACACCATAAGTGTTATGGCACGTTCGAGTTTTTGGAGATTTCGACAAGTCGAAGTCATGGCGAATAAACAAGTCTTTGTAGAGCATTCTTAGGAAGCTATGAATGCATCTTCCACAAAGGGGAAAACCTGTTGTTGTCCTAAGTTGACGTGTCTTGATGAAGATACAGGTGGAAGAAAGTGAAAGATCAAAACAAGGTATTTGACCTTGCCTCCGAATTGTTGAGTGGCGCAGCGAAATTTGTTTCATGAAACCAAACTCTACATATTGCGGAGAAACCAATGATAATGATCATAAAGTTTCATCGAATACTTTTACTAAAGAAAGTAGGATTCAACTATATATTCTACAAGTTTGTGGAATTGTATTGTTGATTCATTTGTCATGTTTTGAACAAGACATACCTATGAATTACAAAGAAGCGTGATGGACCTGAGTGCGAGAAATGACTAGGAGTCATAAAATCCTATATTAAGTTACATTTAAGATTGCAAAGTAACATGTTACTTGATCTTATTAAAGTAAATAAGTTCACTTGATATTTCTGAATGACTGCAAAGTCACAACAAGGAAATGAAACTTAATGAATGAAAAAAAGCTCGATTTGTCACAAGTTTGGACAAATTCAAGGATTTGACTACAACAGTAGTGATGCTTAAGTCTTTTGGATTTACACTAGAAATATGTGGATATTAAAGTATCGCAATTGGAATTCTCAAATTGATGATGACCAAATAATTTTGGAATGTCCAAGATTATCGAGAGGACCTAGATTTGAGTGGGAGCAAATCAGCTTGGCTAATTCATAATATGTAGCTAACATATTTTGAGTGGGAGCTAAGTGAAATCCCTGGATCTCAAACATGAATGTCATATTTGAGTGGGAGCTAAGTGAAATCCTTGGATCTCAAACATGAATGTCATATTTGAGTGGGAGCGTGAAATCATTTTGGGATATGAAGACAACATGTATGAATGATGTGATTGGTGTTAATAATAATTAAGTTAGATAAATAAGGATGAAGTTAAAGTTATTAAACAATAAGATCTATCGAAATAGATTGGTAAGTTTAATAAACACTGAATGTCGAATGCTTCCTGGCCTTGATTCTGAAAAGATGTTCAGAATGTCCTAAGCAAGATTCTGAAGAAGCTCAGAATGGAACAAGGTAAGAAAGAACTTCTTACTATATGAAGCATTGAGTTAGTATTGCAACTATGGTTAAAAGAAAGAGATGCGTTGCATATCCTATGCCTCAGTCATAGGTTCTTCCATAAAACCATGTTGTATACTCGACGTAATCTGACCCGAAGTTCTAGTTGGTATGACAAAGTCTTAACTGTAAGAACGTGTCTTTAACTGATTCCTGAGTTGATCACTAAACCAGAATTAAGTTTGTACTTAAGTAGCAAGAAGCAATGTAAGTGGCATAGATGCATTTCATGCACTAGGTTCTACATAGATATAGAAGTATAAAGGCTACATATAATGTGATGTATAATGTTATGGAGGGGCTAGTTCGCTTTTAACGTAGAATGATGTGTCCCAGGGCCCAGTGCCCATGAGAAAGCCCTCGAGGTTGATCTAACGTCACTGTAAGATCCTGGAATCCGGCCTCGTTCTGCTGCCATGACCATAGTATATACACAAAGGATAGCAAAGTGTGTTTCGAAGTTTAGATGACAACAGTGAAAACGACCGTCACCATAAACACTAGAAACAAAAGTCTCACTTTGTTGCCAAACAAATGCTTCGACCCATTATAAGATAATGGTGTGAATGTCAAAATTAGGAAGACATTAACGATTTGCAAAAGACATAATGGTCTGGAAAAACAGAACATGGACATGATGTTTCCCATGAGCATGCATGATCTGTAAACGCATATGGTATATGGTTTATATGAGTAAAATGCAAGCTGGATTATTTGTACTCTAGTGCAAGTGGGAGACTGAAGGATATATGCCCTAGAGGCAAATAATAAATAGGTTTTTATTATCATATCTCAATTAGTTTATAATAGTTTCATATTGTGCTATAACTGTGCCAAGTAGAAACATTGGTACAGGTGTGGTATGAAACAAACAAGTCCCTAGTAGCCTCTATTCATACTAGTTCGTTGGTCATGAAGATGATCTGGGTTTCAAGATCATGGGCATTTATGCCGACTGACAACGAGATCATATCATTGGAGAATGATGTGATTGGACATTCCTCGAAGGATTGCAACACGATCAAGTCATCTAGTTCATTGTTGCAACAGCTATACCTAGACTCCTTCTCCTTAGACCGTGAGCTCATATTACTCAATATTTCCCTAGGCTGCTTAGACTGCATCAACCATCATCTGGTAATATGGTGGCCATAAAGGTGTATGTTGGGTATTCCGATGGAACAGTAGATGACATGTGACTGCAAGACCGGGATTTGTTCACCCACATGACGGGTAAACATACATATGGCCGGCTTGGTGAGATTACATCTCTAAATGTCGCAACATGTGACTAGGTCTTGGGGATCTAATATCACGGTAACAAGAAAACAGAACTTGTTGTGAACGAGATTGAACAAAGGTATGGGATACCAATGATCGGATCTCGGACAAGTTGTATCGAGAAACAAAAGGAAGAGGATGCTACATTTAGACGGTTCAAACGACATTGTCATCAGGAATGCATAGGGGTCACATGGATATCCCTGGTCCCTCTGTTGATCATTGATACAGATCATGTCTAGAGCATTCTTGAGCCGTGAGAGGATACACTTAAGGGTACGATGAGATCCGAAGTTTTGGGAATGATCCGAAGTTGTTCAGAGAAAGAATAAAGGACCAGAATCATTTCGGGAAAGATCCGAAGTCGTTCGGAGGAAATCGAAAGGGAACCGAAAGGTGTTTCGGGTCAAGATGGATTTTGTAATATGTATTTACATATTAATTAATGTAATTAATATTAAATATAATATTAAAATCTAATTTGAAGGGTTATTCCACTAATGGGCCAAACTTCCTAGGGAAATAGGGCCCATGAGGGAAAACCGGAGGAGGGAAGGGCCAAGGGCCAAGGCCCAGGCGCCTTGAGGGGGCCCACCTGGCCAGCCTAGGGCTGTGCGTGGGGTGGGGCCCACCCCAGGCCGTCTGGCCCATTAAGGCCCATGCGCCTCCCCCCTCTCCCTTGTTTAGTACCACATGGGAAACCCAAAGGGGAGGGCACACCTCCTCCCCCTATATAAAGGGGTGCCCATGGGTGGGATGAAATACACACAACTTGAGAAGTCCTTTGGTTGAATTTCTCCCTCCCTCTCTCTATACCTCGTGACCATGGCCCCAAGTCTGGGTTGTGCGATCGAGGCACACCTGCAGTACGCCGTTGCGCTGCAGGGATTCCTAGCCGGATATCAGCTTCCACACTCCTGGCGGGATCAGGGAGCCGAAGGTCTCATCATGCACCGGATGTGTACGAAGACACGAGGCACAACACTTGGGGCGCTTGAATGTCGTGAGCCAGAGCTTTTGCACGATGAAGATGATGAAGATCAAGAAGGAGCAAGGGGTGACCTGCGAGGAGCTTCGCGACCTTGAGGTCGGCTACGAGTACGACTACTTCAACCACGTTCCCCGTGGAACGTTAACTGTGTACGGTCTACAAGGGTATGTATTCTATACACATCGGCCGTTTGTTGGAATCAGGGCTCATCATCGCTTCTTCAATCATGAAATTCATAACAGGACTGCTATACAGTTCAGGAGTTGCACGTGTCCTTCTTGACCTGCGAGGTTCGGTAGTGTCCTCTTTTGGAGTTTCATGATCAATATCATTAGCTCTCTCTTCATTAGGTGAAGTCAACTCCGAAACAACTTCTGGAGCTGCGCTACTCGCCATTTCATGAAGAGAAGGTTCAATAACCTCTTCGAGTTCTACCTTCCGACTACTCACACCTTTCGCGAGAAACTCCTTCTCAAGAAAGGATCCATTCTTGGCAACAAATACCTTGCCCTCGGATCTGTGATAGAAGGTATACCCAATCGTTTCCTTGGGGTATCCTATGAAGACGCATTTTTCCGCTTTGGGTTCGAGTTTATCCGGTTGAAGTTTCTTCACATAAACATCGCATCCCCAAACTTTAAGAAATGACAGCTTAGGTTTGTTTCCAAACCATAATTCATACGGTGTCTTTTCAACGGATTTAGATGGTGCCCTATTTAAAGTGAATGCAGCGGTTTCCAGTGCATAACCCCAAAATGACAGTGGCAAGTCAGTCAGAGACATCATAGATCGAACCATATCCAATAAAGTACGATTACGACGTTCTGACACACCATTACGTTGTGGTGTTCCGGCAGGCGTGAGTTGTGAAACTATTCCACAGTCTTTCATATGTGTGCTAAACTCATAACTAAGATACTCTCCTCCATGGTCGGACCGCAGAAATTTGATCTTTCTGTTATGATGATTTTCCACTTCATTCTGAAATTCTTTGAACCTTTCAAAGGTTTCATACTTATGTTTCATCAAATAGATATACCCGTATCTACTCAAATGATCCGTGAAAGTAACAAAATAACGATATCCACCTCGCGCTAACACACTCATTGGTCCACACACATCAGTATGTATGATTTCCAATAAATCTGTCGCCCGTTCCATTGAACCGGAAAACGGCATTCTAGTCATCTTGTCCATAAGGCATGGCTCACATGTATCAAATGATTCAAAATCAAGTGATTCCAAAAGTCCATCAGAATGGAGTTTCTTCGTGCGTTTAACGCCAATATGACCTAGACGGCAGTGCCACATATATGTAGATATATCATTATCAAGTTTAATCCTTTTAGCATCAACATTATGAATATGCGTAATACTACTATCGAGATCCAACAGAACTAAACCATTCAACACAGGCGCATGACCATAAAAGATATTATTCATATAAATTGAACAACCATTGTTTTCATACTTAAACGAATAACCACTTTGCATCAAACACGATCCGGATACAATGTTCATGCTCAGTGCAGGCACCAAATAACAATTATTCAGGTTTAAAACTAATCCCGACGGCATATGGAGAGGCAGCGTTCCAACGGCGATCACATCAACTCTTGATCCATTGTCGACCCACATCGTGACCTCATCCCTTGCAAGTTGTCGCTTGTTCCGCAGCCCCTGAACCGAGTTACATATATTAGCAACCGATCCCGTATCAAATACCCAGGTGCTACTGCGAGTACTAGTCAAGTACACATCAATAACATGTATATCACATATACCTTTGTTTGCCTTGCCGGCCTTCTTGTCCGCCAAATACTTGGGGCAGTTGCGCTTCCAATGGCCAGTCCCCTTGCAATAGTAGCACTCGGTGTCAGACTTAGGGCTAGCTCGAGGTTTCTTTTCAGGCGCGGCAACAGATTTGCCGCCCTTCTTTCCCTTCTGCTTGCCTTTCTTGTCCTTCTTGAAACCGGTGGTCTTATTGATCATCAACACTTGATGTTCTTTCCTAATCTCCACTTCTGCAGTCTTAAGCATTGACAAAAGCTCGGGAAGAGACTTCTTCATGCCCTGCATATTATAGTTCATCACGAAGCTCTTGTAGCTAGGTGGCAGAGATTGGAGAACATGATGTATGCCTAAGTCAATGGGAATCATTATTCCCAAGGACACAAGCTTATCGGCATACCCAGACATTTTGAGTACGTGCTCACTAACGGAGTTGTTCTCTTCCATCATGCAGCTAAAGAACTTTTCAGAAGCATTATAACTCTCTACAGCAGCATGGGTATCGAAAATCATTTTCAATTCTCCCATGGTATCAAAGGCATTGCCATTTTCGAAATGTTTTCGAAGTTCTGGCTCTAGCCCATATAGTATGCCGCAATGAACTAAGTTGTGGTCCTCCTGACGAGTTATATAGACGTTCTTTTCCTCGTCAGGGGCATCAGGAGCTGGTGGGGGGCCTAGCGGCGCCTCTAGCACATATTGCTTTTGTGCAGCAGTGAGGAGAATCCTCAAATTCATAGCCCAGTTGGTGAAGTTGCTACCATTCACAGCAAGCTTCTCTTTCTCCATGAACACATTGAAATTAAAAGCAGGTGGTGCCATCTACAAAAGAATTTGTAAAATATATTTAGACTAAGTTTATGATAGATTGAGTTCAACTAATCCAAATTACTAATGAACTCCCACTCAAAAATGACATCCCTCGTGTCATTTTGGTGATTACATGAACCAAATCCACTACACCAAGTCCGATCATTACGTGAGTCGGTGTAGCTTCAAAGGCGAGCATCTATATGGGCATCATATCAACTATATGACTCATACTTAACCTTTCGGTCCGTGTTCCGAGGCCATGTCTGTACATGCTAGGCTCGTCAAGTAAGAACCTTAGTATTTGCGTGTGTAAAACTGTCTTACATCCGTTGTATGAAAGCGTAGAGTCGAGAACACCCGATCATCACGTGATGCCTCAAAACACGATCCACAAAATGGTGCATACTTAAGGAAGAACACATTTTATCTTGATATCTAAATGAGGGATCATCTTATAATGCTACCAAAAGCGCCAAACTAGCAATATAAGATGCTAATGTGTGAAGTGAGGTGATATGGTCCATGCATTTGATCTCTATCATTTGCATCGTGGTATGATCTCTATCATTCCTTTGTGTGTAAGGCCAAGGTCTATGGAACTTACATATTAAGTGAGTTGTAAGAGTATCTATCATACATCTACTTACAACAATACCATATCAATACACTAGCCCAGCAACGATCTAAACTAGACACCTCTAATTTATCAATTGCAAGTTTTACGTGGCTTAGGGCTTTCGGAGATAGAACCGGTCTTACCTACGAACATGAACCACAACGAGGATAACCAAGTTATTAGCAACTCGTTGTAAATCAGATATTGACTATAGTAGGAGAGACAGACACCCGCTAGCCACTTATGCAAAACTAGTTGCATGTCAGTCGTGGAACCGGTCTCATGTACGATGACATGTAAGGTTGGTCCGAGCCGCTTCATCCCACTATGCCACCAATATCCAAAGTACATAGAAGATGCAATAACATGATCATCATCGCCCACATATAAACATATGTGTACTACCCGTGCAAAGCACCTACGCATAGATCAGGCTCTGATACCACTGTTGGGTCTGCAGCATAGAAAACAAAAAAATTCCTACAATGAGAACTATACGCCAAGATCTATCTACTAGATACAGAGCAACGGGTGGACATACATCCATGGAGAACTTACCCTCGAAGACAACGAGTTTTGTTAACGAGTAGGAACTCGTGGTTGATGTAGTCGTACACTTGCCGATCTCAAGATCGTGAGGAAGTCCGAGCGCCGCAACTCAGCAGCGCATCCGTACTCGCACACACGTTCAAGCCACCGGACAACCTCCACCTCCTCGCTCCAGCAATCCAGTGGAAGCAGCAACTCCTTCTAGACGAAATGCCACCGGGAACATGTATCTCGCTAATCCAAGACCATGGGGGAATAATTCTAGAGAGGGAGAGAGATCCTTCACAAGGAGGTGTGAGGATGAAGGAGGGAATGGGTGGCCTTTTATAGGAGGAGGGGGGTGACCCCTCACCTCCCCCATTCATGTGGTGGTAACCCCTCCACATTAAAATGCCTCTTCACATTCCCTTTTAAAGTCTCCACTTTAAATGCATTAAATTTCTCCAAATTTAATGCTCTCTCATTTAATAAAACTCTTTTTATTAAATTTATTCAGAATTTTGTTAATTACTTTAATTAACAAACATTCACATATAGCCCCTTGCAATATTTCAATATCACATGTAGAACCACCTTCTGCAATTTCACCCAAAACAATTTCCGGTTTCTATTGAAACAATTCCTGCGCTTTGCAATTCTTTCGTCTGAAACATATGTGCTCCAAAATGGTGTCCGGTAACTCTTAAGTGTGCCACCCTACGGTTCGCGAATAATGCAGACATGATCGAGACCTTTCTCCGATCAATAATCAGCAGCGGGACCTGGAGATCCGTACTGACTCCTACACATTCAACGATGACTCCTGTGATCATGAGAACCTTTAACGCTTGTAACTAAATCCCTTTGTCTCTCGATGTATTACATGTCTGAGATTCGATCATCGGTATCTCCATGCCTAGTTTGATATCGTTACCGACATGCACTCTTTTCTCGTTCCCGTGATATAACATTCTAGTGATCACATCACTTGCTTGCAAGCTATCCTAATGTGATATCACCGAGAGGGCCTAGAGTATATCTATCCGTCATCTGGATTGACAAATTCCACTCTTGATCCATGAGCCTCAACATAACACCTTCGTAGTACTGAACCCATCTTTATAGTCACCCTGTTACGGTGTGACATTTGATGTTATCAAGATACTCTTCCGGTGTTAGCAATTAACATGATCTCATGGTCTAAGGATAAAGATTACTTCGTATGATGTTATAGCAATATAAACATAATGACTTGATCGTAATGCTATACTTCGGATGAATGTTCATCACATCATTTCACAAATGCTGTGACCTTGTTATTAACAACATCCAATGTCCATGATCAGGAAACCTTGATCATCTTGTTAATCAACAAGCTAGTCTATAAGAGAGGCATAACTAGGAACCCTTGATGTTTCCTATCAATACAATTATAGCATGCAAAATAAACATCTATCATATACAAGGAATACATAATAACAACTTTATTATTGCCTCTCAGGGCATATTTCCTTCATGGTTCTCCTCCTTTGTGCTATCATGTTTAGATCTTGTGAGCTCCGTTCATGATCAAGATCATCTATTTGTAATTTCTACATGTTGTGTTTGCAGGGATCCAATGGATATTGAGATGCTATTTCAGATTGATTATTGATTCTATCATGTCTTTGTTATTTGTGATCTTACATGCTTTCCGTTGTTAGTAGCTATCTTGGCCAAGTAGATGCTAGCAACTCCAAGAGTTAGTATTTATGCTCGATAGTGGGTTCATGCCTCTAGTAATCTGGGGAAGTGACAGAAATCTCTAAGGTACTAGATGTGATGTTGCTACTAGGGAGAAAACAACAATCATTTGTTCATAGAATAATCATATTGTTTACTTTACACGCAATGCGTAATGCAATTATCTGTTGCTTGCAACTTAATACTGGAGGGGGTTCGGATGATAACCTGAAGGTGGATTATTAGTCATAGATGCAGTTGGATTATGGTCTATGTATAATGTCGTAATGCCCAATCGAATCTCAAAGGAGTCAAGATGAGTAGTATATGCTTATTGCTTTCTCGATTTTTGTCAATTGCCCCGCTGTAATTTGTTCACCCAACATGTCATCTATCTTAAGGAGAGCCACCACTAGTGAACTATGGACCCTGATCCTTTCTTTTACCATCAATCTACAATCAACTGTTTACTGCTTTCTGTTTACTTTCTGCAAACTACTACTTTCTTCCACTCGATACGTTTAATCCTTTGTTTTCAGCAAAACCGGTGAGATTGACAACCTCACTGTAAGTTGGGGACAGAGTTTTGTGGTTGTGTTGTGCAGGTCTCCACGTTGCTGCTAGCGCCGGTAGTGCGCCCTGCCAAAGTCTAGCTAGCAACACCTTTGATGTGTTTCCTTGCTCCTGCTGGATTGATAACCTTGGTTTCATAACTGAGGGAAACTTACTGCTGTGCTCATCATACCTTCCTCTTGGGGTTCCCCAACGAGCTCGTTATTACACGAGTCAGCAAATTGCTGAGATGCCCATTGTCTATTTGTCTTGTCATTTTGGTATGGGAAACCTCCCATACCATGGGGCAAGAGGTACCCCGTTTGGCGTTCTCGATGATACATGTATGCTTACAATGACAAGAACTTGCTTCGGGTCCTAAGTTGAGTAGCATGTGGTGTAGGTACTCGTATTCGGGGGGCATGAGACATTCAACTTATACTTTGTCAAGCATATAACTCATACTTGCCATCATACTAACCTTAACCACTCAAGATGCTTATGATAGGGGGAATGAGGGGATCAAAGCTAATGAATACCATAGTTCAAACATGATCATAAGAGGAAGAGTTTGGAAGCTATATGAAGCTTATTCATGATTAATCTCTGCTTATTATCTATCTTTCCAAAGTGTCCACCTTAATATTCAGAATTGAGAAGATAACTCTATGACCACTATAGGATGTTTTACTTTACTTTTGCTTTTGCATTTTGCATTCATTTGGTCCATAGCTCTTTCTTCTATGTTACACCTTGTGAATTGCTATTCATCATCCTTTCATGGTATATGAGATATCACTTCATTATCTATCTTGCATATTGCTATTCCTTTAAAGAATGAATCATTTGACTTTGTGTAGCAATAGTAATTAGTTTTGATATCCAAAATAGTATTAAAATACAAAGTCCATGTTAGTTTTATCACCTTCATACTCGAGGACGAGTATATGTTAAGCTTGGGGATGTTGATGCATGTAAAATGCATCATGAACTTTGCACTTTATTAGTTGATATTCCAGCATATTTGCATCATATATAGGGTATATTCATGTTTTATAATGATATTTGGGAATAATTCACACTTCCCATATTGTTGTGGAATTAACCCTGCCGAGGCAGAAAACCCCTATTTCAATGTTTTTGACTTTAAGGTACCCAAATGATGTCCAATTGACCTGAAACTTCATGGGACCCAGTATTTATTAGAACCAAGAACATTGGGCCAAAGATCAGCAAAAGAAGAAGGCCAAGGGACGAATGGGCCCATGACATGCCACCCCCTAACACATGTGGTGTGCTTGTTTGCTCCTCGATTCTCCAATGTCATCAATTCTTTCTCCTAGGCGAAGGTTCTGACCTAAAACCACATATACAAAAGGTCTCCCAACGATTCTTGGAAAGGAGCACCGCAGAAGATAGAAACATGAAACAAAGAGGCAGGAGGCAGAAGATTGGAGAGGGAAAACTCTGGCAGGGCACTGTCGGTGTGATCTCCACCTCCTCCAACGACTCCAACACCTTCACCATGATGAAGGGGGAATAGTCCACCCCGTACTATGGGTTTGTGGCAGTTTCTATTGTATCTCTCTCATGTGATCTCGATTGTATTAGAACGGTATGAGCTGCATAACATGATTACGGTCATATTTGTATTACCTATGTGGTGGATCTTTATATAGTTGATATTTGAGATTCAATTGTTCAGTATTGGAAGTATATGAATAGATGCATATTATGTACCCTGTTCTTGTTTACTTGTTTTGATCAAACTTGTATATGGGAGCATGTGTGGGGGAACGTGTGCATTAGTTGGAGCAACGGGGGTGATCTTGCGGGTAGGGCAGTAAAACTTGTGAATCACTTGGGTGTATACCTTACTTAGTTTCCTCACTAGGGATAAAGAAAATACCATGCTTAGACTAGATCAAGTATGTTCTTATTTTAACTTCATGTCATAGAACTTAATGTTATACTCTGAATTGTTCTTAATACTAGATTGCTTGGAGACCCCCTTTCTAGTGGAGTATAAGTGAAGTGTTAGTAAAATAACATATCTATGTTAGGACATGATGCCCATATGAATTGATATCCATAATTTAACATGTTGCACCAATATTATATCAACTAGAGTGCCTCGTGTCCACCACAACTCAAAGAGAGAGTGCATAAGAGAAACCATAAAACCCGGTCCATTTTAAACCATAACAAAACACTATCCAACACATCTTCATCACTTTTTATTTTCAGTACTATTTAAATCCGAAAATACAAATACATTTCTCATACTTGCAAACACCAACCAAAAACCAAAAACATTATATTCCATTGCATTTACCACCATTGCATATTTACTTTACTATTGCATTTCATTTTACTATTATTATATTTTATTTTAGTTTTCCTTACATACACCTTGTGCTTGACAACCACTTGGTGAGGTTAAGGGCACAAAACAATCTACAACTTTTTTGTAGGTTGCTTGATGAAGAACAAAGAGGATCATTCTCTTACACACAGCTCCCTGAGAGTTCGATATTTAAACCCTAGAGTTCCTCTCGTGGGGAAGACTTCCATTTACTACATCACTCTGCACTTAGAGTCTCAACCGTTAAGATGCAGCGAGAAGCTCCTACGAAAACTATCAGGAAGTTTTATAGTGCTTGCGTCAACAAGATATAATACTTCAAACTCGATGGCTATCACAAGTAAATAAACTTGGATATAGAGATAACTAAGGCATGCAGATACGAAGATGTATCCCTATATTCGCTTACTCGTAAGCAATCTAATCACCATTGGAGAGGTGGGGTTACCATGAAGGACCCTATGAACACCACAAAGGCTTGCCTTCTTTTCCAAGCCCCCTCATGAAGATAAGGGACCTTTCCTTATTGCTAGATTCTCCACCACACCGGAGATGGAAAGCTCCATAACCACTTCACAAGATTCATGAAGGAGATTCCTAGGCCTCTTCACAATCTTCCATGAAGATTTCACAACGGCACCAACTGCAAAGCCAACTAGGAGGTCACCCCTAAGAGTAACAAGCGCACGGCCTTTCACTCGAACAAATCTTAATGGATATCTTAGCACTTATGCAAGAATGCAAAGAAAGAACACCAAGGGAGGTCAAATCTTTCACTCTCAAATCGCATCAAAGAAACAAGTGCTAGAGAGGAATTAGAGATAAATAACGATGGTGGAAATCAACCAATGACTCCAAGATCTAGATCCAATGGTTTCCCCTCACTTAGAGGAAAAATTAATTAGTGGGGATTGTAGATCTAGATCTCTTCTTTTAAAGCCCTCAAAAATATGCAAGAATTATAAGAGGGGTGGGAGAAGAAGAAAGCTCAAGAGTATCAACAATTGTGGTCAAAACATGATCAAGAACCCCTCGAACTTTTGGGAACAAGGCCCCCTTTTATACCTGTTCAAGAAGATAACCTTTGGAGCAGATTTCATGACCATCTAGAATCAATTCGAAAGTATGGGTTAAATTCCGAGTATCTCGGAATGGTTCGAACTCATTCCACGATGGGTCTGAGTTATCTCTAAACCTATTATATAGCTCTTTTTGGACTCAATTCAGAATGAGTTCGGAATTTCATAGATATTCATAATTAACTAGGAGTTGCGGAATAATTCTGACTATTAGAGGACAAAAAACACTCATACGAAAACCACAATTTTTTTTGCATTAGAACTCCGATTTATATGAACTCGGGCTTGTTTTGAATATAACAACAATATGTCGCTATTCATGCATATAAACACCAAAAAATAATAAGAGAAAAAATACCAATAGAGGAGAGGTGTGAACCTCTGAAAACAAAGAATCGATAAAACCTTCAAACTACAAAACACAATAGATGATGCATATAAATTCTGTTTTTGATGAACTTGCACTTGTTGAAAATCTAGCAACAATCTCAAAAACCACACACAGAGAAATACCAAGAAGAAAAAATAGGGAGATGCAAAGTATGCAAAGGATTGAGCTTCCTATGATGATGTGATTAAGTTACTCAACCGAAGCCCCTCTAGAGAGTGGGGCTATCTATCCTATAAACTGGTTTCAGTAAACACCTTGAGATCGATAAAAGGAAAACCTAGAAAAACCATAACTTTGTCTTGCACATCACGCTTGATCTTGATGACAACACTTTATGCTTCCCTCAGGCCAGAATGCTTCACTCGATCATTGTTGCTTGGTGAAGACTCGCAATTTGCTCCCCCATAAACTATTATGGGATATTATCATTAAAGCATATCTTCACATGTCCATTATCACCAATGGACGGCAAGCTTCAAGCATATGATCTTCTCAAGATGCTTATATTGAACTTGCACTTCTCAAACTTGATGACCATCAACACTTGTTGGCATCCGATCATGGGCTTCATAATAAATGTCGTTTAGATGCATGCCCATGGAAAAAATACCTAACCCACATATATGTATCCAAATCATATAGACCATGAGTTAGATCACAATGCACAATTCATACATACTTACCATACCACGAGATCACTTGATCTCACGTGGTATATTCTTTATGCTTTATGTGTTGACCAACTTGAATCCAAACTTCTCTCTTTGTCTTGATAAACCTTGTATCTTGTCATTCTCTATGACAATCTACTGAGTTACATAAAGAATTATTCACTTGATTGCATGCTCTAAGTCTTGGTAAAGCATGGGTCAACTCATGAGTCCAACATGACCTTGACATAGAGCCATGACTTGAATTCGTATCTTATAAACAAACTCTCAATATCTTGATACTCCATGGCCTAACACGCTATAGCATAGATACCTTTGAGTTCCACACAAGAACTCCATCTTATTTAACTTCTTATTTATCATATTGACTTCATCTCTTCAAATCAATGATCTTGATGCCAATACTCAACATACATATTTATCTTCTTGACATCCACCCTTGGATCCAACACATGGTCTTCAAGCATTATTTATGGACAAATAGTTCATATAAAACTCAATGCAAATATTAGTCCATAGTGATAGTCATAATTATTAAAAACACATATGAGGGCCACCATGCTATTTCAAGGCTCAATCAATGAAATAAAAATATCCCAAACTTGAATCAGGAAGATATTTGTTGATAGCAACCTTGTACTAAAATGGCACCACTAGGTTGTGCGAATCATGATATTACAATTTATAACCTGCTCTTAATTACTCTCCTCATTGGCGGACTTACAAAAATTCCTAAAAGGATTTTTCAAAGTATGAGGTGCTTGAGTTGTACGTAGCGCCGCCAGTGAGGAGAGTAGGTAGTAAAGGAGGCAACCAAGAAGCAAGGCAAAGGCAAAAAAGGACGAGAAAATGCCTTTTCTTATATACACCATGTTGGATAAAATTTGTACTCCAAGTTAGAGTTGAACGTATGAGAAAACGTATCGGATATGTTCAACATGTTTGAGGACCAAAATGGAGTGATTTCTGAATTTGAGTACTTTATTGCAACTCTTTAGTTTGACGACTCTTTAGTTAATCGGGTCTTTATTTATTTTGATTTTCTTAGCAACACATCTTATTTTTTTCTTAAAGATTCTTCCATTCACAAAGACGATTATCTTTGTTGTCATTGTTGTTGTCATTGCGCTAGGTGCATGTTTTATTATTTGTAAGTTAGACACCTGATATGTCATCATCCGTCAAGGTAGGTGAAGATCGTTTCACTTGTAAATCAGACATATTATACATCCTTATCTCTCGTGGTACGCGAGGACCATTTAATAGGTCTGTTATATGTTAGAAATCCCAAGCGA
Source organism: Avena sativa (assembly GCA_916181665.1). Lineage (NCBI taxonomy): Eukaryota > Viridiplantae > Streptophyta > Magnoliopsida > Poales > Poaceae > Avena > Avena sativa. The sequence continues at coordinate 625,710,577 of OV702291.1, read as the reverse complement.
TGTAAGATGACATGATGGACTTATGAAGAGATGAAAATGCTAGGGCAAGAGGAGATGAAGCAAATGTAAGTGAAGGGGGACACTCTTCTTGTAAGGAAACAATGCTTAAGCAGATACAAAGACCGATGATGAGGAAGAGAATGGGAGAGAGAATTGATATTTGTCACTATATGGATGGAAAATCACATGTCATATGTTCGACATGCATTGCTGGATTGATTTTTTGCGTAGTGTGTACATCTTTTGTTCCGTGCCAACGCGCTAGCATTCAACTACTATCATGTTAAATAAATCTCTAGCCCTCACAAAAATAATACTACCTCCTTCCGGAAATAAGTGATTTGCGTTTGTTTAGATCCGTATGAACCTACATGCTAAAATATGTCTAGATACATGCGAATCTAGACAAATCCAAGTCACTTATTTTTAGGAGGTAATTGCACCCCTGATACAAAACCTTGTCATGTATGTGCAGTTTCATACAACTTCTTTTTTTGTGTTGTACCGCATTACACAACCTTTCCTTTATGTGCAAAACTCATACACACCCTCTCCCGTGAAGCCCGTTGAAAAACCCCTGGAGAACCACCGTTTAGGCCATTAAGAAGAGAAGCCCCTCTGTAGATTCAGTCCACTCTGTCTCCTCTATTCCCCTCAACGAGCTAAACCTAATCCTCAACAGAGCAGCAGTGGTGGCAGAAACATGGACCAGTCGGAGGGATCTATGGACAGCACGGGCAGGTCGCCGCCTCCTGCTCGTGGTAGCGGAGGTAGAGGCGAGGCGGCGGATGCGTGATGTGGTGGAGGCAGAGGCGAGGCGTCTAGAGGTAGAGGAAGAGGGGAGGTGGAGGCACACAGTTGAGGAGGAGGAGGAGAGGTAGTTGTTCATCGTCCACCACATGCTCCATGAGAAGGTACTTTGGCTCCATTGGTTGCTCACGTCGGAGGAGGAAAGGAAGCACATGGAATGACCTATTCTCCCGACCGATGTGATGAACCTGGAGATGCAAGAAAGCATTCTCCAGGGCAAGCTCCACGCGAGGAACAGGCGGCCATCGCCGTCCACATCGCCCAATCCATTCCCTTCTCTGAAATTGAAAGGCATGTTCCCTTCTCTCTAAAACAGTCAATCTTTTTCAGTTTGATCAGTTTGATAAATTTTACTGATATGTTGCATGCTTTTGATCAATTACAGAAAATAATAAGAAGTCGTAGAAGAAGAAGGCTGTAGAAGAAGAAGAAGAAGCTGTAGAAGAAGATGATTAGGAAGCTTTTGTAGCGCTGTTTAGGGTAGTATGTAATGTATTTAGGAACATTTTGTAATTTTCTTTAACAAATTAGTGTACCTTTGATCTAAGGAATTAGTGTACCTTTGCTTGCACCGGTACTTGAGAAATCTGTGTACTTTGCTTGATCAAATATGTTTGCTTTTGTCAAATATTTGCATGCCTTTGCTTTTGTCTATGTCAAATCAATGTACCTTTCCTTGCACTGGTACTTGTGCTTGTGATACGTCCATTTTGCATCACTATTCTATGTCATAATTTACTATTATTCATTGATATATTTCGTATTAAGAGATGATACTTATGTTATTTCATCTGTTTTTGCATGGTTGATGACTTTTGGAGCATGGACCGCTGCAGTCAGGATTCTGATGGAAAAGGTGTTGTTTGGAGGAAAAATTCGCGAAGATCAGAAAATCCGGGAAAATATACGGAAAATCCTATTTTTTCAGAAGACGAAGGAAGCCAGAAGGAGGAGTGGAGATGGGCCACAGGGGGCCCACACCACCCCCTGGCGCGGGCCACCCTAGGCCACGCCACCAGGTGGTGTGGCCGCCCTGGCCCACCTCTGGCTCTCTCCTCTGGCGTATATAATCCTCCCAAAACCCTAATACACAGGGGTGACCACAGAAAGATTCCGTCGCCTCTACGGGGCGGAAAACACCGAGAGAGAAAGATCTCTCCGGTAGACAGAATTCTGCCAGGAGAATTCCTTCCCGGAGAGGGGAGATCGTCGCCATCAACACCACCATCAAGCTGGACTTCATCGGGATCATCATCATTATCACCACCACCATCATCACCATCAGCACTATCATCACCATCTCCATATTGCTGTAACAATTGTGTTGAATCTTGCATAGTTCTTAGGGGAAACTTTCCACGTGTTGATTACTCTTTGTAGTTGATGCTATTGAGTGGAACCATTGAATTATTGTTTATGTTTAGATTGTTATACATCATTATTCCATCTCTGATCATGATCCATATGATGTCTTGTGAGTAGTTCGTTTTGTTCTTGAGGACATGGGAGAAGTCATGTTGTTATACTGGAATTGTGTTGAGAAAGATTCAATAGTTTGATATTTAAGTTGTGGCATACTTCTTCTAGTGGTGTCATGTGAACGTCGACTACATGACACTTCACCTATATGGGCCTAGGGGAATGCATTGTGTATTTGGCTACTATCGTAGGGGTTGCCGGAGTGACAAAACCTGAACCCCCGTTAGGAAGCCATTGCACAAGGGACGTCATGGTCTTAGAGTTTAAAGCTGTGGTTAGGTTCTACCTTAATTACTTTCTTGTACTTACGGATGTTTGCAAGGGGTATAATCACAAGTATGTATTAGTCCTAGGAAGGTCGGTACATTAGCACGGGTTCACGCACACAACACTTAGCAAGCTAAAGAAGATTAATCAACTATATGAAGCAAAAGCACTTGATAGAACTCCCGTGTGTCCTCGAGAACGTTTGGTCATCTGAAGTAATACAACCGGCTTGTCCTTTGCTGCATAAAGGATTGGGCCACTTGCTGCATTTATTCTTATTGTCTTTCATTTACTCGTACTTTATTTACTTGCTTTATCAAAAACCCCAAAAAATCCGTTTGCTAAGTATTTGCAGAGAATTCCTGATCCATACCACTAGCCAGCATCTTCTGCTCCTCGTTGGGTTCGACACTCTTACTTATCAAAACTACTGCGATACACCCCTATACTTGTGGGTCATCAAGACTATTTTCTGGCACCGTTTCCTGGGAGTGAAGCGCTATTAGGGAGTGGAACTGGTAAAGGAAACTTCTACTGTGAGTATTTTTTAGTTTTGTTAGTTGCTTTATTTTCGTTATGGATAATTCGCTGAGTTTCTTATTTGGTAAAGCTACTACCACTGCTAAGGTAGTAGATGAACCACCACCTGCTGAGAATGATGCTTTTAAAATACCTACAAGAATTATTGATCTTGTTATGGATAATTATTATGTTGGGAATGGAACTGTCCATCCTGGTGATCATTTACTCTCTATACACAAATTATGCGGGTTGTTCAAGTGTGCAGGTATTACTATAGATCAAGTTAAGAAGAAGTTATTCTCATTATCACTGAAAGGAAGAGCTGAGGAATGGTATAAGCTGCTGAAGAATGGTCAAGATCTTGAATGGAAGGAAATAGTGCCTCTCTTTTATTCAAAGTTTTATCCTCCTAGTGAGATTCATAAAGATCGGAATCAAATATACAACTTTTGGCCTCTTGATGGAGAGAGTACAGCTCAAGCTTGGGGGAGATTGAAGTTACTAATGCTCAAATGTCCCATTTATGAGCTCCCCAAGAATGTTATTATCAATAATTTTTATGCAAGGCTTTCTCTTCATGATAAGGATCTATTGGATGCTTCTTGTGCTGGATCATTCACTCGCATGGAAGAAGAAGCTAAATGGGATCTTCTTGACCGTATTCAAGACAATGCTAAAGCATGGGAGAATGACAAAGATAGAAAGTCAGGTGTACATTATGATTATGAATGCACTGAATCTTTTATGGGAACTGATGACTTTCGAAATATTAATAATACTTATGGTCTTGATTTACAAGTTATTACAAATTGCTTTAAGGCTTTTGCTTCTTATATTGAAATCCCAAAAAGGGGATGGAGCAAGTACCATGCGCCTTATAAAGATATTGTTGACTGTGTTCCTGTTGGGAGTACTGAGTTTTACACTATTGATCACATCTTACCTGAACTTTATATCAAGAAACCCTTCCTGGATAAGGTAAAGGACCATCCTATGATAACTAGTGTAATCACTAAAAGTGCAAAGAGAACTGTAAAACCTGATAAACAAATAAACATTGAACCTGTTGTAGCAATTGTGAAAGACCTTGTCACTAAAAGCGTAGAAGATGGACACATAATCTTTTGTGAGGATGCTTCTAATATTGTTTCACATCCTAATAGAACTAAAAAAGCTAGTGTCCCTGTGCTTTCTGTTAGAATTGGTGATCATTGCTGTTATGGTTTATGTGATATTGGTGCAAGTTCTACTGCTATTCCTTATGAGATTTATAGAGAAATTATGCATGAAATCAGTCTCTGCGAAATGGAAGAGATTGATGTGGTTATTCACCTTGCTAATAGAGAGACCATCTCTCCAATTGGTATTGTACGAGATGTGGAAGTTCTTTGTGGTAAGATTAAGTATCCTGCTGATTTTCTAGTACTTGGTTCAGCTGCTAGTAAAACTTATCCTATCATTTTTGGTAGACCTTTCTTGAGTACTTGTGGAGCTATTATAGATTACAAAAGGGAGAAAATCTTGACTAAGTTTGATGGGGAATCTTATGAGTTTAATTTTTCAAAATTTACTAAAGAACCTTGTGAAGATGAAACCCATAATGAGGATTTTAGAGTTGAACAACTTGCTTCTATTTCTCTTGCTCCTAACAATGCTTTGCAGCAATTTATGGAAGATCATGAAAGTGAAATCTTCATGGAAGAAATGAATGAGATTGACGAGATTCTCCGTAATCAACCTAAGATGCTTAAGCATAACTTGCCTGTAGAAGACTTGGGTACCACATTGCCACCTAAAAAGGATCTAGTCTTCAATCTAAAACCCTTACCCGATGACCTTAAATATGCTTACATTGATGATAATAAGATATATCCTATTATTATTAGCTCTAAACTTTCAGGGAAGGAAGAAGAAAGGTTATTGGAGGTACTTAAGAAACACCGAGGGGCTATGGGATATACCCTGGATGATTTAAAAGGGATTTCTCCTACTATATGTCAGCATGCTATCAATATAGAACCAGATGCAAAGCCAGTGGTAGAGCACCAACAACGTTTAAATCCTAAGATGAAGGAAGTGGTAAGAAATGAGGTATTGAAACTTCTTGATGCTGGTATTATTTACCCTATTGCTGATAGTGAATGGGTTAGTCATGTTCATTGTGTCCCTAAAAAGGGAGGTATTACTGTTGTGCCTAATGATAATGATGAGCTTATTCCCCAAAGAATAGTAGTAGGCTATAGGATGTGTATCGATTTCAGAAAGGTTAACAAAGTTACTAAGAAAGATCATTACCCACTTCCTTTTATTGATCAAATGTTAGAAAGGTTGTCTAAAAAGACTCATTTTTGTTTTCTTGATGGATACTCTAGGTTTTCTCAAATTGCTGTTAAATAATAAGATCAAGAAAAAAATACCTTTACATGCCCTTACGGAACCTATGCTTATAGATGTATGCCTTTTGGTTTATGTAATGCTCCTGCTACTTTTCAAAGATGCATGCCTGCTATCTTTCATGGTTTTTGTGAGGAAATTGTTGAAGTGTTCATGGATGAATTCTCTGTCTATGGAACTTCTTTTGATAATTGTCTGCACAACCTTGATAAATTTTTGTAGAGGTGTGAAGAAATTAATCTTGTTCTTAATTGGAAGAAATGTCACTTCATGGTTAATGAAGGGATTGTCCTTGGGCATAAGGTTTCCGAAAGAGGCATAGAAGTGGATAGAGCTAAAGTCGAGGAAATTGAGAAAATGCCCTGCCCAAGAGACATCAAAGATATTCGTAGTATCCTTGGTCATGCTAGTTTCTATAGAAGGTTTATTAAATATTTCTCTAAGATATCAAAACCCCTCACTAATCTTCTTCAAAAAGATGTACCCTTTGTTTTTTATGATGATTGTAAGGAATCTTTTGAAACTCTTAAGAAGGCTTTAACTACAGCTCCTATCGTCCAACCACCTGATTGGAGCTTACCCTTTGAAATAATGTGTGATGCTAGTGATTTTGTTGTAGGTGCTGTCCTTGGGCAACGTATTGATAAAAAGTAGAGCGTTATTCATTATGCTAGTAAGACTCTTGATGCTGCTCAAAGGAATTATGCAACTACTGAAAAAGAATTCCTAGTTGTTGTTTTTGCTTGTGATAAGTTTAGACCTTATATTGTGGACTCAAAAGTCACCATTCATACTGATCATGCTGCTATTAAGTACCTTATGACAAAGAAGGATGTTAAGCCTAGGCTCATTAGATGGGTGCTGCTTTTACAAGAGTTTGATCTACATATTGTAGATAGGAAAGGTGTTGAAAACCCTGTAGCTGATAATTTATCTCGATTGGAAAACATCTCTTTTGACCCTATGCCTGCTAATGATAGTTTCCCAAATGAACAGTTGGCTGCGGTAGGGGTAAGCTCGCGAGGGAGCCCTTGGTACGCTGATTATGCTAACTTTATTGTCTCCAAGTATTTGCCTCCAACTTTTACAGCTCAGCAAAGAAGAAAGTTCTTTTATGATTTGAGGCATTATTTTTGGGATGACCCACACTTATATAAAGGAGTGGATGGTATTATGCGAAGATGTGTTCCAGAATATGAACAAAAGGAGATATTGCGTAAATGTCATGGTAGTGCTTATGGAGGACATCATGCAGGAGATAGAACTGCACAAAAGGTGCTACAATCAGGTTTCTACTGGCCTACCCTTTTTAAAGATGCAAGAAAATTTGTTTTATCTTGTGATGAATGTCAGTGTGTTGGTAATATTTCTAGACGCAATGAAATGCCTATGAATTACTCTCTAGTTATTGAACCCTTTGATTGTTGGGGATTTGACTTTATGGGTCCTTTTCCTCCCTCGAAAGGTTATACTCATATTCTTGTTGCCGTTGATTATGTTACTAAGTGGGTAGAAGCCATCCCTACAAAGAGTGCTGACGGGGAGACCTCTCTAAAAATGCTTAAGGGTGTTATCTTTCCTAGGTTTGGAGTGCCTAGGTATCTCATGACTGATGGAGGTTCTCATTTCATTCATGGTGGTTTTAGAAAGACCCTTGCTAAATATGATGTTAATCATAGAATTGCTTCAGCTTATCACCCCCAAACTAGTAGGCAAGTAGAGTTATCAAATAGAGAAATTAAATCCATCTTGCAAAAGACTATTAATAGATCTAGAAAAAACTGGGATAAAAAGTTGAATGATGCTTTATGGGCTTATATGACTGCCTACAAAAACCCTATCGGGATGTCTCCTTCTAAAATGGTTTATGGGAAAGCTTGTCACCTACCTTTAGAATTAGAACACAAAGCTTACTGGGCAGTTAAAGAACTCAATAGAGATTGTAAGCTTGTTGGTGAAAAAAGATTATTTTACTTAAGTTCTTTAGATGAATGGAGGAGTGAAGCATATGAGAATGTTAGGCTCTTTAAGGAAAAAGTTAAAAGATGGCATGACAAGCGAATACTTAAGAGAGAATTCCATGTTGGTGAGAAGGTTCTATTGTATAGGTCTCGTCTTAGTTTTTTTGCAGGAAAACTATTGTCAAAATGGGAAGGACCTTTCGTTATTGAAGAAGTGTACCGCTCAAGAGCAATAAAGATTTCTTCTTTAAAAGATAACACTACACAAGTGGTGAATGGGCAGTGACTTAAGAATTACATTGCTAGGGATTCTTATAATGAAGATGTTGATGCTTTTCAAGTTATAACTCCAGAAAAATTTATCAAGGACCAAATTCAGAGACCTGTAGAGTCCGTTTTCGAATAGGTAACAATTCTGGTAAGAAAAGTTCCATGAAAGATCTGTCCAGTTATATTTTTGCAGTTTTTATCCAACTAGGAAAGCTACGAAGCGAAAGAGAGACGAAAACGGAGCCAGGGTAGCTCACACCACCCTGTGGCGCGGGCACACCCCTGGTCACGCCACTAGGTGGTGTGGCCACTCCAGAATCTGTCTCTGACCCGTTTTCTCCTAGTACCTTCCTTTTGTTGTGAAACTTCGTAATATATAATCCCCCGGATCCCCCGAGGTTCGTATGTCGTGTTCTTGTCATGTTTTTGTTTCGATCTGTTTCTGCCAGGAACTATTCTTGAAAGTTTAGAAGCACAATGGTGTCCGCCAAGGATAAGGGGAAGGAGCCTATGGAGGAAGATCTCCAAGACCCCGGGCAGGAGAAGGAGATCAAGAGTGAAGGTGAAGAGGAGATTAAGCAAGGCCAACATCCGCACACTGGCACTACCATTGCAAGCATTGGAGTGTTGGCAAGATCTGTCAGGGTCAGGAGGACTGCACGGATGTCAACCAGAGGGAAAACTCCGTGTCACTGTTTAGCTCCACGATCACTTCCTCCACGCACCAAGAATATTTTCCATAAGCATCAACACCAGAATATGCCTAAGGAGAAATTACCCTCCAATTGGGATTTGCCTCGTTCTAGACATGCAGGGAAAGAAGACTCCAAGGAGGAAGAGTGGAAAAAGAATCACAAGAGCTGGGATCCACAATCTGACATGATCATGCACCGCATCGAGCACAACGCGGAGTTGATTCGTACTCTCACCTTCGAGGTTGAGGACTTGGGGAAACTGATCAAAGAGCTCATAAAGAGGATACCACCACCATCGAAGGAGTAGTTCGTCATCAGGTTTGGCATCCCCTTGGTTTGTTCCAAGCTTGGGGGAGTGCCGCGGTATCACATCACTATCTTCTATCTTTTTACCTTTTTATGTAGAGTCATATCATGAATAGAGAAGTTATCATGTAGGATGGTTTGCATTATGGAAGTGTCCCCTCTCTCGTTAGATATGTATCCCTTGGTGTGAGTAGCCATTAATGGAATATTAATGAGAAGTTCTATCATTTACTCTTTTGCATATCTTATATTAGTTTTTAGTTCGTGGTTATATGATTGATCTTGTTGTTAGTATTGGTATCACTTTGGGATCATTGAGTTAATTTAGTTGGTTTTGGCAAACCTAGCTTGGTCAGTAGCAACGCTATTTTTGAGAGTTGAATGAAAAGATAAAATTACTCTAAAGAAAATAATAATTTCATCATCTTTCTTTCTTGATTTGCTCATAAGTTTAGTATTCTCTAGTTAAGATCTTTTGTGCTTCCGAGGAAGATTGCATGTTTGTTTTTATCACTTGTATGTTTGTTTGTTTCCTTCAACTCTTATACTTGCTACCCAGCCTTGCTAGCCAAAAACCTGTACTGAGAGGGAATTCTTCTCATGCATCCAATCCTTTAAAACCAAAAACCATGCCATTTGTGTCCACCATACCTACCTATTAGCACTATTGCTATTCCAAGTAGATTCATGTTTTTATCTACCTTCCAAATTAAACTTGTTATGTGAAAATTAGTGATTAAAGCTCTCACGAACTTGATGGCACACTTTACTTTCTTGCATTTAATAAACTTGACCCATTATGCCCATCTATGTTGCGTATATGCTTGCGCTTTGTAAGTTGTGAATTAGCAGAACCATGCTGTCATGGGGAACGCTTTCAACATTGCACTGGTACTTTGTACCTAGTTGATATCATGTTCTTTTGTCTATGGATGTCGTCGGTGTGAAATGAAAGGGGAGCTTGTAAGTCCATGGAGTTATGCATGTGTGTTAGAGAAACGCCTGGGCCGCTGGTCTAATCCATGCCGTCATGGTGGAAACCTGCAGCGTAACCATAACGAGCATCTATGAAGCATTCTTCTTATAAAAAAAGAGATAGAGATTGAGAAAAAGAGAAAAAGAAAAAAAGAAAAAAAAGATTATGAAAAGAGGAAAGAGAGAAAAAGCACCATATTCCCATGGTAAATAAGAAGATTGCTGAGATGCTTGTTGTCTGCTTGCCTTGTCATTTTGATATGGGGATTCTTCCGTATCATCGGGCAAGGGGTACCCCGTTGGCGGTTCTCTATGATACACATGTGCTTACTATGCCAAGAACTTACCGGTGAATAAACTTCAGTAGCATGAGGAGCGGCCCTCGTATTCAAGGGACATGAGATTTTCAACTTACAACTTGTCAAGCATATCCTCATATTTGATCACTTTAACCTTAACCACCTAAAGATGCCTATGATAGGGGCAATGAGAGCTGAAAGCTAATAAGTATCATAATTTTTGGGAGCTCTTTATGAAACTTGCAATCCCTGCTTCCCTCTGCGAAGGGCCTTTCTTTTACTTTTTAGTTGAGTCAGTAAACCTATTCCCCTCTATCTCAGTAAGTATTTCGAGTTGTTGTGTTTCATTCATTCATATGATGATTTATTCAATCATGTTTATTATGTTCCTTGTTTTGCACATTGCTCTTATCTTGGTGTCTACTACTTTGAAAGCTATCATTGAAAATCAGTTATTTATGAACTCCAGCAAATTATCAACTATTCTTCGACCAAGAGCTAAGTTTGCCATTGCCAATTATGGTTCACTTTATGTATCTTTATTGTGTTTCCTTTACTTATCTTGCACTGTCATTTGTTGTCGCATCACTCTCAATCTGTTGTCTATATTTGCTAGGAATGGGAATTGTAATATCTTGTCTTAAACCCTGAATGAAATTGTTGTGATCCACCATTAGGCACAACTTCTTCTCATCCTTGACAGCATTCATCATTGCAACTATGTCAGCATCATTGGCAATCAAGCACAAGCCATCCTCCATTTTAGTTCCAGGAAGCAACCAATAAACTCTTGTCATGTCAGTCACTTCATTGCCACCTACCTTGATGAACTCCTCAATCCACAGAAGTGAAAATGTGTCAACACAGCAATTATCCCAACAATCCTCAGTGGCAGTAACATATTGTAGATTGTTCTTTAGTCCACAAAAGAATCCATTGTGGTCCAAAACACATGTGAATTTGTTTGGATCATCTGCTCAAGGACATGCAAATCAACACAAAATTCAGTTAATTGTCAAAAATTCTGCAATTTCAGAAAAAGTACTCGAAAACACATGCTTTTGCTACAAGGCATGAGATTTAATCCCTAATCCTACCATCTTACACTTGAAATTGTTCTTTCTAATGCATACCACACTCAATCTGACCATAACAGAGCAAAATTATCAAGAATTTAGACATTTTCGTCTGATGCACATGAAGACCGAAACAAGACGGGATGAACAATGATGATTTATTCACAGAATATGCGAGGAAATTATTCATGCATAATATGACACATCATACAAACTCTAATTGCACATAAACATCTTCGGAAACACTCCAATTTGAAGCAAAATCCGAGGCAAATTTGACACCTTCACATCTGTCGACATAGGACACTATCAAATATTAGAATTTCTTGACAACAATAGTGAAACAATGATTCCTACACACTAACACACATCACACAAATTCCTTTTGCAGCGGATCGTTCATAGGAACCCCACCTACAACCCCCTCCATAGTGGGTCAACTCGATGGAGGCGAAAGGATCTGTAAGAAATCAGCAACAAAGAAACTCACCGTAGTATGGAGGATCGTCATCGTGTTGCGGCGGTGCGGAACATCGTTCATCATGCTGTCCGCGGAAGGATTTCCAGCTTCGTCGCTGCCTATGGCCAGGCCTCGAACAGAAATAGTGGCGACAATCTCGGGCTAGCTGTAGGCGGGGGGTTTTCGCAAAAATCCAAAGAGAGAGACTCGTTTCTCCAGGGGTTCTTCAATGGGCTTCGTTGCAAAAAATATATATCCACGCTCGACTAGACACGTGTCATCACGAGAGAGGGTGTGTATGAGTTTTGCACATAAAGGACAGGGTTATGTACTGCGGTTCCACACAAAAAAGCGGTTCTGAACAGAGATAGAGATAACTCTTAGTTACCCTCTCGTTTAGGGTTTTGGCTCCGGCGGCGACTCCAAGTCCCCCGTGAGATCGGTTCGGATCCGATTCTTTTTCCACCGTGGTTCTCATCGTCGTGAAGGAGCACGCATCCCCGGCGGTCTGCGGGTGCTCTTGCCCTCGCAGTTCTGCTCTCAAGGATGTCGCGGCGGGAAGGGATGGCTTCGGCAACGGAGTCATCGGCAAGGAAAGAAGGAAGCATCGAGGACATGCTCAAACATCTGATCTTGAGGAAGGATGAACTGGTTGATGTTATGGTTGGATCGGAGCAGGTGAAGGAGCTGAAGAAGGAGGCGCGATGGTTGGCTGTCACGAAAGTGCATACGACGAGATCGTTCAGCTCAGAGGCCCTGTTCGGCAAGATGAAGGCTATTTGGAACCTGTCTAGAGAACCAAACTGTAGAGAGGCAGGGGAGAATCTGTTCATCTTCTAGATGCACTGCCTGGGCGATTGGAAGAAGGTTGTTCATCAGGGGCCTTGGACTTTTCGTGGCTGGGCGGTTCTCATTGAGGACTATGATGGATGTGAAGATCCAGAGAAAATTGTATTCGGCGGCATGTACACATGGGCACAAATCCATGGAATACATGAATTGTATAGAAAGGAATCTATCTTGGATGATCTGGCTAGGAGGATTGGCAAGACAAAGGAAGTACAGATGTCCCCGAAACTTTTATTTGAAGGAAATTACGTCCGCCTACGTGTGTTGATTGAAGTTACAAACCCCCTACCTAGGTTTGTGTTCCTAAATATCGAGGGAGAGGGGAGGAAGATGTTGTTTGTCAAGTATGAAAAACTGCCATACTTTTGCCGGCACTGCGGGCTTATTAGACATGATCATGAGGAGTGTGGGGATGGAGACTGGGAGGATAAGGATCTACAGTATGGCACATGGATGCTTGCTACGCGACGCTCAAATCTACCGCAACCTGAGGTGAGGAGGTTCATTCATCGAGATCGTGGAAGGGAGCGTGGCCGCGGTACATGGTCAGGTAGAGGAGCGAGTACTGTTCAACCGCGGAAGCGGTCTTCGCAGGAAGCGGCGCTCGATGATGAGGAGGAGGAAGGGGAAACCATCACAAGCCCTCTAAAGCCTGGCGTTACAGGGACAGAGAACGACAGCGGTCAGGAGACTAACACGCCGAGGAATTTAAATTTTGACAATGATAATAGTAATGGCGCAACTATGGACATGACCGGTGCAGCAGCTACGCCCGGGGAGGTCCCTCCACCTCCCCCGCCGTATATTGATCCAAGGGATCGGTCTAAACTAAGGAAGATGAGTGACAACAAACCTGATTTGGCGACATCGGCGGCCTCTAGTGAGGAGGACCGTCGGGCCCAATGAGTCTACTAGGCTGGAACTATCGCGGGGCAGGGCCGCCGGCGACAGTTCGCAAGCTTGACTGCCTTGTGCAGTCGTACAGGCCCTGTCTAGTGTTCCTCTGTGAAACTAGGCAAAGTGAGGAGCGTGTGAAGAATCTGCGCTTTTGGATTGGGATGAGTGGATGCTTTCACATTCAAGGAGATGGTAAAGGAGGCGGTCTGGCTTTATATTGGCAAGAGGGAATCATTGTTAATCTTCTTTCTTTTAGCAAGAGGCACAGTGACCTCCACGAGGTCCGTATGATTGCATGTGGAGGTGTACCTTCGTATATGGAGAGCCTAAGCCAGCTGACCGGCATAAAATGTGGGCGTTATTGCATGATCTAAAACCAAGATCTTCTAAACCTTGGTTGATGCTCGGTGACTTCAATGAGGCCATGTGGCAGGAAGAACATTTTTCTAGGAGTAAGAGATCGAAGAGGCTTATGGCTAACTTCTGTGATGCTCTTTCACACTGCGACGACATTGGTTTTGCAGGCGTTCCGTGGACTTTTGATAATAAACAAAAAGGGGAGCGAAATGTGAAAGTAAGATTGGACAGAGCGGTTGCTTCACCAACTTGGTCAGCGAGGTTCCCGGAGTTTCGGCTGAGGCACCTAACTTTGCCACGGTCAGACCACTGCCCACTGCTACCGGTGGCCGAACAGGCTCTCAGCTGCCGCATCGAGTGGCCGATCAGACGCTACGAGGTGGCCTGGGAGAGGGAGCCATCTCTTGCTGCTGCGGTGGAGGAGGCATGGTCCAGGCGTGTACCATGCAGCGATCTAGGGGATGTCAATATGGGGTTGCGGGAGGTAATGACAAATTTTTATGGTTGGAAAAAGAAACACTTCAAATCTGTCCCAAAGGAGCTTCAGCGGCTGAGGTGCAAGTTCGAAGCTCTTCACGCCAATGACGATAATGAGAGCTCCGAAGAAAAACAAAGGGTGTTACGTGAGATGGACGAAATGTTGTACCGAGAGGAAATCCAATGGCTGCAAAGGTCTCGTATTTCGTGGTTGAAAGAAGGAGACCGTAATACCAAATATTTTCACCGCAAAGCTTCGTGGAGACACAAGAAAAACAAGGTTCGAAGACTGAAGAGGGGGGACGGTACATGGACGATGGATTCCGTTGAGATGGAAAATATGGCAAGAGTTCTTCCAGGGCCTTTATACTAGGGAGGATAGTACAGATCCAAGTATTGTGATTGATCAGATGGAGGAGTGCATGGATCAGCATATAAATGACACACCGTGCGCCCCTTTTACTGAAAAAGAAATAAGTGATGCTCTATTCCAGATTGGACCATTAAAGGCACCGGGACCAGATGGTTTCCCGGCAAGATTCTTCCAACGCAACTGGGAGATTATGCGCCATGATGTTGTTGCTGCAGTGCTACGGTTTTTTGAGGAGGGTATCATGCCTGATGAGGTAAATGACACGGCAATAGTGATGATTCCGAAGAAAAATGATCCTGAAGCTCTAAAAGATTTCAGGCCAATCAGTTTGTGCAATGTTATATATAAAGTGGTGTCAAAATGCCTGGTGAATCGGTTGAGGCCTTTTCTCCAAGATATTATCTCCCCTACTCAGAGCGCGTTTATTCCAGAAAGGTTAATCACAGATAATGTGCTGGTGGCCTTTGAGTGCATTCATGCTATTCATACTGGCTCAACGGCGAGATCAAAGTATTGTGCGTACAAGTTGGATATGGCCAAGGCTTATGACCGGGTGGACTGGAGGTTTTTGGAGGGTGTTCTGGCGAAATTGGGCTTTCACAGTCAATGGATCTGGTGGGTTATGGCGTGCGTCACCACCGTCCACTACTCTATTCGCTTCAGTGGTCATCTATTAGACTCTTTCACTCCATCACGCGGGCTTCGCCAAGGTGATCCCCTGTCGCCATACTTATTTTTGTTTGTTGCTGACGGTTTATCTTGTTTGATAAAAAAGAAAATAGAAACAGAAACCCTTCGTGAACTACATATATGTAGAAGAGCTCCAGGAATCTCCCATCTCCTATTTGCCGATGACTGCTTAATGTTTTTCGAAGGATCGGTGGAACAGGCTACAGTTGTGAAGAGTTTGCTAACTGACTATGAAAAGGGAACATGTCAGCTTGTGAGCCTAGGCAAATGCTTCATCATGTATGGCAAGAGCTGCTTGCTGGGCGTGCAAGACGCAATAAAGGGCATTCTGAAGTATGAAACGGCCTGTTTTGAAGAAAAATATCTAGGGATCCCAACCCCGAATGGAGGTATAAAGAGTGGAAAATTCAAGCCTACTAAAGAAAGGTTCAGGAAAAGGGCAACAGATTGGGCAGAAAAATACATGTCATCAGCAGCAAAAGAAACTCTTATCAAAGTTGTCCCCTACCTACGCCATGGGGGTTTTTAAGTTTCCAGCTAGACTGCTCGAAGAGCTAACAAAGATAGTTCGTGACTTTTGGTGGGAGGATGAGCAGAATAGGAGACGCATGCACTGGATGGCTTGGGACCGTTTGGCTCGGCCGAAATGACATGGAGGTGTTGGTTTCCGAGATCTCAAGATTTTCAATCAAGCTTTACTTGCGAGGCAGGCGTGGCGCCTAATTCAGTGTCCTAACAGTTTATGTGCTCGCTTGTTGAAAGCAAGATATTACCCCGCTACCAATTTGCTGGACATGGCTTTTATTCAAAATGCTTCGGTTACATGGCAAGCAATCGTTTACGGACTGGAGCTACTTAAAAAAGGAGTTATATGGAGAATCGACTCTGGAACTAGTGTTCGTATTTTCCGCGACAATTGGTTGCCAAGAGGGGATGCCCCAAAAGCCACCGCGCGGCGTGCTAACTCAAGAAGGCGATGGGTTTCAAAGATGATTGATCTAGCTACACATACTTGGAACGCCCAGTTGGTCAGAGAGCTTTGTGTGCAAACGGACGTAGACACGATCCTCAGCATTAAACTACCATCAAGATAGACGGAGGATTTTGTGGCATGGCTACCCGAGAAGGACGGCGTGTTCATAGTCAGATCGGCCTACTGCCTTGGCATCCAACCTGCCTTGGTGGCGATGAGCCCAGCGCAAGCCAGTTCGGCGCCCGACGGAGAACCGAAAATTTGGGATATTGTGTGGAAAGCAGGGGTCCTGCCAAAGCTTCGTATATTCGCATGGAAGGCGGCGTCCAATTCCTTGGCGGTGCGAGAAGCACTGCACCGTCGCATTGAATCTGCTGACCCCGTTTGTACTATATGCGGCAATGGAATCGAAGACTCACACCACGCTCTCGTGACATGTACTATGGCGCGCATCCTCCGTGACGGTATGAGGAAACATTGGAATCTGCCATCGGAGACTGTTTTCCAAAGCCCAGGTAGGGAGTGGCTGCTTAGGCTGCTTCACCAGTCAAGCCCAATTGAGAGAGATAGAGTTATCTTTCTTCTCTGGAGAGTTTGGCATCACCGGAATAACCTGGTACATGGGGATGGGAAGGCTTCGGTCACTGCATCGATTCCCTATCTTCGAAACTACTTTGACTCTTTCCAAGCGTGCATGCGGCCTGGCCAGGATACAAAGGGTAAGGACCCGGTTAACACTGATGGCAAAGGAAAAGGAAATATTGAAACATGTGCTCAAGATCTGGGGGCCTCGGCTAGAGGTCATGGTTGGAAGGCGCCAGCATCAGGACAAGATAAACGTGGACGCTGGCTGGGATCCGCGGACAAGGAAAACTGGTATTGGTGTTATTGCCAGAGACGATCATGGCCAGGTACTTGCCACTGAATGGAAGTTTATCCCTACGTGTGCAAGTGCGGAGGAGGCAGAAGTGCTTGCCTGTTTGGAGGGTTTCAACACGCTCATTCAGAAGTTTTCAGGGCGTGGAATCATAGAAACCGATTGGCTGCGCGTCGTGCAAGTTCTCAATGATCCAAAGAGAGATCGTTCCGACTGTTGGAGTCTGTACCTTCGGGCCCAGGAAATTATGAGGGTCTATGATGGGATCACGGTAGGTAAAGTATGTCGTTTAGGCAATGCTGCAGCATATGCCCTAGCGCAGTTAGGTAAGGCTGGGGGTAGCAATTCTATTTGTAATGCAGCACCGCCCTGTGTGGCGGAGATCGTTGCAAACGATGTAATTAACTCTTGAAAGCAGCAAGTTTCAGACGTACTCTTTTCCTTACCAGGGTACCTACGGGGACGGGAAGGTTTTTAATGATGCGGCTTGCTTGTTTAATATATACTGTGATCATTTAAAAAAAAAAAGGGTTCTTCTCGTGCCTCTTTGACCTTTAGGTCACTGGATCTCTCTTTGGATCCTAACGTGGAGTGGTGACCTTGCTTACATTGGGACAATCCAAATTGCTTGCATGGATCAATCGGCTTCCGTTCTGAATAACAACGAGAATTGCCCGCAAAAAAAAAAAAAAAAAAAAAACGAGAACGAAGCGACGAAGGAACGGACAAATGTCGAGCGATCTAGTTGCCACGTGCTCAAACTGCACAATCTGGCAAGTTCAAAGACCAAGTCGTGGGCCGGCACACGACCCTGTGCACAGCAAGGAGAGACTGAAAATATATCGTAGCGTCGTTAACAAGGACCTGCTGCCGGTTGCACCACTTGCCCCACTCCTCTCGATTTTCTCTCCCGTTACCACGACAACGCTCGTGGAAGCATATGCGCGCCCTCCCTCCTCCTCATCGCCATCTTCCTCTCCCCTTCTATCCGCGACAATCATGTCTCCCAGTCCCAGTTGAGGAGGCGTTCAAGATCGAAGCTAGCAGTACAAGCCACAAGGTGAGCGCCATCGCATCATCATACCGCCTTTCATGCAGAGTAGGGAATCGTTAACTGCTGGTGCTCCGCCAGTTGCTTGCGGCGCACATGGTAGTTATACCATCTAGCAGATCATCATCATCATCAGCAGCAGCAGCAGTAGTAGTTAGGGTGCCGATGGTGAGTACAAGATTATCCACGTTTCAGTTTAAGGACACTTTTGATCCACATGAATTTCATAAAAAGATAGAGGGCTTTGATCCTTTGGACTGTGTTCTATGTGTCATTTGCTTCGTAGGGTTCAAATCCTCGAGAATTTCTTTTGATGGTTCTGTCACACTATCTTTCGAGGAAAATTTTCATCCACTCCAACCTATTGTTGTAATTCTTTTGTTTTTCTTGTGTTAAACACCATTCTTTGATGCAGATTCAGTTTTATAATCCTATAGTACAATTCAACTGGACAAAACACTCTAATCGTGTTTTTTTCTTTTTCTATTCCCGAGTTTTGAGAATCATGCAAATCATGCTACTCTAGAAGTTTGTAGAGGCCAAAGGGTCCATAGCTTTGGTCAAGAACCATCCAGTCAGGTCTAACGATGAATAACAAGTCAATAACCATCCCCAGAGAATAACCATGCCGCTCATTAGATTAGAAATAAAGAAAAAGGAGAAGAAAAGGGGAACTCGGGTCTGCCAGTCTCCTCATTCAGAGACTGGTCGAACGACAAGTGCAGGCTTTGACCGGATTGAAGGCGCCTGGTCTAGTACGGTGCCACATTTGGCAGTTCCTGGCGTTGCTTCCTCGCACCTTTAATTTGACAAAACACTACACGAACAATGGGCACGAGGCCATTGGATTTGACATGGTCATGCTCAGATTAATATAAATATTTCCATTGTGTTTGATGTTCTCGGCATGCTATGGACCATCATCAAATTGGTACTTACTAGTATTTGAACAAGAATGCTTGCAACTGAAGGTAAGAAGTGACATCAATTGCATCGACAGGTACTACATATGCTGGACCTCCACCAGAAGCGAGGATACACTGGTACAACGACTGGTTTCCCCATTTAAATAGCTATTCCCTTGCCGCCAGGGCTCCATACAAAGTGAGATCAGAAATGTGGACGACAAAGAAAATCTGCATCGTAGTTCTGATCACCTTCTTCTCGCCTCTGATCGTGCGATACTTGATAGTGAACAGCCCAGTGTCAGGAGATTCCCGATATCAAATCCTCCATGCCAATCCCCTTGCATGGTTGCGCAACCGAGCGGATGAACCAGTAGCCAGTCCAGAGTATGCCCAGGTAGTAGCAGCAGTACCACCGGTCGCTTCAAGTAGCTTGGATTCCGGGAACAGGAATTCCTCTCTTGAAGGATTACACTGGCTAGATACCTGGAATCACATGAAGCAGTTCGCCAACATCACCGCTGGCCTTCCTCATGCCAACCAAGCAATCAACGATGCAAGAACTGCATGGGAAAACCTGACGACGTCAGTTCACGATGCAAGTTCTCAAAGGACGAAAAAGGAGAGGCTCTGTCCATACTCAATTCGTGCAATGAACGCTTCCAAGTCGGCGGGTAGTGACTTTACCATCAGCATACCTTGCGGGCTTGTCGCAGGTTCTTCCGTAACTGTTATAGGTACTCCCGGTAGCCTCTCCGGCAACTTCTGGGTTGATCTTGTCGGGACAGCACTCCCAGGGGAATCCCCAAAACCCATTGTACTGCACTACAATGCCTGTCTAACTGGCGATAAACTTGCCGAAGGTCCAGTCATAGTGCAGAACGCCTTCACTGCAAGTAATGGCTGGGGTTACGAGGATCGTTGTCCCTGCATGAACTCGAAAAATGCAACTGAAGGTAGTTAATTAGAACTTGCTTATTTATTGCTTATTATCATTGTGGTGCTTCCTCACACTAATTATCCGATATCTTCACAGTGGATGACTTAGAGCGATGTAATTCCATGGTGGGTAGAGAAGAAAAGAGAACAATGAACTCCACGCATCATACTGGTGCCAAGCAAGGTGGAAAATCAAGCACTTACTTTCCATTTAAGCAGGGATACCTTGCTATTGCAACACTCCGTATAGGACTTGAAGGAATCCATATGTCAGTTGATGGGAAACATGTTACTTCATTTGCATATAGAGCGGTAATGTTCTCCCATGTGGATCATGAAATAAATGTGATATAGCTCCGGACCTTACAATCGGTGTTTCTGTTATTAGGGCTTGGAACCTTGGTTTGTTACTGAAGTAAGAATCTCTGGTGACTTCGAGCTAGCAAGTGCAATTGCAAGTGGCTTGCCCACATCAGAAGACTTGGAGAATACCGTCGATCTTGAAATGTTGAAGTCATCACATATTTCAGACGGCAAAGATCTTGACCTTCTGATTGGCATATTCTCAACAGCTAACAACTTCAAGCGTAGAATGGTGATTCGAAGAACATGGATGCAACATGATGCTGTGCGTAATGGAACAGTAGCAGTTCGTTTTTTCGTTGGCCTGGTAAAAGACTAAAACATCAGTAATATAATTACCTGACAAGGGTTTCAGACTGTTTTTACTGCTTCTGTTTACAAATTGTGAACATCAGACATCCTGAGTCCTGACGCTAAATTTGGTGTTGTTTTGTTTAAAGCATACAAACCTGATGGTAAATATGGAACTCTGGAATGAGGCACGAACCTATGGTGACATTCAAGTGTTGCCGTTTGTTGATTACTACAGCCTAATTACATGGAAGACACTAGCAATATGCATTTATGGGGTAAACAATGTTGTTCGTTATTGATTTATGCTTCTCCGTTTCTTTTACTTCTGTGTGCTTAAGTGTGATTTATTGGAACAGACCGGTACTGTATCAGCCAAGTATCTGATGAAAACAGATGATGATGCTTTCGTTCGTGTACACGAAATCCAGTCTTCAGTAAAAAAGCTGAATGTCAGTAACGGTCTGCTTTATGGTCGCATCAATTCAGATTCAAGTCCTCATCGAAATCGTGACAGCAAATGGTACATCAGCCCAGAGGTAATGTCTCCACAAAAATGGGTTTGGTACCATCAAAGCCATGCTTCCCCCCCTAAAATGATAAAACATGAACTGCTGCAAACCTTTGTCTGAACTATAATCTGTCCAAGGGCATTTGCGCAGGTTAATCTGCAACCTACCAGCATGCTAAATTGCTAACATACCTACACTTTTCCCATTGCAATAAATCTCCTTATTTAACAAATATTCCTTATTTCTTTGGATATTACCTAGCCCTTTATGGTGCACACAACATCAGAAAAATTGGGTGCTAAGATTCGTGACGTATTCTGCAGGAATGGCCTGAAGAGAAATACCCACCATGGGCTCATGGACCAGGATACGTAGTTTCAGAAGACATTGCAAGGACAATCAACATTTGGTATAAAACAAGTTGTCTAAAGGTATTTCTATTTACACAAATCTTATGGCTCTGTGCTGTCAATACTAAATGAAACTAGATTATAAAAGACCTGCCAAGCATAATCAAGTAACCTGGAGGTATATTGGTTTAGCAAAAATACACTATTCTAGGCACTCAAACTACTCAATCAATTCAAAAGTACACCTTGATAAATGCAGTCAAGCTATCCTGTTTCAGCTTGCTATTAACTAAAAGTGCTAAACAATCACAGAAAGTGCCAAACTAGTCCGGCATGCTGCACTGCTACCAAATAACAAATGATTTCTACTGTATATATGTACCTCAGTGGCAAACCTCTTATTATTTGATCTTCTCTGCTACCAGCAGACAGATAAAGAGAACTAAACAAGATGTTATTTGCATCCTTCACTGTTGCAGATGTTCAAACTAGAAGATGTAGCAATGGGCATATGGGTTAACGACATGAAGAAGGGTGGCTTACCCGTCAGATATGAAACAGATGAAAGGATTTACATTGACGGTTGCAAGGAAGGGTACATTGTTGCTCACTACCAAGAACCAAGGAATATGCTATGCATGTGGGAGAAGCTCCTAAGGACAAATCAAGCAGCATGCTGCAACTAACTAATGCACATGGAATTTTGATGCCATGAGCATTGCACATACTTGTTTTATTTTTCCATTGGATTAAGGCCCTTCATTCATGCGGCACTGAGGATGGAATGATTAGGAGCTTATTAGCCTAAACCTAGGGAAACTTTAATATGTAAGACGACGTGTGCCATACTGTTGTAAATATGGGAATTTACACAGATACAATTTATTTTCAGCTGGTAAGCCATAGAGTTTCTGGGGGAAACTGATGTTATGTGTGCAGAAGTAATATTGACAGGATAACGGTAGATGTAGATGATCTTAGATAAGATTGGCGTGGTCTCTGTTTATTCTCGGTATTTTGCTCGACATCCAGGCAGATTAAGTGGTCTCATAGGAAGCATTGGTTTGTTAAAGTTCCTTCGAGGACTAGTGTGTTCTTATGGCTGGATTGTACTCCCTCCGTCCCCAAATATGTGACGCATAAATTTAGTTCAAAGAACATTTCCTAAGTCTGACCGAGTATATATACAAATATACAAAGATTTACAATATGAAATTAATATCAATATATCCATCATAAGATATATTTTCATAATTTATTTATTTAATACTACTGCAGTTGTTGATATCTCCTTCAATATGTTTTGTCAAACTTAGAGAATCATTGAATCTTTTGTTAGCTTTGTGACAATCAAATAACGAAGAACGATAAAGAAATCACAGCAAAGGGGACACAGATTTAACGTGGAAAAACCTCTCCAACAAAGAGAGGAAAAAACCACGGGCACCAGCCAGCGAAACTTCACTATAACAGGGAGTGTTTACACAACGCCGGGGATTTTCACAGATGCAACTTATCCTAGCCGGCGGCTTACAAGAGGTTTATATAGCGGTGGTAACCTAGGTCATCAACGATCCGTACCGCGGGCCTCGTCCGCTCCGTCAGAAGTTGGCCTTTACTTTGTAGAATTTGGATCAACATATAACATCTTTGACTAAGTTTATACGCCACCTATTTGGGGGCAGAGGGAGTAGTAAAGAGAGGATGGTGGTCAGGTAACACCAACTGTCTGTCCTGTAGCTACATAGAGACTGAAGCAAAAAAAATGTGAAGCATAATTAACTGTGATTTTAATAATGGGGACTGACCTACTTCTGTAGCTGGGAATGGCTCTCTCTAGTAATTAAGAATAGAAACTTTAGTTGTCTCTGGTGTTTCTGCTGTGCTGTGGGCACTACACAAAGCTTGCGATGGCTTGTGGCCTGGGAAAATCTTAAGAATTAAGAAAGGGAGAATCGAGACAGGCAGCACAAGGGTGCGCAGCTGCTCTTGTTAGTGGTTACTGAAGCTTTCAACCAAAGGCAGAGTTGGGGGACCATCGTGAACATGAATAGCAAAGAAGGTTGTGGAAGGTTCAGCAAGCTGAGGGTTATGAGTAGTTCAGTTGGGAGGTTCAAATCTTTGGATAACGGGTGTTATTTTCTTTTTGATAGACTAGTAGTCCAGTAGGGGGGGGATGGGATCGCAGAGGTTGTCCTGGTTCTTTAGATATGAAGGTGACTCAAAACATGGATGCTGTATTTATCAGTTTATCAGTTCCAGACTATGAAAGGAATTGGTGTCAGCGAGCTCTTTTAATCAAAAGAATAAATACTAGAGCAACCATTTTTGTGCTATCAAATTGTTTGGGTGGGGTAAGGGTGGTCATTGTCATGATTTTTTTTATTGTAACTTCGGGGGAATCTACTCAAGGTTCGTGAATTAAGACCATACCTTGGTGGTTTGCTGTAGAAAAAACGAGGATGAATCAGACCATTACAAACAGTTGGACGACACATATTCACGCCAAATTACAATAGTAATCTCCCGCATGGTAGTCCTATTTCCTGTGAGAAGGGGCAAATCAGAGACAATCATAAGAGGTAAATATTAGGCCTAACAACTAATAACCTTAGCCACAAGCCCACAACTAAGCATTGATTACAATTTCTGACATCCAAGTGTGGCAGGCTTAGAATAGGGCAAGTTGTTTGACAAACATGAAACATGTATAGCCTTTCACATTCATATTTTGAGCAACTATACAATGCCAAAAGTGAACCAAACGACAATTCAATTCACATAATCCCATGAAAATCCTACAAACAGACAAAGAGCCGCAAATTCAACATGGTCTATACACTGCTAAAATTCACAAAAAGCATAAAATATGGTATCACTAAACTCTTCAGGTTGGTTACCACTCACCTAAACCTAGGTCCCACAGCTCCACCATCAAACCAAATCTTCCATCTCAAGCAGCTCATGCCTCAGACCCCATCCTTCCTCCAAGGATAGGTGACGAAATGTATCTACTTAGCAGCAGCAGATCATTCGAAAAATCATGATAGCACTATCTTTTTTCATGTCATTGTGGACTTCATTGACTCCCGACAATGACGATATAAAATGATTAGTCTTGACAGACCACGAACTCCTGCCTCTCTCCCGATGACCTTCATATAATCTCAGCCTTGCCCTTAGGCTTCAATTATACTGAATCCGAATTGACAGATGAACTTCAAGTTATTGCTGATAGCAGTCAACACATCAGAGTGCAGGTTCACGTCCTTTCCTTATTCGGATTCAGACCAAGTGCAGTGCCATTTTGCATAACCAGATGTAATGCAGCAACCACACATACCCTGCTTCTGAGTACAGGTTCACGTCCTTTCCTTATTAATCGACAGTGCGGCATCTACAAGCCGCTCCTTGAACTCGTCGTCGTTGATCGTGAGCATGTCCTTTAATGGCATCGCAATGCCCCTGACCCTCAACTTCTCGTGCCTCGGCCTGATCCTCCCATCCAAGCTGAATGCGAAGTAGTGTGGGAACTCGGTGAGCTCGGTGGCTGGATCCTTGCCCATGCCGTCAGTGAGGAACTTGAGCTTGGGCGTGAGGTTGGTCTCGATACCATAGGAGAGGATGGCGGGGGCGCGGCGAAGAATGGTGCAGATGGCGGGGTCAGGGAGTCCCGTGGCGTCGCCAAGGAATATGAGCTTGGGGAGGAGGGTGCGGTCGACGGAGAAGGCCAGGAGCAGGGCGGCGGCGAGCGGAAGGGGTCTCCGGCGCAGGGAGATGCGGTGGCGAAGGAAGTGAAGCGCGGGGGTGAGGGTGTCCGGGATAGACGCGGCGAGGAGGCGAGGGGAGCGGACCACCGCGGCGCGGAGGAGAGGTGAGGGCAGCGGCGCGGCGGCGGAGAGGAAGCGGAGGGAATCCTCGGGGGGAGAAGTGAGGAGCGACGGGAAGGCCGAGAAGACGCGGGAGGCGTCGCCGGTGGAGAGTCCGTGCGAGAGGAGGAGACGGAGGGAAGCGTGGAGGAGCGGGAGTGGCGCGGAGCGGAGCTCTGGGTGCAGGGCGAGGAGCGGGAAGGGGTCAAGGTGGAGCTCGGCCGAGAGAAAGTGGAGCTTGCGGCGGAACTCCACGCCGGGCTGGTTTGGGGCGAGAGGTGGCGGTGGCGGTGGAGGCAGAGGCGGGAGGCGGGTGTGGGCGAGCATCACGCCGCCGGTGTTGGGGTTTTGGGGAGGCTGCTCAGTTATCTATCCACTGCAGAGCTCTGCTGCCCGGCGAAGCGATAACGGAGCTTACAGGGCCATAGCAGCACGGCGGGCCGGCCTTGTACAGTATGAGATGCAGCACGGAGAAAGCCACATTTGCTGTCTCCCGCTCACTGCCGGATATAACAAACTGCTGTACAACCATGCTTCATCTTGGGGCCCGGCTCTCACTAGGTTTTCCCCTTTCTCTCCTTTGTTTTTTGTGCCTATTCATTTTTCTTCTTCTTATAACTTTATTATTTCTTTTATAGGTTTTGTTTGTTTAATTTTTATCTTTGATTATATTTTAACTGTTCTTAATTACTATTTTTATATGTCTTCTGAGCTTTTTACCAAGTTCATGAAGTTCCAACATTTACATTCAGAATTGGTCGTGGGAGCATATGCTCCCTTTACCCAAAAACATCCGTGGTTGCTACAATACAACTTCCTCCAACCAAACTCCATCAAACTCAGACACAAGGACGTCGTTGAGGGCCTAGCCATGTCGACGGTGACCTGTGTCGTGGCGGCATGGCCACGTTGGGGACTAAGGTGGTGTTGGCCACGAGGCCAGCAATGACACCTATTTGTGGTCGGACGATCCTCGACAATGGTTACGGCGGTGCCGACAATGTGTAGGCATGGGGGCTTGTTCGTCTGCGGTACCAAAGTTGGCAGGCCAGCGCATGGCGGTATCTAAGTTGTCTGAAATTACCGCGTTTTGAAAAGTTGGGCCGCCAACTACTGAGAGGGGCCATTTCGAGGCAAACGCATCTCACCCCTACCAAATACAAACATTTCGTTAAACCATCCCGTGAAGTAGACGGCCGAGACCCACATGTCGGTTATCTGTCCGTGACGCAGGCGCCAACGCGGCAACCTCTTAGTCAAATCGAGCAGCTAAGCGGATTGGATGCGTTGACCAATTTTACAAATCTATTCCCAGCTTTCCCCTAGCACCGGCGGCGTCGGAATCCACCCTCCAGGCAGGACGATCCCTTCGGACATTTGACTTCCGGGGCCAAGTTGTTGCGCCCAGTTGCTGTGCCCAATCGCTGATACCGAGCTCCAATGGCGCATGCCGTAGCCACCGTTGCGAGGCTCTAGCCTGCCTCCGCCGCCGACGAGCCGAGCAGTTCGGAGGATGGCAGATCCTACTATTAAATAAGAAGAAGTTCTGCCTACAAGCGGGTGAGCTAC